>OU342740.1:320715790-321117720 GCA_910589775.1 Avena eriantha | reverse complement strand
TGGTGGATCCATGTGTGGTTCATGGGAAAAAGACACATGCAATGACACTGGTGATATGTGGTTTGTGAAAAGAACAGACATGCAATGACTCTAACTGTGGTTCATGAAAAGAGCAGACGTGCAATGACACTGGTGGATCCATTGTGGTTAATGAGAAGAATACACATGCAATGACACTAGGTGTGGTTCATGATATGGTTTGTGAGAAGAACACACATGCAATGACTCTAGTTGTGGTTCATGGGAAGAATACGGATGCAGTTAGTCTAGTGTATCCTTATGTGGTTCATGAGATTAGTAGACATGCAAGGACTCTATATGTGGTTCATGGAAAGAACACACATCCAATGACTCTAGCTGTGGTTCATGAGAAGAACACACATCCAATGACACTGGTGGATCCATGTGTGGTCTGTGAGAGGAATCACACATGCAATGAATCTAACCATGTTCATGAAAAGAGCAGACATGCAGTGACACCGGTGGATCCATGTGTGGTCTATGGGAGGAACACACATGCAATGACACTAGTTGATCCATATGTGGTTTGTGAGAAGAACACACATGCAATGACACTGGTGGATCCATGTGTGGTCTAAGGGAAGAACACACATGCAATGACTCTAGATGTGGTTCATGAAAAGAGCAGACATGCGATGACACCGGTGGATCCATGTGTGGTCTATGAGAGGAACACACATCCAATGACACACCGGTGGATTCTTACGTGGTTTGTGAGAAGAACACACATGCAATGACACTGGTGATATGTGGTCTGTGAAAAGAACACACATGCAATGACATTGGTGGATCCATATGTGGTTTGTGAGAAAGACACTCATGCAATGACACTGGTGGATCCATCTGTGGTTCATGGGAAGAACACACATGCAATAACACTGGTGATATGTGGTTTGTGAAAAGAACAGACATGCAATGACTCTAACCATGGTTCATGAAAAGAGCAGACGTGCAATGACATTGGTGGATCCATGTGTGGTTAATGAGAAGAACACACATGCAATGACACTAGGTGTGGTTCATGATATGGTTTGTGAGAAGAACACACATGCATAATTTGATGTATGCCACGATGTGTTTTATTGTACAAGACACTCACTTTCCATTTTATACGACTCGCTTTTGCCCTTGGTTTTATGTGGTACTACTCAGTTTTGCCTCCCATCTTTCTATCTTTCGTAGAAGCACAAACCTGTGCTCACCCTGTCTACTACTCCCTGATTGGTTGTCACAGTTGTCACGCGGATCATGCGCACCAACCGTTGATTCTGTGCGATCCAATGATGATTGTTGCACACGTCGTGCCCTTCACAGTACAGCGTGAGACAGCACGGACGTCTCCCTCAGTGAGACTTCTACAAGAAGGAACACGATGTCATCCCTCGAAAAAGTCGTCGAGCGGTCATGTCATGTTTAATAAGTCTGAAAATCCTACTACTGCTACTACTACGCCACAATGCATGCGCCATCGAGTGCACGGTCGTCGATGGACAGCTGCAATTTATTGCCACTTGATTTTAATAAGACATATCCCATTTTTTGCGCAGCGGCTCTCAATCACCAATCTTAGGGCCGTGTCAAACTTCGTACATAGAAATTGTGTATGCGCCCTTTGCATGTGGCTCAATACAGAACTGCCATGCATGGCCCGGGAAAAAAATGTGACGTACCGTGCGCGTGTCGCGGTGCATGGTGCAGTAGACGGCACGGTGCGTTGCACAGTGGTGCAACGAAATGTGCCTTGCTTCCATCCACCTTAACTATAGAGACCCTCTCCGCACACCCACTCCCACTCTCGCTCACTGTCCCCACGCAACCCTCTCCACTGTCCCACCAGCATCCGCAAACTCCCGAGAATACCCCATCCGCACCGGCGATGGCCAAGGAGGATAAGATGGCCATCGTCGCCTCTGTGGTCGCCGGCGAGGAGGCCCCCGTCTCCTCACCGGTCCCCCTCGACGTATTGAAAGCAACCGTCGTCCCTGTCCAGGCCCCAGTCGAGTTACCGATGGCAACCACTGTTCCCGTCCAAGCCCCGTCCCTGCTACCCGACGGAGCCGCCGAAGAGAAGCCCCCCCGCCAGCGAGGAGGCCCCCGCCGGTCACAAGCAGATCATGCACTTCTTGGGCACCTACGATCCAGATAAGTACATCGCTTCGCTAAACCCCTACGACACCGGCATCGACGACCCATGGTCGGAGGTAACTAGGGTTTGCTTCCCCTCCCCTGGTTCTTCTACAGTTCCCATCGTTGGATGCTAGATCTTGGTTTATGAGGATTCGCTTGTTCGCATTTCAATTGCTCGATCTTCTTACATCATCTACTCCCCCATTTTCCTTTTCTTCCAATAGGTTTCTGGTAGCGACGTCTGCAGCGATGACGAGTCCATTCGCACCAAGGCTCGTAAGGTGCTGAGGAGGCTGCGGGCCGGCCAGTACGACAACTTCCTCAGGCGCGGCGAGTATAGATGCCCCTTCTGCAATGGGATCGCCTACTGCTGGTTGAGTCATGCCGGCGGCACCGACTTCAACACCTTACTGAAGCATGCAGAGGCCGCGGGCTCCGGCATCCACAAAGGCGGCAAGCGCGAGATCGTGAACATCAACGCCTACATCGCTGAACACCGGGCTCTCGGCATTCACCTCCGAAACCTCCAGCGAGTGGCCATCAAAGAGGGTCGCATGCCTCCAATCAGGCCCAAGGCCCCCAAGATCAAGGGACTAGGCAGCAAGAAGTGGCGGAGGCGCCGGAGGGAGGTGGAGGCGCTGGCGAATGAACCAGTTGGATGTCAAGTTCGATGTATCTCCATCTGCGGCGGCTGCTGTTGCTAAGCAACTTCTTTAGATTTTCTATATTTTGCTTGCATCCTGTTTCTGGCTGAATGCATCGAACCTCGCTAAGCAAACTACTACTTTCTATCGCTATATCCTATTTAGCCGCGCACAACTATATCTACATTTTTTTGTTTTCTGAATGAATGTATTCTTCCTGGTGTGATTTGCTGCTCTAGATTTGCTACCTGATCGGAGGCAAAAAGAGGTTCAAAAAGGAACGAATTATCGAAGAGAGAATCTTCTCTAGATTTGCTACCAATTTGGGCAAAATGAAACATATCTGTTTAGCGAGAGAGGAAAAAGGTACTCTTTCAAACTGCTAGTTAACGAGCTACCATCTTGACGAGGCCCCATCTTGACGTCTCCCTCTACAAGAAGGAACACGATGCCGTCCATGGAAAAAGTCGTCGAGCGGTCATGTCACGTTTAATCAAGTCTGAAAAGCCTACTACTGCTACTACTACGCCACAACACACGCGTCATCGAGTGCACGGTTGTCGATGGACAGCTGCAATTTATTGCGACTTGATTTTAATAAGAATCATCCCATTTTTTATGCAGCGGCTCTCAATCTCACTTCCAAGTGGGGCCCACCGTAAAAAGCTTGCACGCGCTAGCTGGAGGCCGAACAGCTGAGCTCGACGAGACCTAACGTCTCCGGCTTCATCGAGTCACTCGCAGCCATCAACACATCCCTTTATCGAATCTATCACAACCCCAGAAATCTCGCCGTACAGCCACCTACCTTCCCCTCTACATTTCCACTTTTAACTATCGCAAATTTTAGGGCCATATCAAACTTCGTACATAGAAATTGTGTGTGCATCCTTTGCATGTGGCTCAATACAGAACTGCCATGAATGGCCCGGGAAAAAAACGTGACGTACCGTGCGCGTGTCGCGGTGCACGGTGCAGTAGACTGCACGGCGCGTTGCACGGTGGTGCAACTAAACGTGCCTTGCTTCCATCCACCTTAACTATAGAGCCCCTCTCCGCACACCCACTCTCACTCTCACTCACTGTCCTCACGCAACCCTCTCCACTGTCCCACCAGCACCCGCAAACTCCCGAGAATACCCCGTCCGCGCCGGTGATGGCCGAGGAGGATAAGGTGGCCATCGTTGCCTCTGTGGCCGCTGGCGAGGAGGCCCCCGTCTCCTCGCCGGTCCCCCTCAATGCGTTGAAAGCAGCTATCGTCCCTGTCCAGGCCCCAGTGGAGGCATCAATGGCATCCGCCGTTCCCGTCCAGGCCCCCGTCCCCGCTACCGACGGAGCCGTCGAAGAGGAGCCCCCCGCCGGCGAGGAGGCCCCCGCCGGTCACAAGCAGATCACACACTTCTTGGGCACCTACGATCCAGATAAGTACATCGCTCCGCTGAACCCCTACGACACCGGCATCGACGACCCATGGTCGGAGGTAACTAGGGTTTGCTCCCCTCCCCTGGTTCTTCTACCGTTCCCATCTTTGGATGCTAGATCTTGGTTTATTAGGATTCGCTTGTTCGCATTTCGATTGCTCGATCTTCTTACATCATCTACTCCCCCATTTTCCTTTTCTTCCAATAGGTTTCCGGCAGTGACGTCTACAGTGATGACGAGTCCATTCACACCAAGGCTCGTCAGGTGTTGAGGAGGCTGCGGGCTGGCCAGTACGACGCCTTATTCAGGGGCCCCTACTACAGCTACCCCTTACGGAAGGGGATCGCCTACTACTTGACGAGTCGCGCTGGCAACATCGACTTGAACACCTTACTGAAGCATGCAGAGGCCATGGGCTCCGGCATCCACAAAGGCGGCAAGCATGAGACCGTGAACATCAACGCCTAAATCGCTGAACACCGGGCTCTCTGCATTCACCTCCGAAACCTCCAGCGGGTGGCCATCAAAGAGGGTCGCATGCCTCCAATCTGGCCCAAGGCCCCCAAGAGCAAGCGACTGGGCAGCAAGAAGTGGAGGAAGCGCCAGAGGAAGGAGGCGGAGGTGCAGGCGCTTGCAGGATGTGGCCGCACCTGCAGCGGCTGCTGCTACTAAGCAGCTTCTTAAGAGCTATATCCTATTTCTGGCTAAATGCATCGAACCTCGTTAAGCAACCTACTTTCTATCGCTATATCCTATTTAGCTGCGCACAACTATATCTACATTTGTTTTGTTTTCTGTATGAATGTATTCTGTCTGGTGTGATTTGCTGCTCTAGATTTGCTACCTGATCGGAGGCAAAAAGAGGTCCAAAAGGGAACGAATTATTGAACTAAGAATCTTCTCTAGATTTGCTACCAATTTGGGCGAAATGAAACATATCTGTTTAGCGAGAGAGGAAAAGGGCACTCTTTCAAACTGCCAGTTAACAAGCTACCATCTTGACAAGCTACAAGACACATACATAAACATAACACAACAAGGGTTAAATTTATTTTACTAGTATCACTTGAGGCGCTAGACATCTTGACAAGCTAACTGAGTTCCACAAAACAGAAACATAACACTGACAAGTAAAATTTAATTCACTTCTCATCAAACCACTTGAGGCGCTTGCCATCGTTCCTAGGCGACAAACTGCGACCATTCCAGGTACTCCACAGCTCATGAAATGCTTCGTCCCACCTGGATCTGACTTGGATTCCCTATCTTCAACGTCCTACGGCACAATTAGCGGTGCATCATAGGCCTGATTGTCGCCGCTAGAAGATGCCGCCTCTCTGTTTGTTGCTTCAGCTGCAGCCTCTCTGTCAGCTACTTCTGCTTCAGCTGCAAGCTCTCTTTCAGCTGCTTCTGCAGCCTCTTTGTCAGCTGCTTTAGATGCAGCCATTTTCTTTGCATATGCAGCTTCAAACTCAGCTATTATGCATTTTCTACAAAGGGCTCCCCTAAGCTCGTCTTCCCTCTTGCAAATAGGGCAAAACACGAGGTAACATAGAAAAAATGGATCTTCTTGTACAGCTGGTAGGTTACGTAAGCATCTATGGCTGCATACTTTAGGTTTATATCAGACAACAGCCACTCGTCCCAGAAATCGTGCCTATCCATAGGGAAATCTTTCTTCATTTTGTCGTACGACTCATCGAGGATTCTAGTTGCGAGTGATGCCATTCCATCCTTCCTCGAGCCCCCTAGGATCTTGACAAGACTCTGAATATCGATCCAGTTGTGCGCAGGAATTATAATTTCCTCTTGATAAAATTTTGACAAATTAGTTGTTGTGTTGACAGTGCAGAAAACAATTTCATTTTCTACAAGGAACTGGCGCAGTGCCGGACATTTCCTGTCAGTCCTGAAAGTATGTAGTTTGTCATCACCAAAATTTGTAACTACAAATATTTTGTCAATGCAATATCATCATCTCAATATAATTTTGAAAAGTTTAGTAAATGCAAGATCAAGACTCTCAACACTGTATTGTCATAATTTATTCGGTTTTCCTATTTCTCAGTCGACTGAACGAGTTGCACATTTCTTTTAACTACGGTTGCACTTTTCTTAGGTGATTGAGACTAAAGAAAATCTCAGTCGATTGAGACATAGGCAAACCCGAATTTATTTGGTCCTAAATAAAATCCAGTAGTTGTAAGATGAGCAAGTGGATAAAGAACAAGAGGAGAAAACCCTAAAAGCGGTTAGCTACAGAGAGCAGATCTACAAACCGGGAGAGGTGGTAGACGAGGACGTGTTTCCGCATGGCCAGTTGAACGACGATGACTTCACTCCCTTCATATGGGTGCTCCAGGGTGTACTCGAGGTCCAATCCCACAAACTTTTCCTCGTCTATCCCAAGACAACTCTCATACATCCTCAGGACACGCACCAATGTCTCCTCCTTGTTGGTGTAGACAACGTCTATCTTGTTATTGTCATGGGTAGTGAAGCTTGCCTCTAAAGTGCGTAGATCTTCCATGGCGGCAAGGAGAAGACGGAAAGAAGATAGATGACAGGAAGAAGAAGAGTGGTTTCTGCGATGCAGGGGAACGGTGGAACCGTCAATGCGCTTTTAAGGTAGTGGTTAATGATTGGGATGGAAGTCCAAGGAGAGACGCGTGGCGGTGGCCGTTCCAGCTTCTGAGTAAACAAAAAATAATTATAACGCCGATACATGTGCCCTGTTTTGTCACGTCAATACACTAGGTAGGGGTGGGCAGGGGGTGTTGTCCTATCCACTGTGTCAACGTTGCAAGCCTACGTGGCAGCCACCCCGCCTAAGCGACAGGAGCGACGTAATGGCGAGAACTAACAGGGGGACCCAACATGACGGCCGTTAGCCTGACTTTTGGTATTGAAACGTAAAGTTGAATTCGTGCCAAAAAAGACCCTCTGAGTATTTGCCACACCAACTGTAGTCATCTCGGCTGATTTAGGGAACTTGGGTACCGTGTTGCCTGTACACCCCAACTTTCGGGCCGCAAAATGATATTCTCTTCTTCAGGGGCGGCAACTACAGCTGCCCCTTCTGCAAGGGGATCGCCTTCTGCTGGATGAGTCTCGCCGGCACCAACTTCAACTCCTTACTATTGCTAGCCCTCACTTTCACTGAGTATGTTTTACTCATGTTTCCAACTCCCTAAAACCAAATATTGCCAAAGTTTCCACCATACCTACCTATTAGCATCATTTGCTATTTCCGTGCATATTCACTATGCCTTGTTTTCTTCCAAATAAAATGTTTGCTTGTTATGAGGAAGTTAGTTAGTAAAGCTCTCACGAACTTGATGGCACACTTTATTTTCTGCACTTAATAAACCTAAACCATTGTGACTGTCCATGAAAGTTATATGCTTGCAAATTATAGGCCGGGGATTAGGAGAACCGTGCTGTCATGGGGAACGCTTTCAACACTTGTAAATATATACCCAGTTGATACCATGCTCTTTTGTTTACGGATGTCATCGGTGTGAAATAAAAGGGGAGCTTGTAAGTCCATGGAGTTATGTATGTGTGTTAGAGAAACGCCTGGGCCGCCGGTCTAATCCATGCCGTCATGGTGGAAACCTGTAGCGTAACCATAATGATATCTATGAAGCATTCTTCTTATAAAAAAGAGATATAGCTTTTGAGAAAAAGAAAAGAAAAAAAGAGATTTGAGAAAAGAGGAAAGAGAGAAAAAAGCACCATTTTCCCATGGTAAATAAGAAGATTGCTGAGATACTCATTGTCTCCTTGCCTTGTCATTTTGATATGGGGATTCTTCCGTATCATCAGGCAAGGGGTACCCCATTGGCGGTTCTCAATGATACGCACATACTTACGATGACAAGAACTTACCGGTAACTAAAGTTGAGTAGCATGAGGAGCGGCCCTCGTACTCAAGGGACACGGGATCTCCGGTTTATAGTCTGTCAAGCATATAACTCAGATTGGACCTCACTTTCACCTTAACCATATTAAAGATGCTTATGATAGGGGCAATGAGAGCTCAAAGCTAATGAGTACCATACTTTCAGCATTTGGAAGCCTTTCAAACTATTCAAAACCTTTTCATTTCCTTGTTGAGTCTCCACTTGTTCTATGAGCACTTTATTGAGAGCATAGTTGTCATTCTTTGTGTTTGTCTCATTACTTGATTATTTATGTTAGGACTTTGATGCTTGTATCTTTGACATATTTACTTCTAGTCTTCACTTGAACTTCAGAGGTGTCTTGGCATTCATAATCAAAGGCAAGCGAGATACCACTCTATCATACCTTGTTATGAGCATTGTAATGTTGCTTATGTTTATGTTTCATGCTACTTATTATTTTTGAGTTGGAGTCCCTTCATAGCTTGCAATGCCTATTAAGTAAACTTAGTTGCATACTCCTTATTATGAATTGTCTAAGTAGTTGATCACATGCTGAGAATATATACATCATATGAAGCAAATGTGTTCGTCAAAGTTCTTTTATCGCACTTAGTTTTCAACTGAATTGCTTGAGGACAAGCAATAAGCTAAGATTGGGGGAGTTGATACGTCCAAAATGTATCTACTTTCCCGAACACTTTTGCTATTGTTTATCCTCTAAACTTGTGTGATTTGGATGCAACTAACACGGACTGACGCTATTTTCAGCAGAATTGCCTTGGTGTCTAGTTTTTGTGCATAAAATCAACTATCAGGAAAAATCCCGGAAAATATGCCAAAAATCCTATTTCACTAGAAGACTCCCAGAGCCAGAATACGAGATGGAGGAGGGTTGGGCCCAGGCCACACCACCTGGCCGCGCGGGCTAGCCCAGGCCGCGCAGGTGGTGGTCTGGCCGCCCCAGACACCCCCTCGGTCTCCCTCATCGCGTATAAGATGCCTTCTGACCTAAAAACTCAGGGGGGTTTGACATTTTTCCAAAATGAGTTCCACTCCACCGCCACCACCAGATTCCACGAAACAGCACCAGAAACTCCGTTCGGGCACCCTGCCAGGATGGGGAACTGGAGGAGATAATCGCCATCATCATCACCATCGCTTCTCCATCGACCATCCATGTTTTCCCCATCTATGAGTGAGTAATCCCCCGCTGTAGGCTATAGGGATGGTAGGGATTGGAAGAGATCGTTCATGTAATGGCATCAGATTGTTAGGGCATGGTGCCTAGTATCTTCTATTAGTGCTTTATGACTTTATTGCGACTTGCTATGCTTAATGCTTGTCACTAGGGCCCGAGTGCCATGATTTAGATCTGAACATGTTATTGATTCATTATGATAGTATTGTTTATGGTCTTACCTGCAAGTTGTATACACACGTTGTTGTCCGGAACCAATGGCCCGAAGTGACAGAAATCAGGATAACCGGAGGGAATGGCTTTGATGTGAGGATCACATGTGTTCACGGAGTGTTAATGCTTTGCTCCGGTGCTCTATTAAAAGGAGTACCTTAATTGCCAATAGTTCCCTTGAGGCCCTGCTGCAAACGGGCTGGCAGGACAAAAGATGTTGTGCAAGTTCTCATTGCGAGCACGTATGACTATATATGGAACACATGCCTAGGATTATCTAGTACTTGGATGCTTTATCTTATTTATCTGCAATTGCCCTATGTTCTGATTGCTATGTGAATTGTCTTGTCCATGCAACGCCCGTCCATCCATCCCTATGCCTATCGCACTCGAATCCTACTATTTACTGCTATTGTTACTATTGTGTTTACTTTACTACTGTTGTTACTTTACTATTCCTACTACAAAACTATTGCTACTGATAAACTGCTATGAGCAAGATTGTTTCCAGGTACAGCTGAATTGACAACTCAGTTGTTAAGTCTTATAAATATTCTTTGGCTCCCCTTGTGTCGAATCAATAAATTGGATTTCACTTCCCTCGAAAATACTGCGATACACCCCATGTACTTGTGGGTCATATCCTACTTTCTATCGCTATATTCTATTTAGCTGCGCACAGCTATATCCACATTTGTTTTGTTTTCTGAATGAATGTATTCTGCCTGGTGTGATTTGCTGCTCTAGATTTGCTACCTGATTGGAGGCAAAAAGAGGTCCAAAAGGGAACAAATTATCGAAGAGAGAAACTTCTCTAGGTTTGCTACCAATTTGGGCAAAATGAAACATATCTGTTTAGCGAGAGAGGAAAAGGGTACTCTTTCAAAATGCTAGTTAACGAGCTACCATCTTGAAAAGCTACAAGACACATACATAAAGATAACACAAAGAGGGTTAAATTTATTTTACTACTCTCACTCTCAATTTAGATAACTGAGTTCCACAAAACAGAAACATAACACTGAGAAGTAAAATTTAATTCACTTCTCATCAGACCACTTGAGGCGCTTGCCATCGTTCCTAGGCAACCAACTGTGATCATTCTAGGTGGATCTTACATTATTGGCCCTCCACAGCTCACGAAATGCAAGTTCATCCCACCTAGGATCTGACTTGCCTTCCCTATCTTCAGTGTCCTGCGGCAAAATTAGCGGTGCATCACATGCCTGATTGTTGCCGCTTGAAGATGTTGCCTCTCTGTTTACTGCTTCAGTTGCAGCCTCTCTATCAGCTGCTTCTGCTTCAGCTGCAAGCTCTCTTTCAGCTGCTTCTGTAGCCTCGCTGTCAGCTGCTTCAGATGCAGCCATTTCCTTTCCATATGCAGCTTCAAACTTAGCTATTCTGCATTTTCTACAAAGGGCTCCCCTAAGTTCGTCTTCCCTCTTGTAAATAGGGCAAAACACGAGTTAACATAGAAAAAAATGGATCTTCTTGTACAGCTGGTAGGTCACGTAAGCATCTATGGCTGCATACTTTAGGGTTATATCAAACAACGGCCACTCGTCCCAAAAATCGTGCCTATCTGTAGGGAAATTTTCCTTCATTCTGTCGTACGACTCATCGAGGATTCTAGTTGCGAGTGATGCCATTCCATCCTTCCTCGAGCCCCCTAGGATCTTGACAAGATGCTGAATATCGATCCAGTTGTGCGTAGGAATTATAATTCCCTCTTGATAAAATTTCGAAAAATCAGTTGTATTGTCGACAGTGCAGAAAACAATTCCCTTTTCTACAAGGAACTGGCGCAGCGCCGGACATTTCCTGTCAGTCCTGAAAGTATGTAGTTTGTCATCACCAAAATTTGTAACTACAAATATTTTTTCAATCATCTGAATATAATTTTGAAAAGTTTAGTAAATGCAAGATCAAGACTCTCAACATTGTCTTGTCATAATTTATTTGGTCCTAAATAAAATCCAGTAGTTGCAAGATGAGCAAATGGATAAAGAACAAAGAGGAGAAAACCCTAAAAGCGGTTAGCTACAGAGAGTAGATCTACAAACCAAGAGAGATGGTAAACGAGGACGTGTTTCCTCATGGCCAGTTGAACGACGACGACTTCACTCCCTTCATATGGGTGCTCCGGGGTGTACTCGAGGTCCAATCCCACAAACTTGTCCTCGTCTTTCTCAAGCCAACCCTCGTACATCATCAGGACACGCACCACTACTCCTCCTCGTTGGTGTAGACAATGTCTATCTTCTTATTGTCATGGGTAGTGAATCTTGTCTCTAGAGTGCGACGACCTTCCATGGCGGCAAGGAAAATACAGGAAGAAGAAAGATGACAGGAAGAAGAAGAGTGGTTTCTGCGAGGCAGGGGAACGGTGGAACCGTCAATGCGCTTTTAAGGTAGTGGTTAACGACGGGGACGGAAGTCCAATGAGAGACGCGTGGCGGTGGCCATTCTAGCTTCTAAGTAAACAAAAAATAATTATAACACCGATACATGTGCCCTATTTTGTCACGTCAATACACTAGGCAAGGGGTGTTGTCCTATCCACTGTGCCAACGCTGCAAGCCTACGTGACAGCCACCCTGCCTAAGCGACATGAGCAACATAACGGCGAAAGCTGACAGGGGCCCCCAACTTGACGGCCATTAGCCTGATATTTTGTATTAAAACGTAAAGTTGAATTCGTGCCGGAAAAGACCCTCTGAGTATTTGGCACGCCAACTTTGGGCAACGCAGCTAATTGTAAGCAACTTGGGTACCGTGTTGCCTGGACACCCCAACTTTCGGGCTGCAAAATGATATTCTCCTAGAAATGTGCAAGAGCAAAATTCATGTGCGTGTCCAAGGTGATGTATGAACAATCGTTATTATCTAGTATAATTAGCGTCATGGCCGAGATATTTTATTCATAGCTCAAATGCTTGTACTCCCTCTGTTTCAAAATATAAGATGTTTTAACTTTGTGAAAGGAGCGTATTTAGACCCCTTTTAATGTGTAGGTTCACTCTAAACCTAGATAAACTTATACACTAAAAGGGGTCTATGTAGAGATTCTGGGGATGGAGATCCGTGAGATCTGTGGACAGAATGTGCTTAGTTCTGTGGCATCTTATGCCGATTTTCTTCTTAATCCGTACACGGATAGAGATCTGTGAGATTTGTGGGTGGGATGTGCTATGTTGATTGATGTATGAGGATGTATCCTAAACTATTATATCTATCTAGGATATTTGGGTCTTGACGTATAGCATTGCAATATTTCTATTTCTTTTAGATGGTCTGACTTTGATGTACTTTTGTATGTCGAAGGCATACACACTTGTGTATGTCTGATCGCATTACCTATCAACTACGCCGCTCGTTCTTGTCATGATGTTCTTGCAAAGTGGATAAGGTGGTTGGCCGGTATCGTGCCCTGTTCCGCTCAGACAGGGCCTACACATGGGTGACCCTTGGGCCTCCTCGGTAGGACACCTTATACACTTTGGGTTCATTCTTAGCTTGTTACTTAGAGCATAGTGTCTGAGGTGCTCCTTTGATAAAGCTAAAAAATCTTATATTTTCAAATGGAGGAACTACGTGTGAATATGGCCTAGATCCACTATGTATACGGATATTACCATGGAAGTGTATTTGGTAGGCCTATTCATACAAGGTAACCGAATCAAGGAAAAAAGTTCCTATTCGGTTTAGCTCCTAGAGTTCTATACATGTACACCAAGTCCCACGTGCCTCATAAATAGGCCATGGCCGATTGACGACAAACCCTACACAATTGATCTATTATCAAAAACCAATCTACTTTTTATGTACTGGAGGCGGTCGACATCGACGTCGAAGGCACGGATGTGGTCGAGCGACACGAGGCGAGATGGAGGCGATCACTGTCACGGTCGTCGTGCTTGAGAGACACGGTGCGAGATGGAGGCGGTCGACGTCGAAGGTGTCCTAGCACGCGGCATGGACGTGGTTGCTTACTCAATATATTGAGCTCGTTGGGGAACCCCAAGAGGAAGGTACAATGAGTATAGCAACAAGTTTTCCCTCAGTTGTGAAACCAAGGTTATCCAACCAGTAGGAGAAAGAAAGCACCTCCAAGGTGTTGTTTCCAACTTGGAATCCTACACAACACAACCACAAAATTTTGCCCCCAACATACAGTGAGGTTGTCAATCTCACCGGTTTTGCTGAAAACAAAGGATTAAACGTATTGTGTAGAAGAGAGTAATTGCTTTGCAGAAAGTAAACAGAAAATAATAAATAATCGTAGATTGGTGGTAAAAGAATGGACCGGGGTTGATAGTTCACTAGTGGTGATTCTCGTTAAGATAGATAACATGTTGGGTGAACAAATTACATCGGGGCAATTGACAAACATCGAGAAAGCATACATGCATATACTAATCATCTTGACTCCTTTGAGATTTGATTAGGCATTACAACATTATACATAGACCGTAATCCAACTGCATCTATGACTAATAATCCACCTTCAGGTTATCATCTGAACCCCCTCCAGTATTAAGTTGCAAGCAAAAGATGATTGTATTAAGCAAAGTGTGTAAAGTAAACAATACGATTGTTCTATGAACAAAGGATTGATGTTTTCTTCCTAGTAGCAACAGCACATCTAGTACCTTAGAGATTTCTGTCACTTCCCTAGATTACTAGAGGCATGAACCCACTATCGAGCATAAATACTCCCTCTTAGAGTTGCTAGCATCTACTTGGCCAAGATAGCTACTAACAATGGAAAGCATGCAAGATCACAAATAACAAAGACATGATAGAATCAATAATCAATCTAAAATAGCATCTCAATATCCATCGGATCCCCGCAAACACAACATGTATGATTACAAATAGATGATCTTGATCATGAATAGAGCTCACAAGATCTAAGCATGATAGAACAAAGGAGAATAACCAACCATCTAGCTACTACATGGACCCATAGTCCAGGGATGAACTACTCATGTATCACACCAGAGGCAGACATGGTGATGAAGAAGGCCTCCAGGGTGAATTCTCCCCTTTGGCAGGGTGCCGGAAAGAGCTTCAGATCCCTCTCGATCTATGGATGGAGATGACGGCGGCTACAGACTGTTTCGTGAAATTTTTATCATGATCTCGTACTTAGGGTTTCTGTATCGGAGGCTTCTTATAGGCGAGAGGGGAGGCTAAGGGGGTGCCCGAGGCGGCTGCACCCCCTAGGCGTGGGCTAGGCCTGGCCGCGCGGCCAGGGTGTGTGGCCCCCTCGAGGCCCTTCTCCGTCTCGTCTCTGGCTCCGTGTTCCCCTCGGTGAAATATTGACTTTGGTTTTTGTCCCGTCCAATTCCGAGAATATTCATTTTCTGGCTTTCCTGGAACCAAAAATAGCAGAAAACAGGCAATTGGCACTATGGCATCTTGTTAATAGGTTAGTTTCAGAAAAGGTGTAAAGATACTCCGAAGTGTGGACAAACCATAAGAAAGTAGATATAAAAATGGCATGGAACATCAAAAATTATAGATATGTTAGCAATGTATCAACATCCCCAAGCTTAACTTCTGCTCGTCCTCGAGTAGGTAAGTGATAAAAAGAAAGAATAATTTTTTAGGTGACATGCACCATCACAATCTCGATCAAGGCACATTGATAACTGGGATCATAGTACTTTAACATTGCATGAAAGATATAATTCTAACAATAAGACATAGCAACTATGTTGTAACATGAAAAGGTACAAACAAAGATTCATGAATAACAATACTTTGAAAGACATTTGTTTGTTTCACATAAAGAAAACATAATGAGAATGGTATTCAGCTTGTCCCTCATAGTGTAGCAAAACATAAATGCATAGGACACCTTCAAAGTTCATAAGGGTGACTAGATACAAATAGTTTAAGAATAAGCAATATCAAAGTTATGCATCAATCAACAAGTCTTGGGACAATTCACATTAAACTAAGAATGGCCACTATGCTCTCTCAATAGGTGCATAAAGATAGAAGATGGGGACTCAATATAAAAGTAAAAGAAAGGCCTTCATAGAAGGAAGCAAGGATTCAAGTCTCATAAAGAGCTTCCAAAAATTATGGTACTTATTAGCTTTCATCTCTCATTGCCCCTATCATAGGCATCTTCAAGTGATTAAGGTTAAAGTGACACAACTAAGAGGATATGCTTGACAAGTTATAAGTTGAAATCTCATGCCCCTTGCTTACGAGTACCGAACCTCATGCTACTCAACTTCAGTCACAAGTAAGCTCTTGTCATTGTAAGTACATATGTATCATAGAGAACCACCAATAGCGTACCCCTTGCCCCATGACACATGAGCTATCCCATATCAAAATGACAAGGCAACAAACAATGAGCATCTTGGTGATCTTTTTATTTGCTATTTGCATAGGTTTTTATTGAGGATGCTTCATAGAATGCTCATTATGGTTATGCTGCAAGTTTTCACCATGATTAGGCATGGCTTAGGCTAGTGGCCCAGGCGTTTCTCTAACACACATACAAACTCCATGATCTTACAAGTTCCACTTTTATTTCACACTGCCGGGATCCATAAGCAAAAGAATCATGATATCAACAGAATATAAGTGCAATGTTGAAAGCGTTCCCCATGATTCATGGTTCCGAAAAATTCAACTTATAAAGCGCAAGCATATACGCAACAAATATGGACACAATGGTTCAAGTTTATTAAGTGCAAGAAAGTAAAGTGTGTCATCAAGTTTGTGAGAGCTTTAATCACTAATTTTCACATAACAAGTTTAATTTGGAAGGTAGATAAAAACATGAATATGCTTGGAGTAGCAAATGCTAATAGGTAGGCATGGTGGACTCTTTGGAATAAATTGGTTTTATTTTGAGTTGGATGCATGAGTGGAACTCATACTTGGTTATGGAGGCTAGCAAAAGACTGGGAGCGACCAACTAAGAGAGCAATCATGGCCATAATCATGCAAAGCGACAAAACATCATTAATTAAAGCATAAAGTGATATTACAAGTCGAAAACTAAAGGATCATAGAGGCTATGGTGACTTGGAATAGTCATAACATGGTGTGAGCATGCGCCAAGTCAACCTAAATAAAGCATCAAAGGAGAATACCACAATACTATGCTTTAATATGCTAAAACAACGCATGATAATTTCAAGGCACATTAAGAAATCTTAATTGTTTATAACATGTCATGCTACAACAATAATCACTAAGCATAAAGCCAAAAAAATATCAAGCATGACATGACAAAGCATAGGCCACAGTCAAAAACAAGATCCTTTTTACCACTTAAGCATGAACTTTTCCTACCCTTTTCCAATCCAAACCAACTTATTTGAAAACTAATGTATGAATGAGGGGGTCCAACCAATTTATTCGAGAAAACTAAGCAAACTAAAACCAAAACCAAAATGAAGACGCTCCAAGAACAACACAACTGTGCATGAAACAATAAAAATGAAGTGTTTGGAAGAAACCTGAGATTTTTATTGATGAAGAAGGGGATGCCTTGGGCATCTCCAAGCTTTGAGGGTTGTACTTCTTGGATATTTATTGGGGTGAAACACATGGAATCCCCAAGCTTGAGCTTTAGTCCATTCTTCATCTCATTACATCATTCTTTCCCTATACCTGAAAATTTCCTTCATACAAAACTTCATACAATCTTCATTAGCAACATTAGTGCACTCAAGATAATAAGTCTTTTGGTTCAGCTTCAACACATGTAAAACTTCCATTAAAACACAATATACTGTAGCACTTCCTTTAAAAAGTTCAAATGATCAAAGAGAACTTAAAGAGAAAGAGATTAAGAGGCAAATGCAAATAATGGCAGAAATCTGTCAAAACAGACCAGCAGGTAAAAATCAATTTTTTCGAACAACTTCTGTTGCTCAAATCGAAAAGTGTTGAACTAACTAAAGTTGGATAACAACCTGGGGCAGAAGCACAAACAATTACAGCTCAAACTGACGTACAGAGATTTTTAACGAATTTTTACAGTGAAGCACAAAAATCTGTTTCGGGATAGCAACTTTCCCAAGCATTACTTCTCTCTCATTAGTGGTTACTCTTGGCACAAAAAACACACAAAAATGATAAGGAGCAGTTCTTCCAAGACTCAACTAAAACTTTTGGGTTATCTCCCAATAAGTACTTTTCTTTAACGCCTTTAAGTTAGGCATAAGAAGCAAGAAAGAAATCAAGTATTCTCAAATGAAGAAGCATTAAGAGCAAATTTTGTTTTCATAGGAGAGGCAAAAGGGATATTCTCTCTCTTCTTGGGGAAGTGTTCTATACCTTTCTTGAGTGCAAATTGATATTTAATGGTGCCTTCTTTCATATCAATAATGACACCAACAGTTCTAGAAAAGGTCTTCCCAAAATAGTAGGACAAGGAGCATTGCATTCAACATCCAAAACATAGAAATCAATGGGGACATAGGCATTATTAACCATAATAAGAGCATCATTAATACTCCCCATGAGTTTATTTTTAGCATTATCATCAAGTGAGACATTGAAATAACAATCTTCTAATGGTGGCAAATCAAGCATTTCATAAATCTTTCTAGGCATAACAAAAACACTACTATCAAGATCACATAAAGCTTTGAGATCAAAATCATTCACTTTCATATTAATGATGGGTTCCCAACCATCTTCTAGTTTCATAGGAATAGAACCATTATGTTTCATCTTTTCTTCTTTAATTTTTATGAGAGCATCAGTAATGTGTTTTGTAAAGGCCATATTCATAGCACTAGCATTAGGACTTTTAGCAAGCTTTTGTAGGAACATAATTACTTCGGAAATATTGCAACCATCAAGATCAAAATCATAATTATTATCTAAAGTAGTAGAGCTATAGTTTCCCATATTTCGAAGGATTTCAGCATTTCTGTTAGAAAAGGTTCCATTGGGTTTACTAGCTTCTACATTAGTGGTAGTGATAGTATAAATACTAATATTTCTAGAAATTTAAGCTTCTCTTTCCCACTTAGCATGTAATTCAGCTAGTAGTATAACATTTTCATCAATTCTAACTTGTATGGCATTACTAGCAGCAAAGGGATTTTCAATAGTTTCAGGTTTAGCAACCATTTTATTCAAAGAAGATTGAGCTTTAGACAATGATGGTATATTTCTTTCAGCATTAGAGAGTTTTTCCTCAATAGATTTATTGAAAGCAGTTTGTTTACTAATAAAATCTTTAAGCATAACTTCAAGTTCAGAGGGTGCATTTCTATTATTGTTGTAGGAATTTCCATAAGCATTACCATTGTTGGGAGGATATGGCCTATAATTATTATTACCAAAATTATTCCTGTAGGCATTGTTGCTAAAATTATTATTTCTTATAAAGTTCACATCAACTTTCTCTTCTTGAGCAACCAAAGAGGCTAAAGGAACATGATTTGGATCAATATGAGCTTTACCATTAACAAGCATAGAGATAATAAGATCAATTTTATCACTCAAGGAGGAGGTTTCCTCAACAGAATTTACCTTCTTACCTCATGGAGCTCTCTCAGTATGCCATTCAGAATAGTTAACCATCATATTATCGAGAAGCTTTGTTGCAGCACCCAAAGTAATGGTCATAAAGGTACCTCTAGTAGAAGAATCCAGTAGATTTTTTAAAGAATGATTCAATCCTGCATCAAAGGTTTGGATAATCATCCAAGCAGTCAGTCCATGAGTGGGACAATTCTTTACCAAAGATTTCATTCTTTCCCAAGCTTGAGCAACATGTTCATTATCAGATTGTTTAAGTTTCATTATTTCACTTCTCATAGATATAATCTTAGTAGGAGGATAGTATTTTCCAATGAACGCATCTTTGCGTTTAGTCCAAGAATCAATACTATTTCTAGTTACGGATTGCAACCATTCTTTAGCTTTTCCTCTCAAAGAGAAAGGAAACAATTTAAGCTTAATAATATCTCCATCTATATCCCTATGTTTTGCATCTCACAAAGTTCAACAAAGTTATTAAGATGAGTAGCAGCATCTTTAGTACCAATACTAGAAAATTGTTCTCTCATAACAAGATTAAGCAAGGCAGGTTTAATTTCAAAGAAAGTAGCTTCAGTAACATGTGGAGCAATAGGTGTGCACATGAAATCATTGTTGTTGGTGCTAGTGAAGTCACACAACTTAGTGTTTTCAAGAGTAGTCTTTTTTTGTGTTTTTAATAAAGAAAACAAACTAATGCAACTATTTTTTTTGTGTTTTTGAAAAAGAAACAAGCAAATAAAGCAGAAATAAACTAAGAAAAAAAACAACAAAGTAAAGATATTGGTTATGAGGGACTCCCCTTGTGAAGATGTCCTTGACTCCCCGGCAACGGCGCCAGAAAAAGTCTTGCTTACTCAATATGTTGAGCTCGTTGGGAACCCCAAGAGGAAGGTATGATGAGTATAGCAACAAGTTTTCCCTCAGTTATGAAACCAAGGTTATCCAACCAGTAGGAGCAAGGAAACACCTCCAAGGTGTTGTTTCCAACTTGGAATCCTACCACAACCACAGAACTTTGCCCCCAACTTACAGTGAGGTTGTCAATCTCACCAGTTTTGCTGAAAACAAAGGATTAAACTTATTGTGTGGATGAGAGTAATTGCTTTGCAGAAAGTAAACATAAAACAGTAAATAGTCATAGATTGATGGTAAAAGAATGGATCGGGGTCCATAGTTCACTAGTGGTGATTCTCCTTAAGATAGATGGCATGTTGGGTGAACAAATTACAACGGGGCAATTGAAAAACATTGAGAAAGCATACATACATATACTAATCAACCTGACTCCTTTGAGATTTGATTGGGCATTACAACATTATACATAGACCGTAATCCAACTGCATCTATGACTAATAATCCACCTTCATGTTATCATCTGAACCCCCTCCAGTATTAAGTTACAAGCAACATATAATTGCATTAAGCAAAGTGTGTAAAGTAAACAATATGATTGTTCTATGAACAAAGGATTGTTGTTTTCTCCCTAGTAGCAAAACCACATCTAGTACCTTAGAGATTTCTGCACTTCCCTAGATTACTAGAGGCATGAACCCACTATCGAGCATAAATACTCCCTCTTGGAGTTACTAGCATCTACTTGGCAAGATAGCTACTAACAACGGAAAGCATGCAAGATCACAAATAACAAAGACATGATAGAATCAATAATCAAACTGAAATAGCATCTCAATATCCATTGGATCCCCACAAACACAACATGTAGGATTACAAATAGATAATCTTGATCATGAACGGAGCTCACAAGATCTAAACATGATAGCACAAAGGAGAAGAACCAACCATCTAGCTACTACATGGACCCGTAGTCCAGGGATGAACTACTCACATATCATACCGAAGGCAGGCATGGTGATGAAGAAGGCCTCCAGGGTGAATTCTCCCCTCCGGCAGGGTGCCGGGAAGAGCTTCAGATTCCTCCCGGTCTAGGGATGGAGATGACAGCGGCTATAGACTCTTTCGTGGAATTTTGATCGGGTACTTAGGGTTTCTGTATCGGAGGCTTGTTATAGGCGATCGGGGAGGCTAAGGGGTCCCCGAGGCGGCTGCACCACCTAGGCGTGGGCCAGGTCTGGCCGCGTTGCCAAGGGGTGTGGTCCCCTCGAGGCCCTTCTCTGTCTCGTCTTCTGGCTCCGTGTTCCCCTTGGTGAAATATTGACTTTGGCTTTTGTCCTGTCCAATTCCGAGAATATTCATTTTCTGGCTTTCCTGGAACCAAAAACAGCAGAAAACAGGCAACTGGCACTATGTCATCTTGTTAACAGGTTAGTTCCAGAAAATGTGTAAAGATACTCCAAAGTGTGGACAAAACATAAGAAAGTAGATATAAAACAAGCATGGAACATCAAAACCTATAAATACGTTAGCAATGTATCAGTGGTCGAGGAGGCTGTAGTAGAGCGCCTCCCAGTAGAGCAGCTTCTTGAGGAGGTGCAACGGTAAGGATCTTGTTGGGGACGAGAAAATAATGGAGAGGTACTCTATCCCAGGACAAAAATGCAGCAGTTATTATCTCCCCTACGCATGGTACAACGGTAGGGTGTAGGCTGCGAAAAGGCATGTCAGGTGGCGGAAAGGAAGGGAAAGGTATTCTAGATTGAGACATGAAAATTCATGAAATAAATCACAATTTTTTTGGATTTACAGTGCGTGTGAATCTCGGAGACTGGATGCATGGATGGATAGGTCTTATACCCATGTGTACAAGCACAAAATCCGTCCTCTGGAAGCTTTTTCTCTAATTCTTGTAGTTAACCGAGTCTTTTCTTGAAAATAATATTGCAAAACAAGCACAACAAGAAAAGTCTTTAAATTATGACTTGTTTTATGAGTAAATGTCTTAAGAGTTTACCTTTGAAGATACTTAACCCCATAGATGTTTTGATACACTTCACGTCACTCTTGAAAGGAGTTGTTTGATTAAAATAAAGTCTAGTGGTAATTATGATTCATCCCAAATCTAACTTTGTGGATAAAATTTTGATACTATTTTAAAATGTTTATATGTTTTTGATGCACACCTTTGGATGCCAACAGCTCTGCTAGCCTACGAACAATCAATGGTATAACCCCTAATTTCGGCTATCAGTTGATGACATGGGTGGCACTTGCCACCGTAATGGGAAAAAGTATTAGTACTCTTGAAGGTTGTGCAAACCATTATTAAAAGAATCACTCAGTGATCCTTGTTGAGAATTACCCATGAAAAATAAAGGTCCACACTAACCAGTATTTTGGCGTGGTCTCGTTACTACTCTATGATTTTTTTGAAACACAATTATTGAAATAGTAGTGTTTTGATAGTCTTGATTTACTGATGTGGTTGTTAATAAGACACTTCACTGTTATGCTACTTACGACATGATCTCTCTTACTTAATTTTGCTATTATAAAATATTCGAGTGTTCCTTGGCAGGCTGAGAGTTAACTAGAGGAACTGGATTGATTGTTACACTTCTAGTTATTCATACTTATATTAAACTCTACTTTGATTGTTTTGAGTTAACAAAGCTCATATAGTATTCTTGGCATCTCCCTAACTTTGATGAGCTTTTCAAATAGAAGAAGTGTTGGATGCATATGACTATCGACCGTAAGTGAATTCATACTCTCATTGTTTCTGATTAAACGCTCAGTTCTTTATGGTTTTGTTGTTTTCTTGCTCGAGGACGATCAAGGTTTGAGCTTTGGGGAAGTTGGTGGCTATGAAAATAGCCATCTTTCTCCGCGTTTAAACTTCATTTTTAGTCAAGTAATTGACCAAGAATCTCTCTAGCCCTGCTACTAATGACTAATTATTTCAAAGATGTGCAATCCATTGTTTTTAATTGTGTTGTATATTCTTGAGGGAAAAGAGAGAGGAGATCTAGATCTACATATCCACCAATCCATACCTCCTCTGAGTGAGGGGAACATCTTGGGATCCAGATCTTGAAGAGTTGTGTGGTTTTCCTCTTGTGTTCTTCCTCTCTTAATCCCTCAATAGCTTTTGTAGTTTTGGTGGAATTTGAGAGTGAAGGACTTGCCATTGTATTAGGTGCATCAGTTTGAGTTCTCCTCGGAGGATTTGGTTGGTGAAATCAAGAATATTGATACTCTTTGGTTCTTGGAACCCTAGACGGTTAAGTGGCCTTGGTGGTGATTATTGGGAGCCTTCAATTTAGTTGTGGAGATTGCTCCAATCCTGTACGGGTTTGGTGACCGCCCTCAAGTGTCCCATAGTGGATCGCGTGCTTGCCATGCGATGGGTGCTCGGGAGAATAGGGTGAGGCCTCTTGTGGTGTTGGTGGTCTTACTACCGCCCACCCCTCCAACGAGACATACTCCTTTGTAAGGAGGAACTCGGTAAAACAACGTCGTCTCCGCATGCCTCGGTTATTTCTATACCGATCCCTTTACTTATGCACTTTACATTGTGATAGCCTTTGTTCTTGAAGTAATCTATCTTTCTATCACCTTGTTGCTTGTATTGCTTAACATAAGTTGTTGGTGCACATAGGTGAACCATAGTATACATAGGTTTTGTGCTTGATAAAGTAAATGTTAGTTTCATTCTGCCTTTGTTAATCCCATCTCGTAAAAGTTTTTAACTGCCTATTCACCTCTCTAGGTGGAATCTGTGCACTTTCAGCCGACCTCACTTCAATGCACATGGGTCTCACTCCATCAAGTGGCGATATCACTGGCCAGTGGAGTTAAGATACTTTTGGGTCTGTACGCCGCAAAATCTAGAAGCTGGAGAGATGTTTGAAACTGCTGCCTTTGGTGCCATGGGATAGCACGGTGACAGAAGCCAAGGACATCGAACATGAATAGTGCGAGTTATTTGAGTGGGAGGAGATAATGGCTTGCTAGCGCTCTCTATTGATTGGATCAAAGAGGGCGACCGCAATACAACATTTTTTCATGCTAGAGCATCGACGAGACGTTGAACAAATAAAATTAGGATTTTAGTTCGGGATGATGGCTCTACATGCAGTGACATGGCAGAGATCAGAGGTAAGGTGGAGGAGTTTTATGGTAACATCTTTACATCTAGGCATTGTGATCGTCCTGACATTGTCCTTGATGCAATTCCACGTAAGGTGACCGATGATATGGATCGTTATTTATGTAGACCATACACGGATGATGAGATCAAGGCTGCTCTTTTCCAAATGGGACCGACGAAATCCCCGGGTCCAGATGGCTACGCAACATTGTTTTATCAAACCCATTGGGTGTTCTTCAAGAAGGAGATTTGCACGGCTGTCAGAGTCTTTCTAAGAAGGAGGTGGTGCCCGAGGGGTTATGTGACTTTGTTATCATTCTAATCCTGAAGGTATCTAATCCAAACAATCTCAAGAATTTTCGCCCAATAAGTCTCTGCAACATGATGTATAAGATTGCCTCTAAACTGCCCGTGAATAGACTAAATCTATGCCTTCCTCACATAGTTTCTGAGCAACAGAGTGCTTTGGTTCCTGGCAAGTTCAACACTGATAATGCATTGGTAGCCATACTATTCGTAGGCAGCGAGCTAAGAAGCCATTTTTTTGTACTCAAAGTGGACATGATGAAAGCATAGCATTAGTTTGAATGGAGTTACCTTCATGGTTGTTTGGAGAGATTGGGTTTTGTCGTGGTTGTGTCACGGCAGATGCCATGGATAGGCTAAAGGTGGGGACTAAATGCACTAGGGGAATCCAGGGAGGGATAGTGAGGTGATTCCACACACAGAAGGTTTATATTTGATTCACTTCCAAGGTTTACAAGTGCTCCTTGAGCTGTATTGGGGAGAGGAGGAAGGACTCTCTTACTCTCGACACTGGCTAACCCGTACAAGACCAACCCATAGAACCTAACCCTCTCTACGGAGGCCCTAGCCCTCCTTATATAGGGGTGGCTAGGTCTCCACTTAGGGCATATGTGGAGGCATATTCTCCCAAAATAGTAAGTCGACCGGGTCGCTTTTCCCCGCGTCAGCCATGCAGAGGCTACGTGAGCCTCTGCGGCGCCTGCGTCAGCCGACATTAGCGTCGTCACCTCTGTCGGCCACACCTCGCTGGTCCTGCCTCTGTCCGCTTCGCTCATGCCGTGCGTACCGGGGCTACTTTTGACCAGCGAGATTCCTTCCTTCTCCTAGAAGCTTGACATGACCCGGATCATAGTTGATCCGGCCACACATGTTCCTGCATGAAAGTTAGATACATCTTTCCGACTTTCAGCTTAAGTCGGTTGAGACCAAGTTAGGTGGACGTCCCCTGGTCTGGGTTACTCTGTGATTCGGCCTGCCTTGAGGTGACCCGGCCAGCATCCGCTTTGGCCTTTATACCCCGGCGTGACCCTACCTGGGGTATCCCCCCAACATTAGTCCCCGAAGCTGGTGCGGTCTTAGCTGCCTTGGCTGCTAAGGCCACATCAGGTTCCTTTTCACTAAGCTTTGGATCTTATTTCCGAGTTATCTCCTTATCTCGGATTCTATGGATTTACTTTCCCTCGGCACATTCCAAGTTTTCCCTTGCTGGCCGGGTTACCACCTTATCTCGGATTCTATGGGCTTACTTTCCCTTGGCACATTCCGAGTTTTCACTTGTTGGCCGGGTTATCACATTCTGATCCGGGTTGTTCTTCCTTCTCTCATACGCTTCCCCACGTGGAGGCTAATCATTACATCGCCAGCCACAGTAACCGCCGCAGTTACTGTCAGGAGTTACTGTGCGCGCATCACGTCACGCCCGCCTCCTTGTTAACTGCATCAATGCGTCACGTCATGGGATCCGCTGCGCCCTATGACCTTCTGTGTGGCCTGATGCTGATTGGTCAATCCGGTGTGTACATGGCTACACCGTGTGGCGTAACCGCAAAATACGATCCCACTTCCCCCTCGAGGGAGTGGTTAAATAGGGGAGGGGTGCGCCCCTCAGGTCTTTTCCCCCTTCCGCGCCCCTCTGCCTCCGGTTCCTCTTCTTCGTCTTCTCCCGCAACAGCGCCGCCGCCACCGCTTCTAAGTAGCAGCGCCGCCGCCGCACTGCTTCCACACGCCTCTGCGTCGCCGCCGCCGTTGCGCTCCTCCTCCGCCACGGGTCGCTGTCAGTCCAGGCCGCTGCCCCCCACCACCGCTAGCACCAGTGAGGGCAGCGAACTCGAGATGACCAAAGAGGAGCTCGCCGTCGCCGAGCAGGAGATGGAGGAAGACACTGCGACGGCAGACCGTGGTGCGTGGGCCGAATCCCGGGTCTGCCAGGATGACCTGGACTGGCTCTACCGCACCAGGCGCATCCCCGCCGGCGTCACCGCGCGCCTCGCCTCCGCTGAACTCGCCCCCTCACCCAATCCGGGTGAGTATGTGGTGTTCTTGTCACATTTCCAGCGGGGTTTCGGTTTGCCGGTCAGCGATTTTTTCCGTGATCGGTTGAATACTTACGAACTCCAGCCGCACCACCTTCCTCCCAACGCAATCACCTCTCTCTCTGCTTTCGCCTCCACAATCGAAGGCTACGCCGGATTATGGCCCACAAAGGAGCTGTGGATCCGTTTCTTTGGCCTCCGTCGGAACGTAATTCCGAACATCCAGCTTGACCCGGAGGACAAACAGCTTACGCAGTTCGGCGCTGCGTCCATTTCTCCCCGGATGCTCTCCGTCTTTCCCCGGGTTACCAGGCTGGAGTCTTGCAAGGGATGAGCCCGGACTTTCTTTTATGTCCGGAACGCCGGCACCGAAGACTTGATCTGGCTGCGCCCCTATACTCCGGGTCCTCCTAACTCGGAGTTGTGGGACGTTATCCCCAAGAAGCCCACGGTCTTGGCCAACCAGGTCAACAAAAGGTTCGCGGAGCTGAAGGAGCTCGGGTTGCGCAACGAGGACGCTAGGATCACATTCGTCCGCAACCGGATCTCCCCCCTCTAGAAGCGCACTCATAAACTGTGTCACGTGAGCTGGGGCCGCGACCCCAACCGTACCTCATCTTTCGAGTTGAGTAACAAGGAGATTTACCGCCGGGTCAAGGCCCTCTTCACAACCCACAAGGACTTCTCCTCAGAGTGGACGTGGGGAATTGAGCACTATTGCCGAGATAGGCCTCCTCCCTTGGTAAGCTTCGTGCTGCAAACTTTCTCCAAATTAAATCTTATGTCGGTTGCTGTTGTATATTTAACTCTGTCATTTTTTTCTCTCCTTAGCAATTCCTTCAGCAAACCGTGGAGGATGGCACCGATCCCTCCCTCAAATGGGCGCCTGACCGGGAGACCTTGGATGAGGAGGAGCCGGATCAGGAGATGTTCCTTCCAATGACCGACGCGACGAAGCGACCCACCGGTAAACTCTCTTCCATTAGAGATTGGCCCGATGATGAAGATGACTCGGATGTCGAGGTGATGGAAGCTTTTGACGTTGTCCCCCTTTCTTATGCTTTTCTGGCATCAGCTAACCCCGGTGGGCAAATCCATGAGGACCCTCCCCTTGCCATGGGTGACCCTGTTCCGGTTGCACCGAAGAAGAAGCGGGGAGCTGCATCAACTTCCTCCTCCGGACCTTCTCAGCCTGCCAAAAGGCGAAAGAAGTCCGGGGACAAAACTGCCTCCAAGCCTGCAACCAAGGCCCCTGCACGAATGGCTCGGAAGCCTAAGGATCCCCTGACCTCGGATGTGTAAGCCTCTTTTCCCTCCGCCACTTACTTGTTCTTGCACTATTATAGTTTCTCGTCCGGCACTGTTTGATTCAGCAGGGCTACGGTGGAGGTCCCCCAGAGCAGATCTAGCATTGCTTCTCCGCTCCGGCTCAGCCCTTCTCCCCCCCGTGGCGACGAGCCACGCCCGCTGAGTCCTATTCTAGAGGGTTCTGTGGCTGCTCCGGATTCTGCTCTACCTTGTCAAGAGGGGGGCAACCTTGAAGCGGGGGAGACTGGCCCAGCCGAGGTGGTGGCATCTACAACTCCGGCTCCGCCGCAACCAGCTACCACCGAGACTACCTCGGCACCTCCACCGAAGAAGAAAACAGCACCAGCACCAGCACCCACTCCGGCACCAGCACCAACTCCAGCAGCAAGAGCACCAACAGCAGCACCAAGTCCAACAGCAAGAGCACCAGCGCCAAGCTCCTCCGCCTCGTCCGAGACTTCTCAGTCTCGGCGAGAAAGTTCCCAAATAGCTCCCAAGGGAAAAACTGTTGCGACCACTTCCTCCTCCCAGCAACCCAAGGGCAAAAAGGCCCCTGACGCCACCAGGACAGTGTTCGTCGAGGTTGGACAGCGCACTCTCACATCCATGCTTCCCAAGAAGCCTCTAGCACCGAAGGACGCCCCTGCCGAGCCAGCTGATGTGCAGCAACTTGTTTTGCACACCAGCCCGGCCCTTGCCCTGGTTGAGAGGAAGGATGCGCATGCGAAGGGCTTGGTGGCGCCCCATATGCCCACCGGCGAGCGATACCCTCCGACCCTGATTGAATTCGTCAACAATTGGAACAAGGTGGAGTTCGTCCATGACGACGATCTCCCGGAGAGGCTCGACCCCGCTGAATTCTCTGCTCAGATGAACACAGCCGCTAAGGCAATTAACCTCGCGGGTCGGATGATGGAGGTACGTTACTTTCCCCTTTTCCTTAGCATGTTGTAGATATTGATGATATAACCATTAGTCCCCGAGCCTCCGGGCGAGTAACTTGTTATTCGGTCGGGTGCTCCTTAGAAAACTAACGTAGCTCCTTGATAACTTCGAATATGCACACACCTAGAGCCGGGTTAAGTTCCACTTGGCCCGGATTTTGTATACTTCAAACATGCACACACCTAGAGCCGGGTTAAGTTCCACTTGGCCTGGATTTTGTACACTTCGAACATGCACACACCTAGAGCTGGGTTAAGTTCCACTTGGCCCGGATTTTGTACACTTCGAACATGCACACACCTAGAGCTGGGTTAAGTTCCACTTGGCCCGGATTTTGTACACTTCGAACATGCACACACCTAGAGCCGGGTTAAGTTCCACTTGGCCCAGATTTTGAACACTTCGAATATGCACACACCTAAATCCGGGTTAAGTTCCACTTGGCCCGGATTTGGTACACTTCGAATATGTACACGTCTAAGTTATATTTTTGTACTCTTTTCAGGTGACCACCAACCGCCGGAGCGCTGAGTTCCAGCGTCTCCTGGACACTCACAAGATGCTACGCGCCAAGCATAATGCACTTCTCGCTGAACACGAGAAAAGGGGTAGGTTTCTTCCTTAACATTCCTCTGTTTTCCTTCATCTTCTTCTGCCGAACTAATCCATCATTTAGTTTTCGTAGCTGGGGTGGAGGCGGAGAACAAGCTTATGAGGAAGAATCTGGATCAGATCAAGGGTAAGTTATATCTTCTCAACCTTGCTATTTTTTCCATCTCCATTCCTCCTTGGCTCGACAAACATTCACACCTCAGCTTTGCCGGGTTGACAAATTATTTCAGTATCGCTGGAAGATAGTGTGCCTGTGCCTGATATGATGCTGCATTTTCTCAAACAAGCAGGATAGCATCAAGCCGAGCTCAAAAAGAAAGACAATGAGCTTGCCCTCCTCCGGACCAAGGATGATGAGATCGCCAGGCTCAAGGCCGAGATGGATAAAATGAAAGCACAGCACCAGTCCGAGCTCCAAAAGGCTGGCCAGGATTACACTGAAGAGCGCGAGCGCCTCAACCTCCAAATTGCCAAGGACGGAGAACTTCTCCAAGAGGCCGACGTCAAGGTTGAGTCGGCGAACGCTGAACTTGTGCAGCTTCGCAAAAGACGTGATGACTGTACCAGGGAGTTGACTCGGATCCTCAGCCATATTTCACGTAAGTTCCTTTCCCTTATCTGGCATATTTCTCCGGGTTACTTCACATGTCTTTTCTTTACCTGTTTCTCTTATCTCGTTTTCACACAAATTTCCAGAGGGCACTGCCATCGCGAGCACCGCTGTTGGTGATTTCCGCCGAGAGAGGGGTACTCCCGTTGCTCCTGATACTGAAGAGATTCCCTATGACATGGAGGACCTGTTGGTCAGCCTGTCACTCGTGTGGAACTCATCAAGAACTATGGCAAGGATATCCTTGACGTTGCAGTCTGAATCTTCAACACTTTTTGGCCTACAGAAGACACTCCGGAGGGTACCGCAGTTCTTGTTGAAAAGTTGATGGAGTGCATGACCTAGCTCGACCTTTGGAGGGAATCCGCTGGACACGCCGCGGCTGAGACCGTTCTCCACTACGTACTTACGTGGTACGAGAAGATCGACATCAACCTCTTAGCGCGCATGCGCACCGGATCCAAATGGACCAGTGACCCGGAGTGGGTAGCTCGGCGCAAGGCTTGCGCCCATAGCCTCATCGAATATGCTCCCATTCATGAATGGACTGAGGGACCGAGCTTCCTAGAAGCCGCCGGTGACGAAAACGCTGAAAACATTGAAGATGGCTCGGATGAGGACGAAGAGGGTGATGCCTCGGACATTGAAGATAGCGAAGATGATGCCGAACTTCCTCCTCCTGCTGCTCCTTAAGTGAAAAAACTTTAAAGTTTATCAGATCCCCAGTATGCCGGGTGGAATTGTATCCAGTACACATGTGATATTTTGCTACTAAGTTTTTATGCCGGATTAACTTGGGCGTAGTCCCCGAGTTTCACTTTCTTGTTCGTCCAATCTTTTGGCTCGATTCGTGTCTACCTTGATTCGGTTTTATGACTCACGAATCCGAGCTTCAAAAATTGTCTTAACAATACTTGGAAACTTTTAGGCTTAGCTCAAAATAAATCAGCATAATAAACTAAAAATACACAAGGTTAGTTCGAAAAACAAACGTCAGCTCGATTAAGTTCTTTTCCTTAGTCGTTTTTCACGTGCTACGCAATTCCAAACTTGTTCTCTTGCTTGCCATGAAGCCAATTCTTGTTGGACAGTAGCAAGTCGAAGAGTTGGGTTTTTGGTGCTCACACACTACTAATCCGAGTTAAGTAGAACAACTTACTCCAGCTGACGTATAAATAACAGAAGACAACAAATATTATTAAGGCAGTCCCCGAGTTACTGCTCGAGGTGCCAACATTTCATTGATAAGCTCATTGCCGGCATACATACCGACATATGAGAAGACTCCGATACATACACTTCTCTGCTAAGTGTAGAAAGGACGAAGTAGAGCTACATTCCACGGACGCTTAGATTCCTCGCCGGACCTGTCCGCCTTGTTCTTTTCCTGTGGCTTTGCATCTATAAGATAATAAGAATCATTGTGCAATGCTTTGCTCACAATGAATGGCCCTTCCCATGGAGGAGATAATTTATGCATGCCAGCAGTACGTTGTACCAACCGGAGCACCAGATCGCCTTCCTAGAAAACTCAGGGGCTCACTTTCCGGCTATGATAGCGTCGGAGATTTTGCTGATATATTGCGGATCTGGACAGTGCCAATTCTCTCGCTTCTTCCAGCAGATCAACATCATTTTGTCGGGCTTCTTGCACTTCGGCTTCTGTGTATTGGGTGACCCTCGGCGAATCATGCTCTATGTCGGCTGGTAATACAGCTTCTGCCCCATATACCAGAAAGAATGGCGTATAGCCTGTTGATCGATTCGGAGTTCTTCTTAAACTCCACAGTACCGCTGGTAGTTCTTCTATCCAATCCCGCTGATCTTTGCAGTGGCTCAATGAGCCGGGGTTTTATCCTGGATAATACCAATCCGTTGGATCTTTTCACTTGTCCGTTCGAAGCGGGGTGGGCTACCGAGGCAACGTCCAACCAGATCTTCTTATCCCAGCAGAAACGCGCGAACGCTCCTTCCGCAAAGTTTGTGCCATTATCAGTTATGATACTGTGAGGATAACCGTATCTCAAGATGATGTCTTTGAGAAACATCACGGCCGTAGCTCCATCACATTTTCTTATTGGCTTCACTTCGATCCACTTTGTAAATTTGTCCACCATGACCAAAATGTGAGTCATATTTCCCCTTGCTGGTTTAAACGGGCCAACCATGTCCAAACACCACACGGCAAATGGCCAGGTGATTGGTATGGTCTTGAGCTCCAACATTGGCACATGTGTCTTGGTAGCATACCTCTGACAACCATTGCACTTTCTCACCAGATCTTCTGCTTGTTATAAGGCACTTGGCCAGTAGAATCCATGCCGGAAAGCTTTTGCCACCAAGGCTCGGGACGAGGCATGATGCCCGCACTTCCCTTGATGTATATCTCGGAGGATGTCAAGCCCTTCTTCCGGGTCAACGCATCGCTGGAGGACATTGGTCACACTCCTTTTATATAACTCGGAATTGATGATTGTGTACGCGTTTGCTCTCCTCTGAGTTTGCCTGGATAGCACCTCCTCAGTGGGTAAAGTTCCATCTTTCAGGAATTGAAATATAGGTAGTGCCCAAGCTGGTATTGCTCGTACAGGGAACACATCCTCATCAATTTCCATCTGGTCCACCGGCATAACTTCAACCGGACCACGCTGAGCAGTCCCCGGGTCTTGCGAAGCAGTCCCCGAGCTTGCCGAGGCAGTCCCCGGGTTTCGCGCACCACCTCCCGTGTCAATGTCCATGGGCACGACTTCGGATTCTGTATCCTCCGGGACGTAAATTGAGTCGGTTTCTGGGGACGACCTGATAGACGGTTTTCTGAGGTGTTCCAATGCTACCCCCAGTGGAATTGCTTGTCGGGTTGATCCGAGCTTCGACAGTACATCGGCAGCCTCATTTTCCACCCGGGGTACATGGTGAAATTCGCATCCCTCAAAGTAACCAGATATCTTCTACACATGAGATCTGTACAGCGCCATGTTTGGATCAAGGGCGTCCCACAGTCCCGACACCTACTGTACTACCAAATCTGAGTCGCCAAAGCATATGATCCGACGTATCCCAATTTCTTTTGCCACTTTGAGCCCATGCACAAATGCTTCATACTCAGCGACATTGTTTGATGCCATGAAATGGATCTGCAGCACATATTTCAGCTGGTCCTTCTTTGGCGAGGTAAGTACAACTCCGGTGCCTAGCCCGGTTTTTGTTTTCTACCCATCAAAGTGCATCCTCCAGTAGTTCGGATCTGGTAGCGATGGTTTGTATTGTACCTCGGCCCAGTCCACAAAAAAGCCGGCCACAGCCTGAGACTTGATTGCTTCTCTTCTGTCATATTGTGGTGCATAGGGAGCTAGTTCAATTACCCATTTTGCAATCCTACCACTCGCATCCTTGTTACTCATTATCTCGGATATGGGAGCCTCACATATTACCCTGATGGGATGCTCCTCAAAGTAATGCTTCAACTTCTTAGCTGCCATATACACACCATATGCCACTTTCTGATAGTGTGGGTAGTTCTGCTTTGAGGCAGACAACACCTCGTGCAGATAATACACTGGCCTTTGCACCGACTTACCCTCTTCATCGCGCTCTACCACAATCACTGCACTTACAACTCAGTTGGTTGCGGCTATATAGAGCAACATTGGCTCCTTTGATAGTGGAGAGGCTAACACTGGTGTAGTGGCTAACATTTTCTTTAACTGTATAAAGGCTTCATTGGCATGCGGCGTCCAAATGAACTTGTCTGACTTTTTCATGAGTTGGTAGAGAGGCAATGCCTTTTCTCCCAACCGACATACAAACCGACTTAACGATGCCAGGCAACCAGTGAACTTCTGGACATCGTTAAGACACTTCGGCAGTTCCATTCATTAAATGGCCCGGATTTTAGTTGGATTAACTTCGATACCTCGGCTGGAGACAAGAAAACTGAGTAACTTGCCAGCCGGGACACCGAAGGTACATTTCTCCGGGTTAAGCTTCATCCAGAACCTTCTTAAGTTCGTGAATGTTTGCCTGATATCGTCAAGGAGCGTCTACTTTCCTTGGTCTTGATAACCACATCATCCACATACACTTGTACATTTTGACCTATTTGGTCGTGCAAACATTTCTACATACATCTTTGGTACGTTGCTCCTACATTACGTAAACCAAACGGCATGGTGCGATAGCAATAAGCCCCATACGGGGTGATAAATGCAGTCTTTATTTGATCATCCGGATTCAGAGGTATCTGGTGGAAACCAGAATATGCATCAATGAATGATAATAGTTCACATCCTGCAGTTGAGTCTATGACTTGATCTATCCTTGGCAGTGGAAATGGATCTTTTGGACACGCCTTGTTCAGGTTCGTGTAATCGATACACATACGCCAAAACATCGCTACATTCGGATCATCCTTCTTCTTCACCACCAGCACCGGATTAGATAGCCAATCTGGGTAAAGAACTTCCATGATAAATCCTGCAGCCAACAACCGAGCTATCTCATCTCCGATGACTTTCCTCCTATCTTCGGCGAAGCGGCGGAGAGGTTGCTTCACCGGCTTTGCTCCGGGTCTCACATTCAAAGAGTGCTCGGCCAACTCCCTCGGAACACCTTGCAAGTCCTGTGTGGACCAAGCAAAAATGTCCCGATTCTCACGGAGGAAGTTGACGAGCTCACTTTCCTATTTGTCATTTAACCTGGCACCAATTGTTACGGTGCGCTATGGGAACATATCATCAACAGGCACCTTGGTATCTTTCGTGGCTTGGAATGAGACACTCCCATGCGGGTTACTCAGCGCTGGCATATACTGCTGCGCGGACTGAGCCAATGCCGCCACCTCTTGGATTTTTCTTTTCTCTTGCGCGATCACAAGTGACTCGGCTAGGTTAGACCCGGCCGACACACACTCAATGGAACATCGTAAATCTCTAGCAATAGTAATCACTCCGTTTGGCCCGGGCAACTTCATTTTCAAGTAACTGATGTGACAATTTGCCATGAACTTGTTCAGTGCTGGTCTTCCGAGTAATGCGTGATATGCACTTTCCAAGTTCGCCACTTCAAACTCCAAATTTTCAGTCCGGCAATTATCTCTCGTGCCGAACAATATGTCAACTCGGACCTTGCCTATGGGCTCACAAGAAATGTCGGGCACAATACCATGGAAAGTTGTCCTTGTAGCCTGGACATTCTCTCCGAGATACCCAACTTGCGCATTGTATCCGCATACATGATGTTAATGCTACTGCCATTGTCGATCAGTACCTTGGAGAACCTCACATTGATGTTTGGCCCAATGAATGTCGGATCCAGCACCAATGCATACGAACCAGGACCCGGCATAAGCTTGGGATGATCTTTAATGCTCCAGGTGATTTCTTGGTCCGACCAAGGCATATACCTCGTCACTGCTGGCATTACCGCATTCACCTCCATGTGTCGGCGCTGCAAGCTCTTTCTGTCTGTTTCCTCAGTGGTAAACACGCAGTAACTCTGACGATGCTCTTTGTACTCATTCCTCCCCTCATTTTCGGGGTACCTCTGATCCGTTTGATGCTGGTTTTCTACTTGATGCACTGCATCCCTTCTCTCATGGTTATCATACCTCGGCGGAGGGGGAGGCAACATTAGCTGTTGCGTGTTCGCTCCGGAGAGCAATTGTTGCCGGGGTAACTTCCGCCGAGGTTGATCATTCCGGGGTGCCTGAGCATTCCCCGAACCACCTTGCTCTATTTTGCGCATCCACTCACATTGCCTAGTTGTATGACCCGCTGGGTTACTTGGATTTGGCATGTGAAATTTACACGGCTGATCCAACATCGACTCATAAGTGTACCTCGGACAGTCCTTCTTTTCTTGCCACTGTTTCTTCTGCTCCGGCGTCCAAGTTTTCTTGCCTTCATGTCTTGGTGTCCATTGTCCCCCTCCAGTTTTCTGACGTTGATTGCCTCCTGCTCCGGGCTGATCTTGATTCACAGCTGCAACTTCTTGCGAACTGTACCGGTGATCCGGTTTGTCATCTCTTCTTTTACCTCTATAATTGTTCCTCCGGGATGATCCATCTCCATCTCTCTGGTAGTACTCCTCATTTGACTCGTTTGACACGAGCCTGGGTTGAGTTGGATCACCCAAAGCATACGAATCAGCAATCCGGATCATCTCCGCCAATGTGGTTGGCATTTTCCTTTGCAACTTCTGCCACAGCTCGCTTGCATATCTGTATCCCTGCGCAAACCATGCTATGGCCTGTGACTCTATCACACCCTCACACGAGTTTCTCACGGTACACCACCGGGTTAAAAATTCCCGGTCCGTCTCGTTTGGTCTCTGCTTACACATAGCTAGAGTATGTGGCATATTTGGCCTCTGATACGTACTTGAGAAATTGCTGATAAACATTTGCTCAAAATCGATCCAGCAGTTAATACTTCCGGGCGGCAAATTGTTTAGCCATACCCTTGCTGGCCCCTCCAACATCTGGGGTACGTATATTACAGCTCATCTCAAGTTGCCTGTTGCAATTTTCACAGCTGTAGCGTAGTTTATCAACCAATCCTCCGGCTTAGTACTGCCGCCATACGTCTTTGTGCCTCTAGGCAACTGGAAGTTGGGTACCGGTGGCTCCTTCATGATCTGGGGCCCAAAACACGCAGGACCCGGTGGACCTTGACACTCAATCTGTTCCGACCTATACAGTCGATCTAGTTTTAACCTGGCATCGTCAGGCATCAAATCTCTGCTTCCCAATCTTGACCCTATCACATGATAGTCCGGCCTTGGGTATCCCGCGTTCACCATTTCCGAATCTCCATCGTTATACCGGTCTTGCTCTCGTGGAGCACCTCTCTGTTGTATACCTCGGCCGGCACTTTGCTCTTGCCTTGGTATATTCCGCTGTTGCGGTTGTCCTGCCGAGTTACGTTGTCCGGCATTGCCATTTACAGTGTTTCCTTGACCGGCATTGCCTTGGTCGCGGTTACCTCGGCTAGCTTCACCTCGGCTCAAACTTCGTCGATCGTCATTTCTCTGTACTTCTTTTTCTTTCCCTGCCCGTGTCGGGTCATACGGGACAATCTGTTTGTTCCTTCTGGCCGAGGTTACTACCTCTTCTCTCCTAGGACCACCATGAGGAGACGATGCGGCTCCATCGGATTTCTCCGGGTTACCCACCGCTGAATGAACGATCTTGGAGGCCCCAGCTCTCTCCGCGTTAGCCCTGAGAAGTTCCTCATTTTGCCTGTTCACGATCCGAACCAACTCATTGACCCTATCTTACTGTCTTTGACGGGCTTCACCCGTCAGACCCTCTAACTCGGACGCAGCTGCATCCACTGCCCTAAGGTTCTTAGCCGGGGTACTATACCTCGGCATCCCCACGGACAAACAGTTCTCTGACTCCTCAATCCTAGTGTCTCCCTCTTTGTTCATTTCACTCATGAGGTTTCTCCCCTTCACTTTTACAGCATCAACTTTATTTGCCTTTGTGTTCTCACGCAGCGTCATGTTCAATGACTGCTGAGCCGCGGCTATCTTTTTCGCACCCTCTAGTATTTTTTGCCTAGTTTCCTCTAGCTCGGCCTACGCCTGAGCCGGATCTACTGCTGCTACTACAGGGTTTGCCAAGCTATCCATCGCTTCCCGCAGCACATTCTCAGGCCTCTCTAGTGGAGGACCTCTACCTTTCCTCGGTGCCTTAGGCGTTACCTCCGGATCTGGTACCGGATCCTTGCTTGGGCCTGCACCAGGCGCAGTCATCATCACCTCAGCACGGTCCGGGGAGCGAGTGATACGCGCCCCGTGAACCACGCTAAGGGGTGGCTCCCCTGCCTCGACAACGTGCCGCGGATGAACTCACGACACATCGACAGCAACGTAGACCTTGTGCGCGCCGAGCTTGACGAAGAGGCCGTTGGGCGTAATTGGGCGCGTGCCGAAGCAGCCAGCGTTGTCACTAACAAAGTCCAGCGCTCCAAAGCGCTGAACGAGCCCGGAGACGATGCGTTCGCCGGTGCCGATGAGGTTTCCCGTCCGGATCTTGATCCCTGCTAGCGCCGCTAGCCCCACGGTGGGCGCCAACTGTCATGGTGGTGTCACGGCAGATGCTATGGATAGGCTAAAGGTGGGGACTAAATGCACTAGGGGAATCCAGGGAGGGATAGTGAGGTGATTCCACACACAGAAGGTTTATATTTGATTCACTTCCAAGGTTTACAAGTGCTCCTTGAGCTGTATTGGGGAGAGCAGGAAGAAGGGACTCCCTTACTCTCGACACTGGCTAACCCGTACAAGACCAACCCGTAGAACCTAACCCTCTCTACAGAGGCCCTAGCCCTCCTTATATAGGGGTGGCTAGGTCTCCACTTAGGGCATACGTGGAGGCATATTCTAGGGAATATGCCTCCTCCCAAAATAGTAAGCCGACCGGGTCGCTTTTCCCCGCGTCAGCCATGCAGAGGCTACGTGAGCCTCTGCGGCGCCTGCGTCAGCCGACATTAGCGTCGTCACCTCTGTCGGCCACACCTCGCTGGTCCTGCCTCTGTCCGCTTCGCTCATGCCATGCGTACCGGGGCTACTTTTGACCAGCGAGATTCCTTCCTTTTCCTAGAAGCTTGACATGACCCGGATCGTAGTTGATCCGGCCACACCTGTTCCTGCATGAAAGTTAGATACATCTTTCCGACTTTTAGCTTAAGTCGGTTGAGACCAAGTTAGGTGGACGTCCCCTGGTCTGGGTTACTCCGTGATTCGGCCTGCCTTGAGGTGACCCGGCCAGCATCCGTTTATACCCCGGCGTGGCCCTACCCGGGGTATCCCCCCAACAGGTTTCAATCCTTCTTGGATCAATTCGGTGATGAGATGTGTCACGATGGTCAGATATGCAGTTAAGGTTAATGATGAATTAACCAGGCTGGTGATACCTTCTCGTGGCATTAGACAGGGTGATCCCATCAGCCCATACATGTCCTTATTATGTACGGAGCCCTTGTCTTGTTTGTTACATGAGCATGAGAGATTGGGATTGTTGTAGGGTATCCAAAACGGAAGGCAGGGACCAGCAATCTCCCATCTTCTCTTTGTCAATGATAGTGTGTTCTTTGCTAGGAGTGATCGGTGCAGCGTTGAGGCTTTGAGCTCTTCTCTACAGCTGTTTTGTGATGGCTCTGGGGAAAAAATCAACCATGACAAGTCCACTATTTTCTTTGGAAATCATTGCAATGGGAATGTCAAGAATTCGGTGATGGACCAACTCGGAGTACACAATGAGGCACTTCAAGAGTCCTACCTAGGCATACCTACCGACGTTGGTCGCTCTCCAGTTGGGTGTTTCTGTTTCCTCACTGAGCGGGCTTGGCAGTGTATGAATATCTGGTCGGATAGACCTCTTTCTCGATGAGGCAAGGAAGCACTGATCAAAGCCGTCATCTAGGCTACACACCTACGTACATGATGTGTTGCTTTCAGGTCCCTAACTCAACATGCACCGTGATGCGCAAGGGGGTTGCAGATTTCTCATAGGGCATAGAAGCGGGAAAGAAGAAAATGCACCGGAAGTCTTGGGATTGGCTGTCTACACCCAAAGCCTTGGGGGAAATGGGTTTTCACCACTTCGTGCTTTTCAACAAAGCCATGTTGGGCAAGCAGGTCTGGCGTTTGCTGACTGAACTAGGGGTCTTGAAGGGTCGGTACTTTCCCGACTGCGATTTCTAGAAGGCCGAGGAGACCACCATCATCCTCCTACACCTAGCGCAGCATCCTGTTCGGGAAATATCTGGTCTAGCAAGGTTTACGTTGGGGCATTGTTGATGGGCAGAGCACGAGAATCCTTGAGGATAGCTATATTCCTGACCTCCCTCCTGACCGTCTTTCTACCGGCGTGCCCATGCCTAGCGAAGCGACCGTCAATACCCTCATCGATCCTCAGTCTGGTACGTGGGATGAATTGGTGGTCAGGAGCTTACTAGGAAGTAACTACAAAAATATTGCATGTGAGCCGTCATGGGGGAGAGGACTTTGCTTCATGGCCACATGAATGATATGGGGTCTACTATGTACGCTCGACATATAATCTGGCTAGAACTCAAGTTTTCGTCAAGGAGAGGAGTAAAACGGGTGGACATTCCTCAAACTCGGACGATGTTGCTTTTTTGTGGATGAAGCTATGGCGTATCAAGGCTACGGGTAAAATAATAATTACCCTCTGGAGGACGTCTATTGCAGCAGAGAGGAGCGTGTGGAACATGCTTTGCTGTTTTGCCCATATGCGAGTGAGGTTTGGCACGAGGTAAAGTCAGCTTTTCCGTTGCATCTGATCAGGAAGAATTTCAGCACCATCAAGCTTTGGCTCTTTGAGTTTGTGGCTAGATCGGATGAGCGGCAGTTAACAACTTTGGCTGTGACAATATGGCACTTGTGGAGTGATCGGAATGCTGTTCGCAACGATGAAAAGATGAAGCATCCACACAGTCTTTCAGTTTAGATTAAGTCGCACATCGAGATGATCTTGCAGCATCTATACCTGCCTCCTACCGTCCATAGGATCTGGACATGAGCCGGACCGAGCCAGCTCGCCGGCGAGCCGCAAAAAGCTCAAGCTTTTTCCGGCTAGCCTCACAATGGAGCTCGGCCCGAGCTTCCCAAAAGCTCGGTGCATCTCGGTGCAGCTCGCGAGCCCGACGGCGAGGAGTCACTGACGGGTGGGTTCGTCGTTCACGGCCGCGTCTAGAGGCAGCAGCGGCGGTGCGGTGGTGTCTGCTAGGCAGTGGGGGTGCGGGGCGGCGCATGCGTGCAGAGTTAGGGAGGTGAAGAGGGGCATCAGAGTGGGGGAATCGGAGAGGGGGTGGCGCACGGGGGTTAGGCGACGAGGCTATAGGCCAGCGACATCTCTATACGGCGGAAGACAGAGAACGAGACAAACCATCCTCGTATGCGACCTCTCTCTATCCAAGTGGAAGAAATGGGCCGGTCTGGAACAACGAATGCAGCCCAATTCATCCATCTGTTAATTTAAAAAAAATCGCGGGCCAAACGAGCTAGACCGAGCCAAGCCGGGCTCGGCCCGAGCTTGCTGCGGTCCAGTAACTATGGCTTGGCTCGGTCCAGTAGCGCCAGCGGGTTGAGCCTAGCTCGGTGCGAGCCTGGGAAACTCGGGCCGAGCCCAAAGGCTCGAGTTTGGTGTCCAGGCATTAGTCATGTGTGGAATAATTCAGCACATGTCCTAGCTTGACGAGCTGAACTGGTAGTATCTTCTCTCCCGGAGTTTATATGTGAAAAACTTTGTATTGATTTTATTTGATCAATAAAGGACAGAATTTTAGAAAAAAAAACTCGGCCTTATCAGATGACGGTGTTTGTTATTTACTTGTTCAGTTTGGCTCTTTGTTATTTGCGAAGTTTTTTATCAAGGAGCGAAACTATACTGACTCATACTATTCCACAATGAGACGGAGGACGTGGTGGTAGTGCCGTAGTGGGCCGTGCTAGTGGAAGGGGGGCAGCCCGGCAGGCGGGTTTGGGATGCCAGGGTGGTGATCTGGTCTCCGGTGGATCATAGCGACGGACGCGTATTCGATGAGCGATGTGTGAGTGCGGCCTCTCTTTTCCCCGATCTCTCTCTCTCTAGTTGTCGACCACTTGGCCTCGTCTCCCTGACTCCATCCACCTGTTTCGCACGCTCTGCATGGTTACCAGCTGGATCCGGGACTTTCCCAGTACCTGTGTTGTGCTCATGCGGTGTCCCTCTTTTTTACTGCACAACCTACACGGACCAATGAGGTTCCCTTTTTGTGCAGGTGGGCACGAACCAAAATGCACTGGCAGGCTTGCAGCTCAATAAAAATAGACCTAGAACGATCGATGTACTATGAAGCAAGGTGCGAGTGGTGGTGACTGCAGCAGACAGGGGGCACTTGCGATTCGTTTGACCGGAGGGACTAGTATATAATGAGCTCCAGGTAGCTTTAGGCACGCACAACATTAATTCTAGCTGCGAGAGAAGCTAAAAAGATCGATTATGGCCATGCCAAAAGGCTTAGCACTCGCCTTCTTTGTGAGCTGCCTGATCTCGGTTCCTTCCCTAGCTTCCTCCGATGAATTCCTCCAATGCCTGCGGGAGAAGATACCGAGCGAGCTCGTGTACACGCAGAGCTCCAGCAACTTCACCGACGTGCTGGCCTACTCCATCAAGAACCCCAAGTTTTTCACCGGCAGCACGGTCAGGCCGGTCTGCATCGTGACGCCGACCGACGCCTCCCATGTGCAGGCTGCGGTGCTGTGCGGCCGCAAGCTGGGCGTGCGCCTCCGCGTGCGCAGCGGCGGGCACGACTACGAGGGCCTGTCGTACCGGTCGGCGTGTCCCTACGAGGTGTTCGGGGTGGTCGACCTCGCCAGCCTCCGGGCCGTGAGCGTCGACAGGTCCGAGTCCACGGCCTGGGTCGACTCCGGGGCGACCATCGGGGAGCTGTACTACGCCATCGCCAAGAACGACTCCCAGACCGCGTTCCCGGCCGGCGAGTGCCCGACCATCGGCGTGGGGGGCCACTTCAGCGGCGGAGGCCTCGGCATGATAATGCGCAAGCACGGCCTCTCCATCGACAAGGTCGTCGACGCCAAGCTGGTCAACGCCGAGGGGGATCTCCTCGACAGGGCGGGCATGGGCGAGGACCTCTTCTGGGCCATCCGGGGCGGCGGCGGCGGGAGCTTCGGCGTCGTGCTCTCGTGGAAGGTCCAGCTCGTGCAGGTCCCGCCGGCGGTGACGGTGTTCAGCATCGGGAAGACGCTCGACCAGTGCGCCATAGACATCCTCACCAAATGGCAAGACGTCGCCCCGTCGCTCCCCTCCGACCTCACCGTGAGGGTGAAAGTGCAGGGGCAGCAAGCCGTGTTCATGGCCCTGTACCTGGGCACGTGCAGCTCGCTCGTGTCGACGATGGGCGACAAGTTCCCGGAGCTCAACATGACGAGCGCCGACTGCCGGTCCATGACGTGGCTCGAGTCCACGGCGCTGTCGTTCACTGACATGAGCAGCACCGGCACAGTCGAGGACGTGCTCCTGAGCAGGGCCCCCAGCATGAGCGTCTCCACCAAGGGGAAGTCCGACTACGTCCAGAGCCCCATCTCCAAGGACGCGTGGAAGAAGATCTTCACCTGGTTCGCGAAGAACGGCTCCGGGCTCATCATGCTGGAGCCCCACGGCGGGTTCATGGACACCGTCCCCGCCGCCGCGACGCCCTACCCACACCGCAGCGGCGTGCTGTACATCATCCAGTACATCGTGTTCTGGCAGGGCGACGGCGCGGCGTCCACGACCTGGCTCGCCAAATTCTACGACTTTATGGGGCACCACGTGAGCAAGAACCCGAGGCAGGCGTACGTCAACTTCCGGGACCTGGACATCGGCCAGAACGCGGCGGCGGGCGGCAACGCCAGCAGCACGTTCGAGAGCGGCAAGGCCTGGGGTGAACGGTACTTCATGAGCAACTATCAGAGGCTCGCCTCGGTGAAGGCGGCCGTGGATCCGACCGACTACTTCAGAAACGAGCAGAGCGTCCCGCCGCTGGTCCCACGAAGCGAGTAATGGATGAGCAGAGTGTTTGCATTGCATGCGAGAGATCCGATTAATTAGCTCGATCATGACTACTTGTCCAGATTAGTTTACGTCCCTGAATAAAGGAGATCAAGGAGTCGTATTTTATCTTTCCTGAAGACTACTGTGGTTGATGATAAGGCCAGTCGTGGTGTGGTGTTGGTGAGTATGTAGTGCATGCTTATCAAGAATTTGGGATGTTACTGATAAGGCCAGTCGTGGCATGTAGCGTTGTATTCCAATATCAAGTTGGGCTTAGCCGGATTGCGACATGCATGTTGTTGTGAGTATATGCATGCGGCCAGGCGTCGCATATAGATTATAGAGTGTTTTACTCCATTATTCATTAACTAGCACTACTCATCGTGTGGTTTCTCAGCGTGCTCTAGTAGTTCCCAACATGCCAAAGCGGATTTACCACATGTAAGTTGGCTCCTGGCACCATCTCTGCCACAGATTAATTGGAGATTCGTGCAAACTCAATACAGTCATCGCCGCAGCACTTTTGCATTTTAGCCCTCCCACTTTTTTGGATTTAGCTAGCTGTCCAGGGGGAGCATAACCACAGCCAGCCCCGACCCACCTAACCCTAAATCGATACCACGTTGTCGCCCTCGTCGAGCCGCCTCCTCCCCACCGGCCGCCTCCCACCACCACCCTTGTCGTGCCCCCAACCTCTCCTCCACCTCGTCGCGCCACCACCTTGCGCGGAGTGCGGGATCCGCGGAGACGACGGCGACGTGCGCCACCGCAGGGAGGCTTTCGACGCCGTCTTCAGTGCGCTCGTGGGGATATTCCACCGCCCACCACCTCCTCCCCCTCCATGCCCCCGATGGGGGAGGCGCCATGGAGCAGCGACGGCCGCCCATCGACGACCACGCGCGGCGACCCTCCATCCGCGTCCGCGAGCATGCCCTGCGGGGGAGGGGCCGACGCTCTTGGAAGGTTTCTCTCCACCGCCACCACTGCGCGTGGATGCTGCCCCGGCGACAACAACCACGCGCCGGTGGACGACCTGGATCAAGGCAAGGACGACCTGGAGTTCCCCTCAGATCAAGGCAAGGACGACCTGGATCTGAGGCCCCAATTTGCTTTTCTATTTTGTCTAGATCTTGTACAGAAGTATTTCTGTAATTATTTCTTTTTGGATGAATCTTTGATGGATCTTCTATGAATCTCTCAATCTATTGTATGAAACCTCTAAAGTTTCACTAAAGTTTGGAACCTCTCCGAATCATTGATAGTAAAAAATTACTGTATGAATCGTTGACAGTAAAAAATACATATCTATTGTATGAAACCTCTCTAAATCTTGTATGGATCGTCCAATTTGTGATGATCATGTATGGTTTTGGTGTCAAACTTTAGTGAAACATGTATAGAAATTGTAAGCATATTCTGTGAAAAAATTATATGAATATCTCTTGGCAGAAACAAGTTTGTAAAACGTATGAATCTTGTACGAAACTTCTAAATCTAGGATGAAACAAAGAAAGAGTGTAAGAGTGTCTGAAAAATGTTAAATAAATAGTATAAACATAAATATTATCAAATGAGTTGAAAAGATTTTATCAACTTCCATTTGACGAAACATCTGTGAATCCAAAATGAGAACGTGAGAAACCTAAAAACACTGGGGGCTAATAAGCAAAACAACAATAGACTAGAAAAGTGTGGTGGGAGGGTTGTTCTGTAAAAATTCTAGCACGAATCTCCAATAAATGGAGGGCACAGATGGTGTCGGGGGCCTCTCCTACGGGGGTATTGCATTCCCCCCCCCCCCCAACATGCCCGCTCCCATGCTGCTGCGACGCGCCTCTCCGGCACCAGCAGCCACCACCCCCGTCACCACCATCGCTGCCCAGCCAGCCCATCCAGTCCACTCCGACTCAGATGGGTCCCTGCTCTACCCTCTTGGTTTTTCCTCGCCGCATTTCACGCACAGAAGCGGGAGTGCACCTCCTAGCTCGTCGGATCTGGAGTCTTGGACTCGCTTGCCATGCAACTCATGCTCAGTTATGGTGTCGGATTCACAGATCCTTGCACAGGAGGAGCAATCTGCATCGGATGTTGTTGTCCAATCGCAAAAGGTAAGGTTCACCGCATGGGATTTGGTACTTGATGCTGCTCCGCCAAGCATTCATGGCGCCCAGTGGCCAGACGGTTATTGCCCATAGGCCTTAGCCAGTTTCTCGTTCTGGCTCAAGGGCATAGTCTCTAAAAGAACACCACTTGAGCTGGTTTACCTTTGCGGCTCTAAGATACAAGACCTTAGATGGTGCAAAAATCGAAACGCCTCTAAGATATACGAACTGAAGACGGCTAGTATTCCTGGCCACTTGTAAGAACTCATCACCCTCATACGGCCCGAAGTAGGGACCGTCTCCAATTGTCACGCACCTGGAGTCGGATTTAAATAAAGACCGTCACCATAACTAGGACACCTCAAAGCGGCTAGTTAACGTGACCGTCTCCCATGTGTATAACCCTTTTAAATAGTACACATCATGATAATTCGAACTCAATCATAGCTGATATGGCACATAATTATGATTCGGCAGTCAGATAGATAGATTAACTCAAGTACTTTAGCAACCCGTAGAAGACCCTTATATTAACAATTAACATTAGCTAGATAGTTTGGGAAATCCATACATATTTATCCATTACTTTATAGCACTACATACAAAGTGAAATCCATACATCAAACAAGCATAATTAGTACTCTCTAAACAACCAACATTGCATTAATATTGGGCCGCCTGGGGAAAGTTCTTGCTGAACCAGAATATATACCTCTTCATTATCTTCTTCATCAAAACAAACAAGGACAATGCTATCCTACTTTAAGTTGAAGCTTCTCACAACCTTCTCCCATCTACTCAGCTCCAAATGTCTGCACAAGTATAAAGAATTGAAGAATTAGCATTCTTGTGATTACTAGAAGTATTTAAAAATATCACAGGGTAGCTTGTTGATCACATGTTCAACAATATATCATCTTACCAGCTTGCATTTATTTTTCATGACAGATGAATAGGGCAACATATAGACGTAGTACTTGATTTTTTGTGAAAGATCGGGTTCACAATAGTCTAAGAGGAAGTCTACATGAACTTCTTTCAGATACATGCCATTTTAAAAAAGGCTTTTCTTATTAAAATCAGTGTTCCCCTTATGCTGAGACCCTGATACAATAATACATACAAATTTCAATGCGGTGAAATATTCCTGTCTACCATCTAAACACATAAAAATATAAAACAGATAACTAGAATTTTGATGTTTTTTTATACCTCTAAACTCAAACCTCTCAGTGGACTCTTCTGATGATTGGAATTCAAAACTGCCAGAGCTAATGGCAACACTGTCATCGATAGAGCATTATTACAACATCACTACAGGTTCCCATCTATTAACATTTTAAGACAATCAAATAAAATAATGATTTACACTGAAAACAAAAACACAGGTTCTTGTTATCGTACATTAATAAAAAGCATACCCAACCAAGGAATTTGAAATTCATCGAATAAACAAGATGCAAGCAGACTAATGAAGTGACAATTGAATCTATATTGCTAGAAGGGCTACAAAAAATGAGAAATCAATAAAGAGTTGCATATTTTGAGATGTACACAAGGGGAAAATGAGTGGAACAGATAGAGGTAGGCTCTGTTGATGCCGCTGTCGTCGGATTGATGACAAGTACGCCATGAGGGGGTCCTCGAGGCGTGCGGAAGAGAGGGGTGTGAGACGTACGGTGTTCCGGGACGGTGAGCACACAAGTTTACCCAGGTTCTAATCCGTCGGCTTTGGACGGATCCTACTCCTGCTAGCAATCCAGTAATACGGCAGAGCCGGAATATGGGTTACAAGCATTCGCCTGTGCGAGTTGAGATTGTAGACTATTGAGGGTCTAGAGTGTTGGTTGCCCTAAAGGCTCTCCATAGGACGGCTTATATAGATATCCGGCCTAGGGTTTACAGGAGAGATCTATCCGGCTATGACTAAGAGTCAGTTACAGAGTACATCTTGAACTACAAGTAACATTATGGGCCTAAGTCAGTAAGTCTTCTGGGCCTTCCCATAGACGGATTGGACTCTGTCTTCTCTCCCTGACTGGGCCGCCCGTGAAGCAAAGCTCTAACCCGAAGTGGGCCACCCTGGTCAGTGAGGAACTGTGATGATACCCAGAAAGTATATCCCCAACAGCAGCCCCCGGAGGCCTCCAAGATCCAAAGTCGGATTCATCATTGTCTAGCTTGATCTTCGGCTTCCAGAATCTTGAAGGGTTCCTGAAACTTCACAAAAATACAATCCGGGTCTTAAAAATAAGTCGGACCTATCAACAGGTTACTCGGATTTTCCAGCTTGCTTTCAAACTAAGTCGGAACTTGGTCTCTAACGCCACCTGACACAAGTCATGGTCAAGTCACGTGATCTGATAGACATCCTGTCAGCACGACCGTTGGTGGGTCCGCAGTTCACGGAACCAAGGAGCCGTTTCAATGCGTACACGGAGATCGAGGCGACATAATCATCGCGTGGGTCCTTCCCAGTTCCTTCCACGACGCGTAGCGGTTATACTGTAGCATTTGCACGAATCTTGGCGCGGTTAGGTCGATATAAGGGGTGAGGATTCTCCTCCTCCTTTCTTCACCTGTCCTCTGCCTTTTCCTCTCCTCCAAATCTCCCCCGCGCACACAGAGCTCCTCTGCTTTCCCCCCAAAACTCCCAGCGCCGCCCATCTTAGGTCATCCGCTCACCAGAGAAATGGCTTCTTCTTCCTCTTCCGTCTTGGCGGCGGCGGCGGCGACAGCGGCGACGGAAGCGGCGGCGGAGAAGGAAAGCTTCCGTGGGGTCTGGATCCCCTGCGTGTTAGATGACGAGAAGCTCCACGGCTTGGAGACAGAAGGGCTCCTCCGCGCCGGCGACTGGCGGAGCGGCATCGGGGAGACCATCCCCAACCCGCACGCCGACGAGCGGGTCCACTTCGGCACCCACCTCGACAGAGGTTTGTCATTCCCTCCCTCGGAGTTCTTCTCCGAGGTGATTGATTATTTTCGTGTTCAACTCCACCATCTTCCTCCCAACTCTCTCTTAGAGATGAGCGCTTACGCTTCTTTGTGTGAGGGATTTCTCGGCATTAGGCCGAGTTTGACCTTATTCCAATATTATTTTCATGTCCAGAGAAATTCTATTACTGCCGGTGTTCCTTATATCACCGGTACCATTAGTTTTTCCCTTAGACGCGAACGCGCATATCCCAAAATCTTAGCTAGTGACTCCGTCAAACAATGGCCAGCCACATTCTTTTATCATAGGGATATTCCGTCTCCTGGCAAAGCTACTGCTTTGCTGGCTTTCATCGACGGAGCTGCCACGACCCAACCGTCTTGGGACGACGCTGCTCCAGCTCTCACCGACGATCTGATCCTCGCTAAGAGGCGGATCGAATACTTGATCAAACACAAAGGACTGAAGGGATCCGACCTAGTCCAATGCTGGGTGTCACGTCGGATCCAGCCCCTTCAGTACCACGGAGACCGACTGATGCACTCCATCACGTCGTCCAAGAAAGACTCCCTCCGCATCAGCCCCAGAGCCTACACCACACAAGGCTACATAAGCCAGATAAAATGGTTGATAAGGGAGCAGATCGAGAGGAGGATCCCGAAGATTTCTCTGGATATGCATATGGCGGAAAACCCCATAGTGCCGGTAAGCTTCTAACAGTAAACCTTTTTATGTGTTTCAATCTTTAAGTTACATTGCAATACTGATATGTTTTCTTTTTTCAGCTTGCTGACCTCCCCGAGTCGGAATTCGCTCCACTCGAAGGATATCCTCCAGAGTTTTCTCAGGAGACAGAAGTGGTACCATTGCCGGATGCTACGCTCAAGAAACGCAAAGCTCCAACAGTGGCTGTTGGCACAAAGGAGGTGCCCGTCATGAAGAGGTAACTTTCCATCACAACTTCCGCCTTTGCACTTTACTCGAATTTTCTTCCGAGATGTAATGTTTCTGGCTCTATTACATTCTCAGAGCTAAGCAGAGCATCAAGGGCAAGGGGAAGGGAATTTATTCGAAGCCCCTGCGACAGACGAAGCTTACCATAGCTTCTCCTACCGTGGCTCCTCTGACTCCTGCCCCTCAGCCTTCCGTAACGCCGGTGATAATTCCTTCTCCGGCTGTCGCAGAAGATCCGGCTCCTTCAATGGAGCCCGCGATCCTTGAATCGCAAACTGACATCACCATGGGTGAGTCAGGTATAGATAAGGGTGAACCCTCTTTGGGTAATGATCCCTCGGCAAAAACCTTCACCGAAAACCTTCTCAGCAATCCGGGACTTGCCAAGTTTGGCATGTCCCGAAAATCTGCTGAAGAGATCCAGCGGCTAGCCAGGCAATGCCTGGAGAAAAGAAACTTATCTGCCGAAGAAAAAGCACAAGAAGCAGAGGACGTCAAGCACTCTGATCTTCTTGAACAAGTGCGTCTTCGCAACGAGAGGATCGGGTCCGGGGAGCTTCCAACTGCTCCTATGACCCCTCTGACTCTCGCTGAGAAGGTTGCAGTTGAAGTGAACACGAGTTTGGATAAACTTACTCGCGAACAATATGTAAGTCGGAATTATAACTCCTGTTTTTCCTTTATTTCATATCATATCCTCTAGCCCCCAAGCATGAAGTAGGATAAATAATCCGGGTTTATGCTTCCTTAGGATGCCAAAGAACGAACTAGTGTAGCCCCCAAGGCTCGTGCTGATATTAGCAAAAATATTAGCCCGAGTCTTTAGTAGCTTTCTGACTTTGGGTGTTCTGACTTATAGAAAGTATATTCCTATAACCAGGATTTGTTGAAGAATGTATGTGATAAGCGGAGAGAGATCAAAGCTCTCCGACTTAAAAATGCTGAGCTAAAAGTTGCCAAGGATGAGGCCGAAGGTAAACATTCCGAGACTCAAACCTTGTCTTTCATGTTTTCATAGTCGAATTTTTGCTAAACTATTGTTTTTTTTTGACTTACAGCGCTAGTAAAACAGTCATGCGCCATGATTGAAGAGGCCGAGAACCTCAAGACTTTGGTGGTGGAGAACAAGGAGCTTCGCCAAGAGCTGGACCAGCTCAAGGCAGATCATGAAAAGAGCATTGCTCAAATCCTTGAGTCCTCCTCCATGGCTACTGATGAGCGTGGTCGTAAGATTGCTGCTCAAGATCAAAAAATCTCGGGCCTCAATAATGAGCTTTGCAGAGAGAGGGACCTTTCCGAGGCGCTCCGGGCTGAACTCCAGAGTCTTCGGGAAGAGAAGACCAAAATTGACGACGTCATTTTCGGTACGTTCCATCTGTCTGACTTGTCTATTTTTCTTCGACCTATTTTGATGTTGGATTTTATTTATCTGTCTTTGTTTACAGGTCCTCTGAACTTGACGGACTCCACTTCCGCTGAGCCCCGCACCCACCGGCTTAGACAAGTCGGTGACCTGCTTCATGACTTCCGCCAATCCCTTGAGGATATTGGTGAAGCTCTCAAGATTCTGGACATGTATAGCATGTTGGATTTTCAGTTGCGGGACAAGGCAAAGGAGATGCCGCAGCTCGTCCAGGATTGGAATATGTCCTACGCGCGATCAGCAGCGCAGAACGCTCTCACCAAGGTCATGAGCCACCATGGAAGCATGGAGATATGGCAAGTGACCAGAGGGTAATCTATAGTGGATGAAGATGGCCAGGAGCAGGACATCAAGGCCATTATGGACTCCTGTGCCGGATATGGGTGTCACGTGGCTGATTTGACCAGCTACGATACTCCTTTCTTTAACCGCGTGGACACTCTGCCTCCGCCTCCAGAAGAAACAGCAGAAGTTTCCGATTATGAACGCACCATCTAGGATGTGGACATCTCGGAACGATATCAAGGCGACGTATCCAGCGAGCCGGCAGCTCCTTCATCTCCTCCTGCATCGTAGATTGCCAGAAACATTTGCATTATCCTGAAAAAACATGATGCGTCTGTAAATATGAAGTACTATAATTTTGCTAGTGCTAAGCTTTTAATCTAGTCAGCACTTTTGGCTTTTAAATTTTGCGTGCCTGAAATGTTTACATAAGCACTTGTATTTTTTCGTCTATACTTATAATTTATCTGGCTTTCCGCCTCGTCCCTTTCGTGAGCCGGCTAAACCTTCTGCCGGAAACTTTGCCGAGCAACAGAACTCAATTGCAAAACCAGTTTAAACTCGGAAACAAAGCCGGCTTCCAGTACCAACAATTCACTACTCGGAAAATGCCCGCATCTAGCAATCAGACAAATAACCAAAGTAAAGACTAGAAACTTTAGAGTTATACCCGAGGGTAGCAGTTTTAGAATCGGAAATCTAAACCGGAACGAACATGAGCATAAAGTACTTTCAAGTATTCTGGGATTTTCAACTATGACATGATCATTCGGAAATAAGATGGTAAAAACTTCTCAGAAAAACTTGAGGCAACCAAAACTTTTATTTCTCCAGAACATGTACATATATATGATTACAAAGAAGGATAAACTAAGAATAAAAGGGATGTAGCTGAGCAATATTCCACGGTCTGTCTAACTCATCCGAATTTGTACTACCTCCAGCTCTCTTTCTCTTCTTAGTAGCAGGCCTTTCTTTGACTGGCCTCATGTCAGTTAAGTAGTACGATCCATTGTGCAATACTCGACTAACTAAAAAGGGTCCTTCCCATACTGGGGAAAGTTTGTGCTTTCTTTGTTGCACAAGCCGGAGAACCAAATCACCTTTATTGAAAGGTCTATTTCGGACTCTCTGGCTATGATACTTGCATAACTTCTGCTGATAGGCTATAGATCTCATTTCAGCAACGACGCGAACTTCTTCGACTAAGTCGAGATCATTTTGTCGAGAAATCTCGGCATCCTCTTCAATATACGCGGCCACTCTAGGAGAAGTATGAATTAAATCACTAGGAAGAACTGCTTCTGCACCATAGACTAAGAAGAAAGGTGTGTATCTGGTTGACCTATTTGGGGTTGTTCTTAAACTCCATATTACAGAGGGTAATTCCTCCGCCCAAGCCCCCGCAGCACGCCGTACTGGTGCTTTGAGTCTCGGTTTTAGGCCTTGTAGGATTAAACCATTTGCTCTTTCGACTTGTCCGTTAGCCTGTGGATGTGCGACTGACGCAATGTCAAGCCGGATATTTTGCTCGTTGCAGAATTCTACCAATTCTTCCATAGAGAAGTTACCCCCGTTGTCTGTGATAATGCTATGTGGATAACCATACCGGATTATAACATCCTCGACAAATCTTTTGGCTGTTGCTCCATCACAACTTGTGACGGGTTTAGCCTCGATCCATTTGGTAAATTTATCCACCATCACTAAGAGGTGAGTAAATCCACTTGGAGCTTGTTTAAATGGTCCTACCATATCAAGCCCCCAGACCGCAAAAGGCCATGTTATAGGTATTGTTCGTAGCTGATCAGCCGGAACATGAGCTTGCTTGGCGTACTTTTGGCAGCCTTTGCACGTCTTGACTAATCGTTCGGCATCTGCCTGAGCTGTAAGCCAGAAAAATCCGTGTCTAAAAGCTTTTGCCACTAAAGATTTGGCTGCAGCGTGGTGACCACACTCGCCTTCGTGGATTTCCCTTAAGATTTCCACTCCTTCTTCTGGAGATACGCAGCGCTGAAAACCCCCAGAAATACTCCGTTTATAGAGCTCAAATTTAACAATAGTATAGGCTTTTGCTCGTCGGATAATCTGCCGGCTCAGAACCTCGTCTTCGGGTAATTTGGTATCTACCAAATAATCAAGGTAGGGTTGAGTCCAGCTGGGAATTACAGCCAGAACTGCTATCAAAGGTGAGTCGGATTTGGTCGGATATTCCTCATCTACTCCCTTTATTGAGGGAACTTTGAGGTGCTCTAAAAAGCGCCATCCGGGACTTCTTTCCGCGCAGAGCCTATCCGAGATAGTGCATCGGCTTCCTCGTTTTCTGCTCGAGGGATGTGTTGAACCTCAAACCCTTCGAACAATTTAGATAGATCATCCACGACAGCTTTATATGCTGCCATGTGTTTATTTGCATTACAAATATCTGACACTTGTTGGGCAACAAGATCCGAATCTCCGTAACACATCAAACGTCGGATGCCAATATCCTTAGCAATCCGGATTCCATGCAGGAGTGCTTCATACTCGGCAATATTGTTTGTCGCTATGAAGTGGATCTGCAACACGTATAGAAGTTTATCTCCTTGGGGTGATTTGAGCACCACGCCAGCCCCCGAGCCCCCGCGAGCCTTAGACCCATCAAAGTAGAGGGTCCAATATTCTGACTCAGGGAGGGTCATATTTTCCTTCGTCTTTGTCCAATCAGCGACAAAGTCAGCAAGGATTTGGGATTTGATTAATGTCCGGGGTTTATACTCAATATCGAAAGTTGAAAGCTCTATGCCCCATTTGGCGACGCGTCCTGTGGCGTCACTGTTGTTGATTATATCTCTCATGGGAGTTGTGCTCACCACGGTAATTAGATGCTCCTAAAAATAGTGTCGTAACTTATGAGATGCTAGAAAAACACCGTAAGCCAACTTTTGATAGTGCGGATACCGCTGTTTTGACTCTGTCAGGACCTCACTGACAAAGTAAGTCGGACGCTACACCAAGTGTTCCTGATTTTCCTCTGGTCTCTCCACCACCATGACGATACTAACGACCTTATTTGTCGCAGCAAGATAGAGCAACATCGGTTCCTGCGGTTCCGACGCTGCAAGGATAGGAGCAGATGAGATTACTTTCTTCAGGTCTTGTAGTGCAGCTTCAGCTTCGTCAGTCCACACAAAATCCTTGGTCTTTTTCAGGAGTTTGTATAATGGTGCGGCTCTTTCACCAAGCCGGCTTATAAATCGACTGACCGCAGCGATGCAACCAGTTAATCTTTGTACGTCCTTCAGGCGAGTTGGCCTAGAAATATTGAGTATAGCCTTGATTTTGTCCCGGTTCACCTCTATGCCTCTTTGAGACACGATGAAACCTAACAATTTTTCGGCTGGTATTCCAAAGAAGCATTTCTTCGGGTTAAGCATGATGTTGTATTTTCGTAGATTGGCGAACGTTTTCTCCAAGTTGGAAATTAGCGTTTCCTTATTTTTGGACATCACCGCAATATCATCCACGTATGCATGTACATTGCGTCCGAATTGGTCGTGGAGGCAATGCTACATCGTGCGTTGGTACGTAGCTCCTGCGTTCTTCAGCCCAAAGGGCATCGTAACAAAACATAAGATTCCGAAGGGAGTTCCGAGCCTGCCGTAGAATCAATAACTTGATCAATTCTAGGCAGAGCGAACGGATCTTTTGGACAAGCCTTGTTCAAGGCAGTATAATCAACACACATCCTTAAATCGGTGGTGTCCTTTTTAGGGACCATTACAGGATTGGCCGACCACTCGGTGTGGATGACCTCTTCTATGAATCCGGCTAACTCGAGCCGTGCTAGTTCCTTAGCTATTACCATACGCTTTTCAACGCCAAAACGTCGTAGGGACTGTTTGACGGGTTTAGCGTTCAGGTTTACATTTAAAGAGTGCTCGGCAAGTTCTCTAGGTACTCCAGTCATGTCAGATGGCTGCCATACGAAGATATCTTGATTTGCTTGGAGGCACTTGACGAGCATGCTTTCCTATGCGCTACCTAGTCCTACGCCTATCTAGGTCACATTGGAGGGGTCATCATCCTTCAACGGCGTCTTCTTCGTCTCTTCTGATGCCTTGAACTCCGGATTTGGCTTTGTCACCTCCTTCTTCGTTGTGGGCATCTCGGACGGATCTATGCTCTTCTTGATCTCCTGGTACTCCTGGGCGTGCAGCACGGCTTTAGCAAAGGCGGCATTTCCATCCTCGCACTCTCGCGCTTTCTTCGGGTCTCGCCTGATGGTGATCACGCCGCTAGGACCTGAAATTTTCATCATATTGTAAATGTAACACGGACGAGCCATAAAAGCCCAGTAAGCCGGACGTCCAAATATAACGTGGTACGCGCTCTTGAACGGGACCACTTCAAAGGAAAGTGCCTCCGTCTGATAGTTCTTTGGAGTTCCAAAGGTAACATCCAAAGTGATCTCTCCCAGGGAATTGGCTTGTCTTCCTGGGACAACACCGTGAAAAATCACAGTGTTGTGGTTCAGCTGGGTCTCCGAGATCTTCATCCGGCGTAGCGTTTCGACATAGAGAATATTGATGCTGCTACCACCGTCCATGAGGGTCTTGGAGAAACCATAACCGTCAATAAGTGGATTGACAATTAAGGCGTATTTTCCTCGCCTGTGCAACTTAGGCGGATGATCAGCACGGTCAAATGTGATTGCCACTTCCGACCAGTCCAGAAATTGGGGACAGCCGGAACTGTTGCATTGAGCTCATGTAGAACTGCTTTCTTGACCTTTGCTGGTTGAGATCCGAGGAAGGTGACATAAGTGTCTTTCTTGGTCGGAAAATGTTTCTTCCCTTCCGGCTTGGGATTTGAAGCACAGCTTCCTCCATGTCGGAATCTTCCTTGGTATCCTTGTCTTTTTCGGGATTCTTCTTTCCCTTCTTCCGCTTAGCTTTGTAGCCCGCGGTGTCATCTCTTTTGATGTCGTCATTGAAACGACATTCAGCATTGGTGTGGGACGAGCCCCCATTGGCGTCTAGGTGATGCACACATGGGTTATTGGCAATGTCGGCCCAAGAGTAGGTTTTGCCTGGTTGCTGGTCTCCTCTACCTTGGACCCTTGAAGTCCCATGGCCACGCCCGCGGCCTCCGCCACGTCCTCCTCGTCCTCCAGACCCGAAAGTAGCAGTGACCACTGCTGTTTCCGGGTTGGGTTTCTCTTTCGAGGTATTTTTACGCTTCTGAGCTTGTTGCTTTGGTTGTTCTGCCGACTGAGGCACAACTAGGGCATTGAGCAATCCCTCTGCATCATCGTTGGCATCTGCATACTTGCTCGCTGTTTCTATCATCTCTCCCAAATCAGTGACCTTGTCACACTTCAGGCGATGGCGCAGTAGACCAATTGGGAGTCCTGCGATGAAAGCTTCAATTGTAGTTTGATCGTTACTCCTTCACAGGAGTTTTTGGTGTCGATCCATCGTCCGAGGTAATCCCGGCAAGTTTCTCTAGCCTTCTGGGTGCAACGCTGTAGGTCTCCGACCGTACAGGGCCTCCGATATGTGCCTTCGAAATTCCGAAAGAACGCACTTTGCATGTCATACCAGTTGTGGATGGTGTTCTCCGGAAGTTCATTGAGCCATGATCGTGCCGTCTTCCGCAACATAAGTGGGAGATATCGGGTTGCGACTAGGCTGTTTCCGCCTTTGGCGATGTAGCAAGCTTGGAAAAATCCTGTAGCCAGGTATCTGGCCGAGCAATGCCATCGTAGGCTTGGATATGCCTTGAGATAGCAAATCCTTCCAGGAATCTTGTAGCTCTGATGCGTGGTCTGAAGCATTTTGGGCCCACGTAGATATCATCGTTTTCGTAGCGCCGCGCCTCTATGTTGGAGTTTATCCTGTGCCTTGCATCGTTCGGGGATAGAGATCGTCCCGAATGTCGGTTGTGGCTGCGGTGCCTTGGAGCCGGACTTTGGCTTCTACCACCACCTCCGCCACGCGTCCTCCTTGTCCCCCTTGAGAGCCGTTGTGATGACTGCTTGGTGGAGAGGGTGGGGCAGCTGAATTGTTTCCGGCTGATCGCCAGCCTCCGTCCGGAGCATCATTATTCTGGTTCCGGGGAGGGTCTTCACTATGACGAGCCCCCTGCCGGCTTGTGCCAGCATGGTTTCCGTCGTTCCTTCGTCCATTGTTCCCACCATGGTGAGGGTCAGCCGGACGACTTGCATGTCTAGGAGGTGGCATTTTTTGACGATCCTCCTCCTGACGTTTCTCTTTATCTTCTCCCCTTTGATCGTTAGACTCTCGTCGGGGAGGATTCCTCGGATACAGTGCAGCAATGGCCTCTTTTTCGGCCGCTGGGGCGATGTTGCTCCAGTCACGCGTAGTTCTATGATGTTGTCCTGACGATCCGGTTCTCGAATAATTATCTTCCCGGCGTTCGGGGCAATGATGCTACTCTGGAACACGATGGGGTCTTACGTCAGCCCATGTCGGATCTGTATGACATTGTTCAGAATCCGAGACCAGCTTTTGACTTCCGGACAAGGTGACCTTTTGCTGCTCCAGACCCTTGTTGAGTAGTTTGATTCCCAAACGGGTCTCCTCCGGTCCTGGATTAGCCGATAAAATTTCTTGGGCCGCCATGGTATTCTGTACTGGGGTTGGATATACCCAATCTCCTTTGCTATATTTCCGAGGCTTCCCCATCTCATCTCCGAAAAGGACGGCGTGGATCTGCGGGAACTGGTTGTCATTGGTGTGACGCTTCCTGGTCTTCTGGTATTGCCTGGAGTTGTACTTCCCCGCAGATGCTATGCATTTCTTTTCCTCCTCAATGTTTTTGGCTTCATCGAGGAGTACTTGACGACGCGCTTCTAGGGCCTGAGCCCTCTCATCCAGTTCTTCCGCAGTAAGTTCTGTAGTTGTAGGAATAGGCGTGGTTAATGCAGCATCAAAAAGTTTACGCGCACCTTCAGTGATCACGTGTCCATCCACAGATTCTTCTTTTTTTGGCTCGTCTGGGATAAGTGCTCCATCCGAGTCTTCTTCGTATTCCTCGGCAATCACCTCTTCTGCTAGAGGGTCTTTTGTCGGCGTCTTGTTCTTCTTGTTCTTCTTCTTTGCCTTCTTGGCAGCGCCAGTAGCAAAGATGGCTTTGGGTCCGTTTCCTGGAGTCAAGCTTTGGTCGGTACTTTCGGACATCTGGACTTCGGGATTATCTCCGACGTCCATGTCATCCTGCGCTTTGGGAGAGTGTTCCCCGGATCCTTCATCTATGGCTTCCCCTTCTTCTGCAGCTTTGGAGTTATACTCCTCTTCATATTCCGCGGAGAACTTTCGGAAGTCCGCTGACGTCATCGATTCATCCGAGGATGCGGGTACGTCGGCGTTTGTTCCAATTGCCTCCAGCACAGAGCCGGTGTTTTCTCCAGCATCGGTAGAGCCAGATCCGGATCCAAAATTGCCGACGAAGTGCGACGTGTTCCTCCTGAGGTACCTACGGCTTTCGCGATCAGCTTCATCGAAACTTTTTATGGTCTTGAGAATTGCGTCTGTGCTTGCGATTGCAGTATCATACGTCGCAGTGTGTACCTCAGGAAAGGCATGTCTGTCCCAGCGTCATCAGAGCCGGAATCAGTGTCGTTGACTTGCTCCTCCTGCATTTCGACTTCCACGGGTGGGTCGACCTGGGATCCGGCTTCTCCAGGGAGATCCACTCCAGATTCGACTTGGACCGCTAGGTCTTCTTCAGGCTCAGATTTCTCCACTATCTCCGCAACTGGTGCGGGCTGGGTGGGATTATGGTTTTCTGGGATCCGGAACTCTGCCGCCTCCGCGGACAAAGGGGATCCAGAAGATTCTTCTGCCTCTATCATCACTGCTGGGGTGGGTGGGGCAGGTTCAGCGAAACCAATGTAAACATCGATCTCGCCAAAAGACATGATTGTGTAGGCAGTCACGGCCTCCCTAGCCGGAATCCAAGTCTTGTCGAGAACGATGAGAGGGACGTCGCTGGCGTAGAGGACGCGACCAACGGCGATAGTTTCGCCGATTCCGATTCTTGCAAATTCCGCTCGGAACACAGATCCGAAGCTCACTTGCCCCACGGTGGGCGCCAACTGTCGTCGGATTGATGACAAGTACGCTATGAGGGGGTCCTCGAGGCGTGCAGAAGAGAGGGGTGTGAGACGTATGGTGTTTCGGGACGGTGATCACACAAGTTTACCCAGGTTCGAATCCTCCGGCTTTGGACGGATCCTACTCCTGCTAGCAATCCAGTAATACGGCCGAGCCGGAATATGGGTTACAAGGGTTCGCATGTGCGAGTTGAGATTGTAGACTATTGAGGGTCTAGAGTGTTGGTTGCCCTAAAGGCTCTCCCTAGGACGGCTTATATAGATATCCGGCCTAGGGTTTACAGGAGAGATCTATCCGGCTTTGACTAAGAGTCAGTTACAGAGTACATCTTGAACTACAAGTAACATTATGGGCCTAAGTCGGTAAGTCTTCTAGGCCTTCCCGTAGCCGGATTAGACTCCGTCTTCTCTCCCTGGCTGGGCCACTCATGAAGCAAAGCTCTAACCCGAAGTGGGCCACCCTGGTCAGTGAGGAACTGTGAGGATACCCGGAAAGTATATCCCCAACAGCCGCCATCGGGTCTCTACAGCTCGAAAACCCTGAACCCTAAATTCCAGAAGCAAAATGGCAAATTCCATGCCAAAATTCCTAAATTGAAGCTCTACATTAGGGTTTTGGGGGGTTTATTTTCACGCATACCTATCTGGACAAAGGAGTCCTCAGAGGCAAGAGAGAGTTTCCGTACCGCAGGGGACTAGAGGCGGCGATCGTGGAGGTCAGCAGCGACGATGGACAGTGGGGGTCAAGTACTAACCTCGGCGGGCGGGGAACGGTGGAAATTTGGCACATATCTGAAATATTTGGACCTGATATCATAGCCCCCATACATAAGCTAGGGTGTCAAAGAAGGAGAGGTGATGCTGGGTCTCACTGCCCGAGCTCTGAAAGTCCTAATGTATTCTCCATATTCCCGCAAGGGATCCTCATGCATATTATATAAGACAGACAAATCAAAATCCTGCTCTAGTTCTGCTATATTATTAATATAGCATCATACTCTTGTATAGTATTAGTACTATAATAGATCTAGTACATGTTATATTCCTACTTCCGCTGGAATGAAAATGATGCACGCTAACATGAGTTTGGCTTCTTCTGAAGAAGGAAGTCAATGAAAAGGGAGAAAATAAGTATATCTATGCTTTTCTTATAATGTTATTGGTTCAGCAATTGTGTTATATATGTTCCTATTCCTTTCTTCTCTTCATCTTGCAATGTAGCACTTGATTTTCAAAATTTAAGATTAGAATGTTGATTGCTCTATATTATAGTGGTGAACTATAATCTATTTATGCTTGCCTTATAATATTGTTGATTCAACAATGTTGCCTGCTCTTCCCCTTCCTTTTTTCCATTCGCTCCTCTGTTTTCATTCTTTTATTTCCACATTTTCCACAAGAAATTGGAACTTCTTACAGGTTGTGTTATTTTTTCTTCAATATTTGTTGTGCCATCCAAAATTTGATGCGGAATGCTCCCGCTTCCATGCAGATTAGAGAAGATAGAACATTGATACATTGCAAACGTATCTATAATTTTTTATGTTCCATTCTTGTTTTATATCTACTTTCTTATGTTTTGTCCACACTTTGGAGTATTTTTACACATTTTCTGGGACTAACCTATTAACAAGATGTCATAGTGCCAGTTGCATGTTTTCTGCTGTTTTTGGTTCTAGAAAAGCCAGAAAATGTATATTATTGGAATTGGACGGACAAAAGCCAAAATCAATATTTCACCGAGCGGAACATGGAGCCAGAAGACAAGACGGAGAAGGGCCTCGAGGGGGCCACACCCCCTGGCCGCGCGGCCAGGCCTGGCCCATGCCTGGGGGTGCAGCCGCCTCGGGCACCCCCTCGACCTCCCCTCTCGCCTATAAGAATCCTCTGATACAGAAAACCTAAGCACCTGATCAAAATTCCACAAAAGAGTCTGTAGCCGCCGTTATCTCCATCCCTAGATCGGGAGGGATCTGAAGCTCTTCCCGGCACCCTGCCGGAGGGGAGAATTCACCCTCGAGACCTTCTTCATCACCATGCCTGCCACCGGTGTGATGCGTGAGTAGTTCATCCTTGGACTACGAGTCCATGTAGTATCTAGATGGTTGGTTCTCCTCCTTTGTGCTATCATGTTTAGATCTTGTGAGCTTCGTTCATGATCAAGATCATCTATTTGTAACCCTACATGTTGTGTTTGCGGGGATCCGATGGATATTGAGATGCTATTTTAGATTGATTATTGATTCTATCATGTCTTTGTTATTTGTGATCTTGCATGCTTTCCATTATTAGTAGCTATCTTGGCCAAGTAGATGCTAGCAACTCCAAGAGGGAGTATTTATGCTCGATAGTGGGTTCATGCCTCTAGGAATCTGGGGAAGTGACAGAAATCTCTAAGGTACTAGATGTGCTATTGCTACTAGGGAGAAAATAGTAATCCTTTGTTTATAGAACAATCGTATTGTTTACTTTACACACTTTTCTTAATGCAATTATCTATTGCTTGCAACTTAATACTAGAGGGGGTTCAGACGATTACCTGAAGGTGGATTATTAGTCATAGATGCAGTTGGATTACAGTCTATGTATAATGTTGTAATGCCCAATCAAATCTCATAGGATTCAAGATGATTAGTATATGCATGTATGCTTTCTCGATGTTTGTCAATTGCCCCGCTGTAATTTGTTCACCCAACATGTCATCTATCTTAAGGAGAATCACCACTAGTGAACTATGGACCTCGGCCCATTCTTTTACCATCAATCTACAAAGATATTTACTGTTTTCTGTTTACTTTCTGCAAGCTATTACTTTCTTCCACACAATACGTTTAATCCTTTGTTTTCAGCAAAACCGGTGAGATTGACAATCTCAGTATAAGTTGGGGGCAAAGTTATGTGGTTGTGTTGTGCAGGATTCCAAGTTGGAAACAACACCTTGGAGGTGTTTCCTTGCTCCTACTGGTTCGATAACCTTGGTTTCATAACTGAGGGAAAACTTGCTCTTGTGATCATCGTACCTTCCTCTTGGGGTTCCCCAATGAGCTTGAATATATTTTGAGCCATCAAGCTCTTTTTCTGGCACAGTTGCCGGGGAGTCAAGGACATCTTCATAAGGGGAGTCCCTCATAACCAATCTCTTTACTTTGTTGTTTTTGTTTTGCTTAGTTTATTTCTGCTTTGTTTGTCTTTTCTTTTTATCAAAAATATATAAAAAATAGTTCCTACTATAGTTATTATTTTCGTTGGTCTGTTATTGTCTTGCTTTATCATGCTTTCTATCAATGGTTGGTTTCTTTGAAACTGAATCTAATTGGCAAGGTGGGTTCACGGATGAACAAAAGTATTATTATAAGGAACACCGCTTGTCACAAAAAGGGAAACACTTATGGGAACAAATTGATAAATTGTATACCTATTCTAGAAACTTGTGCTCTACATATAATATTACTTATTGCTTTGATAAATCTTGTTGTTGTAGGAGGTATAAACACCTCCCTTTTCAATGTGAGTATAATGATGATGTTACCATATCTTCTTCTTTTAAGGGAAATTATGAGTTTTATGATGTGGAACAAATTAAAGAATTTATTGCTTGGAAGGGTGCATTTGAACTAGCTTATTTGCTTGAAAATACTGATGATGCACCTTATAAATATGAGGTTTATGGTATACTTAAATTTTCCTTTGATAATTACAAGGAAGAAAATGGCTATATTATTGAATATCTTAATAGATGCTCTCCACCAGCAGGAGAGACTAATGCCTTGCAGGAGCCTATGGAAGAAGAAATTGCTGAAACTAAACGCTCATTGGATGAAAAAGAGGAGGAGAGTGATTATCAATAGGAGGAAGAATGGATCTACCCATTCCTACCTTCTAGTGAGAGTAACTCTTTACCCCTTACAGTATTTGATTATCCCCATGCTTACTAAAGGAGGATGAATGTTATGTTTCTAAGGATTCTTTTGAAAATGTTTATAATAAAGCTCTAGATGATGGTCCTATATTGGTTGACAATATTAATTGTACTACTATTGAAAATGAGATTGATCGGTCATCTTGTTATAAAATTGTTAAAAGTGGGTTTGAAGGTTTTAATCCCACTATTTTTGAGCTTGATAAAAATTATGTGTTTGTAGATCATGAAAAGCATGCTTTATGTGATATTTATATTGTTGAGTTTATTCATGAGGCTACTTAAAATTATTATGATAGAGTAAAATATGGTTGTAAAAGTTTTCAGGGTACTAAAACACCTCTCTATTTGCTGAAAGTTTTGAAGTTACTCTCCTTTTATCTTCCTATGCATGTCGCTTTGTTCTTTGTAAATTTATTTGCGTATAAGATTCCTATGCATAGGAAGTGGGTTAGACTTAAATGTGTTTTGAATTTGCTTCTTGATGTTCTCTTTTACTTCAATTCATATTCCTTATGTGAGCATCATCGAAATTATCATGCCTAGCTCAAAGGCGTTAAAGAAAAGCACTTATTGAGAGATAATCCAAATTTTGTTAGGACTCTTGTGTTGACTCTTGGAAGTTATTACCCCTGTAATAACCGCTCCTTATCATTTTTGTGTGGTTTTTGTGCCAAAAGTAACCTCTAATGAGAGAGAAGTAATGCTTGGGAAAGTTGCTCTCCCGAAACAGTTTTTTGTGCTTCACTGTAAAAATTCGTGAAAATTCTCTGTACGTCGGTTTGAGCTGTAATTGTTTGTACTTCTGCCCCAGGTTGTTATCCAACTTTCGTTAGTTCGACACTTTTCGATTTGAGCAACATAAGGTCTTCAAAAAAATTGGTTTTTACCTGCTGGTCTGTTTTAACAAATTTCTGCCATTATTTGCATTTGCCTCTTAATCTCTTTCTCTTTAAGTTCTCTTTGATCATTTGAACTTTTTAAAGGAAGTGCTACAGTATCTTGTGTTTTAATGGAAGTTTTACTTGTGTTGAAACTGAACCAAAAGACTTATTATCTTGAGTGCACTAATGTTCGTAATGAAGATTGTGTGAAGTTTTGTATGAAGGAAATTTTTAAGTGTAGAGAAGAGTAATATGATGAGATGAAGTATGGACAAAAGCTCAAGCTTGGGGATGCCACCCGTGTCATCCCAAGAAATATCCAAGAAGTACAAGCATCAAATCTTGGGGATGCCCAAGGCATCCCCTTCTTCATCAATAAAAATCTCCGGTTTCTTCCAAACACTTCATTTTTATTGTTTCATGCACAGTTGTGTTGTTCTTGGGGCGTCTTCGTTTTCGTTTTTGGTTTTCGTTTGCTTAGTTTGCTTAATTTGCTTGAATAAATTGGTTGGACCCCCTCATTCATACATTACTTTTCAAATAAGTTGGTTTGGATTGGAAAAGAGTAGGAAAAGTTCATGCTTAACTGGTAAAAAGGAGCTTGTTTTTGACTGTGGCCTATGCTTTGTCATGTCATGCTTGATATTGTTTTGGCTTTATTCTTAGTGATTTTTACTGTAGCATGGCATGTTATAAACAATTGAGATTGATTAATATGCCTTGAAAGAATCATGCGTTGTTTTAGCATATTAAAGGATAGTATTGTGGTATTCTCCTTTGATGCTTTATTTGGGTTGACTTGGCGCATGCTCACACCATGTTAAGACTATACCAAGTCACCATAGCCTCTATGATCATTTAGTTTTCGACTTGTAATATCACTTTATGCTTTAATTAATAATGTTTTGTCACTTTGCATGGTTATGGCCATTATTGCTCTCTTAGTTGGTCGCTCCCAGTCTTTTGCTAGCCTCCATAACCAAGTATGAGTTCCACTCATGCATCCAACTCCAAATAAAACCAAGTTATTCTAAAGAGTCCACCATACCTACCTATTAGCATTTGCTATTCCAAGTATATTCATGTTTTTATCTACCTTCCGAATTAAACTTGTTATGTGAAAATTAGTGATTAAAGCTCTCACGAACTTGATGGCACAATTTACTTTTCTTGCCCCTAATAAACTTGAACCATTGTGTCATCTATGTTGTATATGCTTGCACTTATATTTTGGGAATTAGCAGAACCATGTTGTCATGGGGAACGCTTTCAACATTGCACTTGTACATTGTACCCAGTTGATATCATGCTCTTTTGTTTATGGATGTCGTCGGTGTGAAATGAAAGGGGAGCTTGTAAGTCCATGGAGTTATGTATGTGTGTTAGAAAAATGCCTGGGCGGCTAGTCTATTCCATGCCTAATCATGGTGGAAACCTGCAGCATAACCATAATGAGCAATCTATAAAGCATTATTCTTATAAAAAAGAGATAGCGATTGAGAAAAAAGAAAAAAAGAGATGAGAAAAGAGGAAAGAGAGAAAAAAAAGCACCATTTTCCCATGGTAAATAAGAAGATTGTTGAGATCCTTATTGTCTTCTTGCCTTGTCATTTTGATATGGGGATTCTTCTGTATCATCGGGCAAGGGGTACCCCGTTGGCGGTTCTCTATGATACACATGTACTTATTATGACAAGAACTTACCGGTAACTAAACTTGAGTAGCATGAGGAGCGACCCTCGTATTCAAGGGACATGAAATTGCCAACTTACACTTTGTCAAGCATATAATCCGTAGTTTGTTCACTTTAACCTTAATCACTTCAAGATGCTTATGATAGGGGCATATAATCTATAATTTTTGATGTTCCGTGCTTGTTTTATATCTACTTTCTTATGTTTTGTCCACACTTTGAAGTATTTTTACACATTTTCTAGGACTAACCTATTAACAAGATGCCACAATGCCAGTTTCCTATTTCCTGCTGTTTTTGGTTCCAGAAAATCCATAAAATGAATATTCTTGGAATTGGATGGGACAAAAGCCAAAGTCAATATTTCACCAAGGGGAACACGGAGCCAGAAGACGAGACGGAGAAGGGCCTCGAGGGGGCCACACCCCCTGGCCGCGCGGCTAGGCCTGGCCTCCGCCTAGGGGCTGTAGCCGCCTCGGGCACCCCCTCGGCCTCCCCTCTCGCCTATAAGAATCCTCTGATACAGAAAACCTAAGCACCTGATCAAAATTCCACAAAAGAGTCTGTAGCCGCCGTTATCTCCATCCCTAGATCGGGAGGGATCTGAAGCTCTTCCCGGCACCCTGTCGGAGGGGAGAATTCACCCTCGAGACCTTCTTCATCACCATGCCTGCCACCGGTGTGATGCGTGAGTAGTTCATCCTTGGACTACGAGTCCATGTAGTAGCTAGATGGTTGGTTCTCCTCCTTTGTGCTATCATGTTTAGATCTTGTGAGCTTCGTTCATGATCAAGATCATCTATTTGTAACCCTACATGTTGTGTTTGCGGGGATCCGATGGATATTGAGATGCTATTTTAGATTGATTATTGATTCTATCATGTCTTTGTTATTTGTGATCTTGCATGCTTTCCATTATTAGTAGCTATCTTGGCCAAGTAGATGCTAGCAACTCCAAGAGGGAGTATTTATGCTCGATAGTGGGTTCATGCCTCTAGGAATCTGGGGAAGTGACAGAAATCTCTAAGGTACTAGATGTGCTATTGCTACTAGGGAGAAAATAGTAATCCTTTGTTTATAGAACAATCGTATTGTTTACTTTACACACTTTTCTTAATGCAATTATCTATTGCTTGCAACTTAATACTAGAGGGGGTTCAGACGATTACCTGAAGGTGGATTATTAGTCATAGATGCAGTTGGATTACAGTCTATGTATAATGTTGTAATGCCCAATCAAATCTCATAGGATTCAAGATGATTAGTATATGCATGTATGCTTTCTCGATGTTTGTCAATTGCCCCGCTGTAATTTGTTCACCCAACATGTCATCTATCTTAAGGAGAATCACCACTAGTGAACTATGGACCTCGGCCCATTCTTTTACCATCAATCTACAAAGATATTTACTGTTTTCTGTTTACTTTCTGCAAGCTATTACTTTCTTCCACACAATACGTTTAATCCTTTGTTTTCAGCAAAACCGGTGAGATTGACAATCTCAGTATAAGTTGGGGGCAAAGTTCTGTGGTTGTGTTGTGCAGGATTCCATGTTGGAAACAACACCTTGGAGGTGTTTTCTTGATCCTACTAGTTCGATAACCTTTGTTTCATAATTGAGTGAAAACTTGCTGTTGTGCTCATCATACCTTCCTCTTGGGGTTTCCCAATGAGCTCGAATATATTTTGAGCCATCAAGCATGCACGTCTCTCTACCGAAATATGTATCGCCTTGGGGATTCTGATGAAAGGTTTTTGTGCGGGTTGCTCGAATTTGGGAATGCAAGGATCGACAGACAATGTAGGATGTATATGAGGTAGACTTCATTGATGTCGACCATGAGGTGTTATTTTTGACTGCTTGCCTATTGATAAATATACTACACCATATCGCCCTATGTACACCCTCTTTCATACTATTTTTGTTTTTATCCCTGCCAATCTTAGAAAGTCACCGTCGGCCCATTGTGTATGCTACTCGATAGATACTTTTGTGTTTACCCTTCTCCTTCCATATCAAGTATACTTGATGTTAGAGTGCATAGCAGTCCGGCCCATCTCGCCACTACACAAGCCAACGCCATACCAGGCTAGGTCCACTGAAGGGTAGAACCAAATAAGGTATCTAGCCGTGGTAGAGCTTGGCCAGGATCCCTGGGGAAAAATACAAAACTTCATGATCTGGGGGGCAAAAGGCTAAAAAATCCCAGTCCAAACCTTCTAAAAAAATTCCTTTAGTAAAGTGTCAAATGTTGGGGGGCGGTGGCCCCTGTTGGCATGTGCATAGCTCTGCCACTACTGGCCTAACTCAACCCAAAATACTAGTCTCATGGGTCAGGCTTGCCCCACCTTATAAGTTGGGTTCTCCACATCTAATTTCCGATGGGTGACTAAACCTAACATTCTCTCCCGTCACACAGCGGTCCGAACGGGCTCCCCATTCATGGGCATGTTACGGATTATTTTTTACCATGGTCCCTGATGGCTAGTACTTTCCAGTGACAACATATGTCCTCCCATTATTAGGAGATTAGTTATGAGGCCCTAATACCACTTGTTATAGCACACGGCGGTCCGGCCAAGCTTGCCACTACACAAGTCAATGCCATACCAGCCCAGATCCACCAGAGCCGACAACCAAATAAGGTCTCTAGCCTAAATCAACCCAAAAGACTAGGCTCATGGGTGAGGTTTGTCCCACCTTATAAGTTGTGTTCTCCCACATCCAATTTTCGATGTGGGACTAAACCTAACACTTGACATGTCACTAGTTCGAAGACTTTTTTACCTATATAGTCTATTTATCTTCGGATCTCATGAAGGAAAAACTTTTACAGCTATGAAATCACATGTGTACCTAGCCTACTAGATCATATTTTCTATTACTCGACTTGGATAAGGTAATTGAGTGTTATGCATGCTCTGGTTGTTCTTTTTTTCTTTTCACATGGTTAATATCTCAATTTTGTTCTCGTCATAGGGAATCACAAAGAAGGGATGCATATGCTACTAGGTAACCATATAGATCAATTTAAGAAGCAATTAAATGAGGCTTCTGTTTAATACTCTAGAGAGTTTCATCGTTGCGGGTGCATGGAAAAAGTACAGGACAACAAATCGTCAACATAAGATCAAGATTACTTAGCGCACGTGACGTTGTTCCAGAGCCTCGGAATTTTACTCCATTTGCATATAATGCATGACCGTTTAGCATCTTACAAGCACAAATAGGAACAATAGAGTTTTGGCAGGTGTTCACTCTACATCATGCTTGCATTTTCCGTCAATTTCTATCCTTCTTTCGCATGTTAGGACTACACTAATGCCAACTTTTTTTACCGAATGGAAGATGCCATCGGTTTACTGACAAGGCTAACAGACTTAATTCCATCCAATACAAATCAAGATCCAAGGAAAAATATTTACATCAGAGATGCAGATTATTGGTAGTTTTAGTATTTTCTAATGTTCCATGTATGCTAAAAATATATTTTTACTTTAAGTAGCAACATGGCTTTTGTCACTCTATGGAGAGAATGTTAGATTTATATGGGCTGCGACCCATGTAGGCAGCCCATCTAGTCTAATAAATCCTAAAATCTTAAGGCGCATCTATTATTACAGCTTGGGAGTTGTGTGGGAAACAAAGTTTAGTCCCATATTTCTAGTTGGGAGAGAGTTGGACCAGCTTATAAGGTGAGTTGTTTCACTCCCACTAAGTGAGTGAAAAGAGAAGGAGTCCACGCGCACTCCTCCTCCTCTGCCGCCCGCCTTGCCTCGCATGCACTCGCGTTGCGTTGCGTCACGTGAATCAAGTTCAAGTTAGAAATTTGTTTTGCGGAAGACTAATTTTTTGCTTGGTGCACCAACTATTGGGTACGTGTCAACATTTGTGTGCATGTTTGACGTGTGTCCTTATCTTCCACCGCGTGGTGGCTCGGTTGGCTCACCTCCCAGGCTATAGAGAGAGATAGACAGATCTAGACGTATCATGTTCTTTCTCTGTCTCTCTTGTTGTGTTCCTCTTGCTGCGCTGCTCTCTATGCTTTCTCATCCTGGAGGCTGCGTGCACTGATGTCCGGGAGAGCAGGCCTCTGAAACCCGTCCGTTGAGATCCTGCACCAAGAGATGGGCGGTAATTTTTTTGGGGAGCGTCTTGGCGCGACTGCTCGCTTCCGTTCGTGTTCTTCTTTATCAACCGGCGACCTCAACAGCACCATGGGCGACAACGACAAAGACCAAGATGTTGCTGCGGTGATGACCTTTCCGATCAACCTGTGCGTGTTATTCCTCTGTTTGTATGCACTAGTTCTTGCTAGATTTTCAGATCTACGAGATGTGGTTGTTTGGCTGCATGTGTTTAGATCTGCTAGTGCTTACATAATCTTGATTTTGGTAATTAATCTCATGAGGAAATTGCCTAATATTCCAACAATCGAAAAACCTTATTTATTTAGGCAATTTTCGTCATCTGCCTTTGCTGCTTCGCTGAAACCAAGCCCTTTTACGGGTGCTAATTTTAAGAGATGGCAAGGGAAAACCCTCTTGTGGATAACTGCAATGGGCATAGAAAAAGTTGCAGATGGCACTCCCAGAGGTCCGCTTACTCTCGATGAAGAAAGAGCGTTCAGGAAGGCCATTGTACTTTTTGTGGGCTCTATACTCAATGTGCTTGGAGACAAGTTGGTTGATGCATATTTGCATATTCGTGATGCCAAGGAACTATGGGATGTGATGGATGCTAAGTTCGGTGTTGTCGATGTCGATAGTGAACTGTATGCTAAGGAGCAGTTCAATGCCTACAAGATGGTTAAAAACTGATCTGTAGTAGAACATGCTCATGAGCTATAGATCATGGCAAAGGAACTCAAACTCCTCAAGTGTGTGCTTTTGGACAAGTTTGTCGCGGGATACATTGTCGATAAGCTTCTGCTTCATGGAGGAACTTTGCCACTTCTCTAAAACATCAGAGGCATGAGCTCTTTGTTGAGTACCTCATTGAGTCTCTAGATGTTGAAGAGAAGGTGAGGGAAAAAGACAAACACACTAGTGGAACCGAGGGATATTCTGCTGCCAATATGGTGCAAAAAAGTGCCCACAAGTCCAAGGAAAATAACAAAGTCTGCTAGACTACCAACTTCAAGAAGAAGAAGAAGAAGAAGAAGAAGAAGAAGAAGGGGTAAAACAAGGAAAATAAAAAACCTTGCTGGGTGTGTGGCGAGATTGGCCATTGGGCTCATCGTTGTTCACAGAAGAAAGTTAAGAAGGGTCAAGCTAGACAGAGTTCTAAATCTGTCAACATGGTCATCAGCAATACTAATGCAGGAACTTCAGGTTCTGGGTACGGTAATTTATTACCTACAATTCTTTCAGTATTTCAATCCACAGAATGGTGGGTTGATATGGGTGCCAATGTTCATGTGTGTGCTGACATTTCCATGTTTGCCTTTTATCAGGCTCGGTATTCCTCAATCATGATGGGGAATGGGTTACATGCTACTGTTCTTGGTGCTGGCACGGTAGATCTGAAGTTTACTTTGGGCAAGATCGTGCAATTCAAGAACGTACAGCATGTCCCTTTTATCAAGAAGAATCTTGTTAGTAGATCCCGTCTTCTGAAAGATGGGTTTAAGTTGGTATTTGAGTCCAATAAAGTTGTACTGTCTAAGTATGGAACTTTTGTTGGAAAATGATATGAATGCGGAGGCATGTTTTGCTTTTCATTGGTAGACTTCTGTGATCATGTAGTGAACCATGTTTGCACTAATAGTAATGAAACTAATGTTTGGCATTCACAGCTTTGTCATATTAATTTTGATTGTATGTCCTGGTTTGCTGGTATGAGTTTAATTCCGAAATTCACTATTGTCAAAGGCTCTAAGTGTCATGCTTGTGTGCAAGCAAAGTACCCACGCAAGCCTCACAAGCCTGCAGAGGAAAGAAACTTGGCACCTCTTGAGCTCATACATTCAGATCTATGTGAGATGAATGGTGTGTTGACAATTAGTGCAAAGAAATATTTCATGACTTTGATTGATGATTCTACTAGGTACTGTTATGTATATCTCTTGAAAACTAAAGACAATGCCTTAGATTTCTTTAAAATCTATAAGGCAGAAGTTGAAAATCAACTTGAGAGAAAGATCAAAAGAATTCGGTCTGATCGTGGTGGAGAGTACTTTTCTAATGAGTTCAATTTATTCTGTTCGGAACATGGTATTATACATGAGAGGATGCCTTCCAATTCCCCTCAATCCAATGGGATTGCTGAGAGGAAAAACCGGACTCGAACAGATTTGGTTAACGCCATGTTAGACACTACCGGTTTATCCAAGGAATGGCGCGGGAGGCTATATTGACTTCATGGTATGTCCTAAACCGTGTTCTAACTAATAATAAAAAGATTACACCATTTGAAGAACGGGAAAAGAAAAGTTTGACACTCTCCTACTTATGAACTTGGGGTTGTTTGGAAAAATTCAATGTGCCAATCAACAAGAAGCGTAAGCTTGGACCGAAAACCATGGATTGTGTCTTTCTTGGCTATGCTTCTCACATCATTGCTTATAGATTTCTTGTGGTGAAATATGAAGTGGACGACATGAGTGTCGGTACCATTTTTGAATCAAGAGAGGCTACATATTTTGAGGATATATTTCCTATGAGAGATATGCCTAGCATATCTAATAAGGAATATGATCTAGTTTCAGGACATGAAACTCCCATGGAGACTGATGAACAATCAGATGATGAGAGTTTAGATTCGGAAGAGGATGACAATGAAGCCCGCACAAGGAGCAAGAGACAAAGGACCGCAAGGTCTTTTGGTGATGATTTCATTGTGTACCTAGTGGATGACACTCCCACTACTATTTTAGAAGCTTTTGCATCTCCAGATGCAGACTACTAGAAAGAAGCAGTTCAAAGCGAGATAGATTCCATCATGACTTATGGAACGTGGGAGATATCTGAACGACCATATGGATGTAAACCTGTAGGATGTAAATGGGTATTTAGGGCATGTTTGGTTTGAGCCCCAAGTTGCCCCACCAAAAATTTGGCATGACCAAAATTTTGGTAGCTAGTAGTTGTTTTGTTTGTAACCATCTTCCCTTCCAAACTTTTGGCAAAATATAAAATGTTTGGTTTGCAACAAACTGATTTCGTGCATACTAGTTTCTAGAATATACGCCTACTAACTAAATCTGAGAAAATATGTAGATTATTATTTTTGCCTGTCTTTGAAGTAGTAAGTATGATGCACTCAAAGAGAAAAAGAATATCGTTAGAAAAAAGAGAAAAATCACCAAAAGAATGATATGCAATAGTTCTGCTGGAAGTTGATACAAGCTCGGAGTATTCTGAAGTTGATACGCTTGCTAGAAGTAATTATATGAGGCCGGGCGATTAACTACAAGGTAAAACTATCGAAACAGCCGGCCGCATGCACTACATATAGTAGTTAAAAAAGAAAACGTACATGGAACCCACTGAGAAAAAGAGGGCGAGTTGCCGTGCCAAAATTTTGGCGGAGCTTTTCCACGCCCATGGCTCGCCAGCGAGTTGGAAAAAATTACACTAGCACGTGGCGGGTGGGCAGGGTGAGCCAATTATTTGGTACTCTTCCAAACGAACGCCAAATTTCACGGGCTAACCAATTTTTTGGTAGGGTCAACTTTGGTAGTAATCCAAACAGGCCCTTAAAAAGAAGTTTAGAGCTGATGGTACTACTGAAAAGTACAAAGCTCGGCTTGTGGCTAAAGGCTATACCCAAAAATAAGGCGAAGATTTCTTTGATACTTACTCACCTATGGCTAGATTGACCACAATTCGAGTACTACTATCACTGGGTGCCTCACACGGTCTTCTCGTTCATCAAATGGATGTTAAGACGACTTTCCTAAATGGAGAGTTGGGTGAGGAAATTTACATGGAACAACCTGATGGTTTTGTACTAGAAGGTCAAGAAAGAAAGGTGTCTAAATTGAAGAAATCTTTGTATGGCCTCGAACAAGCTTCCAAGCAATGGCATGAGAAGTTTGAAAGAACTTTGACATCTATGGGCTTTGTTGTGAATGAAGCTGACAAATGTGTATACTATCGCCATGGTGGGGGTGAGGGAGTTGTCCTATGTTTGTATGTTGATGACATACTAATTTTGGGACAAGTCTCAAAGTAATTAATGATGTCAAAACCTTCTTGGCTCAATGTTTTAAGATGAAGGATCTTGGAGAAGCTGATGGTATCCTAAACATCAAGCTATTGAGAGATGAGAATAATGGGATTACACTTGTGCAATCACATTATGTGGAGAAGGTGTTGAGTAGATTTGGATATGATGATTGAAAATCCTCTCCCACACCTTATGATCCTAGTGTTTTACTTTGAAAGAATCAAAAGGCAGCTAGAGATCAATTGAGACACTCTCAGATTATTGGCTCACTTATGTATTTAGCTTGCGCTACGAGGCCTGGCATCTCGTTTGCTGTGAGAAAACTTAGCCGGTTTGTGGCCAACCCGAGAGATTATCACTAGCATGCTCTTGAGAGATTAATGCACTATCTAAAAGGAACATGGAGATATGGAATTCATTATACCGGTTATCCAAGAGTACTTGAAGGGTATAGTGATTCAAATTGGATATCATATGCTGATGAGATAAAGGCCATAAGTGGATAAATATTCACACTTGGTGGTGGCACTATTCCATGTAAGTCTTGCGAGCAGACCATCTTAACGAGGTCAACTATAGAAGTAGAACTCACAGCATTAGATACTACGACTATCGAAGCAGAATGGCTTCGTGAACTCTTAACAAATTTTCAATATCGGCAATCCTTATGAACTATGACAACCAAACTCTGATTGTCAAAGTAACAATTCTAAGGGCAATATGAAGAGTTCAAGACATGTCAAGAGAAGACCGAAGTCTATCAGAAAGCTGAGAAACTCCGGAGTTATAGCATTGCATTATGTCCAAACGGCTAAGAATCTGGCAGATCCTTTTACAAAAGGACTATCAAGAAATTTGATAGAAAATGCATCGAGTGAGATGGGTTTGAGACCCACGTGAGTTGTCAAGGGGTGAAAGGATAGAGATGTCGCCTAGAGGGGGGTGAATAGGCAATTTCAAAACTATTATGGTTTTGGCTTGATAGAATGCGGAATTAAACTAACATTTATTTTACAAGCACAAAACCTAAATACACTAGGCTCAACTAAGTGCACCAACAACAAGTTAAGCTAAGCAAGATAGCACAAGATAAATATACCACAAGAGATAAGCAATATATAAGTACTTCAAGGTCGATGGCTATCACAAGGAAGTAAGCTCGGGTATAGAGATAACCGAGGCACACGGAGACAAAGATGTATTCCCGTGTTCCCTGACAAGTAAGGTACGTCACGTTGGAGAGGTGTGGGATTCCACGAAGGATTTCCCAATGCCACGAAGCCTCACCTTATTCTCCGATTCTATCCCACGAAGGAATAGGCCCTTTCCTTATGGCTAGCTTTTCCTCCACTCCGGAGATGGAAAGCTCCACAACCACTTCACAAGCTCCACAAAGGAGAAGCCCAGGTCTCTTCACAATCTTCCACGAAGAGGACACCGCGGCACCAACCGCCAAGCCAACTAGGAGGTCACCCTCCAAGAGCAAGAAGCTCATGGTCTCTCACTCGAACAAATCGTAATGGAGAGCTCAACACTTATGCAAGAATGCAAAGCAATAAAACCAAGGGCTTCAAATCCCTCACTCTCAAATCCCACCAAAGCAACAAGTGCTAGGGAGGAATTAGAGAGGAAGAACAATGGTGGAAATCAACAAATGACTTCAAGATCTAGATCCAAGGGGTTCCCCTCACTTAGAGGAGGAATTGATTGGTAGGGATTGTAGATCTAGATCTCCTCTTCCAAAGCCCTCAAAAAGATGCAAGAATCATAGGAGGGAAGGGGGAGGAGGCAAGCTCAAGAGGGTCAACAATGGAGGTTAATTTCATGGTCAAGAACACCCAAAAAGGTTGGGGGAAGAACCCCCTTTTATAGGGGAAAGAAAATATGACCGTTGGGAGAAATCTACGTGAACCCGGTTTAAAGTTCGGTTGAACCAGCCCAAAAACCGGACGGTCTGGTATCAGGCTCGGTTGAATCCCAGTTTGAACCCGGTTGAATCCCGGTTGAACCGGATCTAACCGGGAAGGGGTACAGAGAGTAATCTCGGTTAGACTCGGTTGCGAAACCGGGCATCCCGGTATGAATCCCGGTTGAACCGGATCTGAAACAGACTTCACGAAAAACGCAATAACTTTTGCATCCGGACTCCAATTTTGATGCGGCTTGTTTTGACGAGGACAACAGGCTCTACAAGATGGTGTAGAGAAACATCATAGTCCAACAAAGGAGGATAGAACCAAATGAATAAAGGTATGAAGCTTCCCTATAAGAAGAACCGGTAAAACCTTCAAACTCGAAAACGCCATAGAAGATGCATACAAATTCCATTGTCGATGAACTTGGGCTTGTTGAAGAGCTAGAAACAAGCTCAAAAACCTCACATGGAGAAACACCAATAAGCAACAAAATAGGAAGATGCAAAGTATGCAAAGGATTGAGCTCCCTACGATGATGTTATCAAGTTACCCAACCAAAAGCCCCTCTTGATAGTGCGACTATCTATCCTATAACCTAGTTTCCCAACAACCACCTTGAGACCGGTAAAAGGAAAACCTAGCAAGGCCATACCTTTGCCTTGCGCATCCCGCTTGATCTTGATGACAACGCTTCAAGCTCCATCCAAGCCGAAGTGCATCACTTGATCATTGTTGCTTCGTGAAGACTCATAATTTTCTCCCCATACACCACTATGGGATAGCTTCATTAAGACACGTCTTCACATGTCCATTATCACCAATATGGATGGCAAGCTTCAAGCAAATGATCTTCTCGAGATGCTTACCTTGAACTTGCCCTTTTCAACCTTGATGACGATCACCACTTGATGCCATCTTCTCATGGGCTATATGAGATCTTTACTTTTGAGGCATGCCCATGGAAAGATACATATCCCATATAAATAACACAAAGGCACATATATAATGGATTAGTTCATGAATCATAGTTGACAAGCTTACCATACCACAAGACATGTGGTACATTCTTTATGCTTCACGTGTTGACCAAACTTGAATCTAATCTTCACTCTTTGTATTGGTCAACCATGTATCTTCTCGTGATCCATCTCAATATCTTGAGGTACATAAAGAACTCTTCCTTTGATTACATGCTCTAAATCTTAGTCAACCATAGCTCAACTAATGAGGCTATCATGACGCAGACTTAGAGCCATATCTTGAATTCTTCTATCGAGATCACACTCTCAAGATCTTGAACATATCATATTCTTCTCTTCAGTTCGATGATCTTGATGCCAAAACTCAAGGTATATCCTTATATTCATGGCATCCATACTTGAATCCAACATATGGACTACAAGCATGACCTATGGAATAGTCCTTCATATAAAACTCAATGAAAACATCAGTCCATAGGGATTGTCATTAATCACCAAAACCACACATAGGGGCAATTCCCTTTCAATCTCCCCCATTTTGGTAATTGATGACAATCACAACAAGAGGGTTTATATAATGAATATTGGAAACAAGTACGCAACTTATCCGAGAATAATTTGTATACAAGAGGTTGTATTTGATATGGTTAAGTAACACAAAGATAATAGCCCATATCAAAACCTATTATACTCATACAAACTACAACTAATGCAAGAGATGTGAGTAAAACCAATATATATAGAGCAAACTCCCCCACAATATATGCACGCGTGATGAACTTGAATTTCATTGCATACATTGTCAAGCATAACATTTGGGAGAGTTTCCACTATATATTCAACCATGCAATACATAATAAAGATGAAATGCATGAAAGGCAAACACTTAAGAACAAACCAATCTTAAGTAGAAAACCATTTCTCTTAAAACCCTCTAAACTTCTCCCCCATTGACAACAAGTGCCAAGATGGATTACAAAGTTAGAAGGCCAATATAGTTCAAGTTCCTCCCAAGGTGTGCATTTCTCATAATATGAGTGAAATCATATGCACATATCCAATGACGAATACTTGGAGGAAATCAACTATATTGAGGATCAAATATTGCTAAAAGGATAACAAGGTGAAGAAACTTCAACGGATGAAGCAAGCAATCAAAAGATCCAAATAATCAAATGGACAAATAGTGATCTAATGAAATAAGGAAGCTCCCCAAGGTTTGTGCATAAAATAGTTGTTTCATTTGAATACAATATGCACAAACATGGAATCCTCACTCCCTCTATATCATTTAGAACATAACCAAGATACAAGGAGTATAGATATAAATCAATACACTTGTCAAGACAAGCTTAAGTCCAAAATAAACCAATAATGAGATATGAGTGTGTGAAGATGCAATAAAAGTAGGCCGAGCACTCATAAATCAAGACCTTGCCAATACCATTAAAAACCAAGAGGATAAGAGAGATGGTTGGCAAAGAGCGAGGATATCAAGGCGAGAGATTAACACTCTCGTGTATATAAGTTTCTAAGTGGGAAAACATGATAATAATCCACAAAGAAACATCCACACGTAATATGTTAATAAAAATACGAAAACATGATATCCAAGAGGAAGTCATAAGATATACCAAAAATGATATTTTGCTTAAGTGCATATATAGCCCATGGCTCTATTTTCTCTTATGGTAAATCAAAGAACTTCATCAAATAAAAATAAAAACCTCAAAAACATCACAACTAACACTAAGGGAACTAATGCTAGTTGGGATATTTTGAGAAAGGAAACAAGTTTCAAAAGGAAGGATTCAATGCAATTTCAACAATATTGCACATGAGAGTATCTAGAGGAATCGATATGCAATAAATTGCTAGAAGGCATATTTGGGATTGGTGAATCATGAGCATGATTTTATATACTCCCCATTATATGCATCATCTCAAATTACTCACATAAGCAATAAGGATAGAAAAGTCTTTCAAAGATCCTTGCAAGAACCACAACATTTACAAACAAATAAATTCATGCCAAGATGCAACCTACAAGAGATTGGACGGAAAAATAGTATGCATGTCGCAGTGTATGAGATTTGAGTGAATCTCTAGGAAGCTCATGAAAGGCCGAGCAGTATGACTTATAAGCTCCACCCGATGGGTAGCCTATGGCAGCCAAGTACCGGTAACGACATTGAGTGAAACTTGCTGCATAAGACTGACAATTTAAGGCATAGTCCATTGTTCAGTTGTAGTAAGCATATCCCTTTGTCTAGGTGGAAGTTCAACTTAACGGTCTCCACTGAACTGCAGGTATATTAAATAGTGGTTGGAACTAATGAGCCATATGATGTGCTGTTGGGATCTGGTAGGGGATTGTTAGATTTATATGGGTTACGGCCCATGTAGGCAGCCCATCTAGTCTAATAAATTCTAAAATCTCAAGGCTCATCTACTATGGCAGCTTGGGAGCTCTGTGGGAAATAAAGTTTAGTCCCATATTTTTAGTTGGGAGAGAGTTGGACCAGCTTATAAGGTGGGTTGTTTCGCTCCCACTAAGTGAGTGAGAAGAGAAGGAGTCCACGCGCACTCCTCCTCCTCCGCCACCCACCTCGCCTCGCCCGCACCCGCGTCACGTTTCGTGAATCGAGTTCAAGTTAGAAACTCGTTTTGTGGAAGACTAAATTTTTTCTTGGTGCACCAGCTGTTGGGTAAGTGTCAATATTCGTGTGCATGTTTGACGCGTGTCCTTGTCTTTCACCACGTGGCGACTCGGTCAGCTCACCTTCGAGGCTATATAGAGAGAGACGGATCTAGACGTATCATGTTCTTTCTCTATCTCTCTCGTTGTGTTTCTCTTACTATGTTGCTCTCTAGGCTTCACCATCCTGACGGCTGCGTGCACTGTTGTCCGGAAGAGCAGGCCTCCAAAACTCCATCCGTTGAGATCCTGCACCAGGAGACGGGCGATAAGGTTTTTGGAGAGCGTCTCGGCTTGACTGCTCGCTTCCGTTCGTGTTCTTCTTTATCAACCGGCGACCTCAATAGCATCATGAGCGACAACGACAAAGACCAAGATGCTGCTACGGTGATGACCTTTCCGATCAACATGTACGTGTTATTTCTCTCTTTGTATGCACTAGTTCTTGCTAGATTTTCAGATCTACTAGATGTGATTGTTTGACTGCATGTGTTTAGATCTGCTAGTGCTTACATAATCTTGATTTTGGTAATTTATCTTATGAGAAAATTGCCTAATATTTCAACAGGGAATATGCAGAAAAACTTGTCCGGCATATAATTTCCTAGAGTAAATTTGACCGGCATACAATGTCCTACAGGAAAATTTTGGCCGGCAAAAAAAAGGGTTGGCTCGGATCTGGAGAAGGTAAGTAAAAAGGTTACATGTTATTTATTACTTGAATTCCTGTAGGAAAATTTTGGCCGCCATACAATTTCTACAGAAACTCTATCATATGTACTACAGTTTTCTCTATTTAAGGATGTCAGCTCTGTTAGAATTGTGACAAGCAAATAATAAAAAACGAAAAAAAAATCGCAGCAAGGGGGACATAGATTTTACATGGAAAAACCTCTGCAACAAAGGGAGGAAGAAACCACTGGCGCCAACCAGCAAAACTACACTATAACGGGGAGTGTTTACGCAACGTCAGGGATTTTCACAGATACAACTTATCCCAGCCGGCGGCTTACAAGAGATATATATAACGGTGGAAACCTAGATCTTCAATGGCCAAGCCTCCCGGCGACGGGTCTTGCTTTGCTTCCTTAATTAAATTTGTATCATATTTCAACAAGCTCCACGACCGAAGGAAAAAAAAAAGCTAAGACATCAGCTACTGCACCAGCCAAGAAGCAAATCAACGAAGAACTCTTCCCCCACGAGTAAGAGTATTGCCATTTCCAGATTAGCGTCTGGACTAAGTACACCTTAACCAAAATGTTAGCTTTGTGAAAAGTAAATAACGAAGAATGAAAATAAAATCGCAGCAAAGGGGACACAGATTTAACGTGGAAAACTCTCTCTAACAAAGAGAAGAGAAAAATCACGGGCGCCAGCCAGCAAATCTTCACTATAACGAGGAGAGTTTACACAACGCCGGGGATTTCACAGATGCAACTTATCCCAGCCGGCGGCTTACAAGAGGTATATATATCGGTGGTAACCTAGGTCATCAACGATCCGTACCGCCTTGGACCGAAGCGGAGCGGAGTCTGAAGTTAGTCTCCTTAATAGAATTTGGATCATACTTCAACACAAACTAGCACCACTGTCATGACAAAGGCAATTATCATGTTCATCTGTGCAGTAACACAGTGCATGTTGGGTATCCGATCACACGAATAACCACTAACTAGCTATAACTTAACATCGGTATGCCTGTGTTTTTTGGTTTATGAATTCAGTTAACAAATTTCTTCCCCTCAAGAATTGTGTAAATGACCTGTAGAGCCTGCAGTTAGAACTGTCAGCAGGCGATAGAGTGGGGCTGTTATCAGATGTAAGATCTTCGGTGAGAATGGCTTGACAGTCACAGAGCATAAGCGTCAACTAGGGACAGCAAAGCGGTCAACACTTTCTAGGTTCGCGACACGGCAGAGAGATCTGATGTCCATATCAAGACGCTAGAAGCTATACGCGAGGAATAGACGCGCTAACTTCACTCTCATTTTCTTCTCCCAGCTTAAGAATCCAAGACAAAAAAACGTGGATCTGATGAAACAAGAATATGGCATAAAATTACTAATCAGTCAGCTTCGAGCATCTGTTATCACGAAGGGCGCGGCTTGCCGCCGTGCTTACCCTTGCTATACTACAGTATTATATAACTGACGGACAAAGCAAAACCCTGCTCTACTTCTGCTATAAGTATAGCAATTTTATTCATGTATAATAGTATTTGTATAACAGATCAAGTACTTGCTCCGCGATTCATAATAACTATCGCTCATTTTTGTACTAAGTTAGTATAAACTTTGTACTACTTAAGCTACACTTATTATGAATCAGAGGTAGTACATGTTATATTCAATACTTCTGTTGGAATGAAAATGTTGTACGCTACATGACTTTTGGTTTCTTCTCATGGAAGTCAATGGAAATCGGAGCAAATAAATAAATCACGCAATGTTCAAGTTTTGTTCTAACACTAGTTTCATTTTTTAAAATCCCATCAAAGCACCGGCCAGATGATTCAAAATACGACGAGCAACACAGATAGTAGGTGTCTTGTCATGCATGGTCCGTACTTGTACAAAATTGCTCTTTCCAGTGCAGCTGGGATGTTGGATTTAACGACGAAGCCACATAGGAAGTACGTGGAGGAGAGGATGAATGTGGACGTACCATATCATCGGGTCGCCACGTATTTTTCGAATGCGAATATTCCGCAGTTTGTCTAATTATAAATAACACCCCGTGGCCTGCGGATCCATTCCCCTTCCTTCCCACACTCCATTGGCGTGCCATCTAAGCTTTGCTTCTCCTCACAGCTCGTGCTACCTCACCTGCGCCTTCGCATCCACCAGTCCTTCCTGCCCCAGAGAATGGCTGCATTCAACATTGACATCACCGGCGGCAAGAGCAGCGGCTCCATCGGCAATGGCATCAACAACAAAAACGGCTGCATCGGCAACGGCTATGATAACAGCGGCTCCATCGTCAACGGCAGCAACAATGGTACCATCGTCACCGGCAACGGCAACGGAGACGTCAACGCCGTCCAACACAACCACGGCAGCGTCCACAACATGTTCATCGTCCTCAACATGTGCCCAGGGAGCAGCGCCGACGCTGACGACGGAGACCAGGACCAAGACCGTGGTGCGGCGGCCATGGTCGCCAAGGTGCTGGGCGTCATCGGCGTCGCGACTAGCTCCATAGCCACGGGAGCCACGGCGTACAAGTACAAGCGCCCGCCCCGGGTCGTCAACCACGGCCGGGAGCTCGCCTATCTCATTTGCATAGTCGTCGTCTTCGTCGCCGGCTTGGCGGAGGTGGGGGCCGCCTTCTGGGTCTCCGCCGACAACAGGAACCGCTATGGCGCCAGCCGGAAAATCATGCGCGCCGCTATAGTGGTGCTGGTGTTCGCCGTGGGGCTCGGCGGCTTCGCCGTCGTCTTCGAGAACTGACGCTGACCCAGCTCTTTCGGTGGCCTTGAGAAGCAAAAGTCTCGGTGACTTCGCCTGCTTATTCACCCTCGTTTCAGGTCCAACACATCAGGTTAGCTTAGAGTTTGAACAAAAAATTAAAACTGGCTATTCGATCACAAACCATTGATCCAAATGGAACGAAACTATTTCAGAAAACAAAAGGAAGTAGTACTATTTAGGATGTACCGTAAATTTTCAATTTTTTCGAACCGGTTTAATTTGTTAGTTTAAAATCTGACTTCATCTTGTGCGTTGGACCTGAAACGGAGGATAGATAGGTAGGCAAAATCACTCGGACTTTGTATCTCGAAGTCTCCCAAGCTGAGTCCAGCTCTCTGGTGCCCACCGAAGATCTGCCCATCACTGTATCGGCTGGCTTGCTCGTCTTCAATTTATTTTCATATTGTGCGCATGTCCCTTTTCGTAATAAATAAAAGCCAGTGTCTTGTGTCTAGCTTTGTCGTCTGTGTTCTTTGTGTCACTGCACGTGCCAGTGCTTGTCTTTTTCATACCCCCTCCGATCCTAAATAAGTATTTTCAATAGGTATTTTGGAACGAGGGAGTATTTGTCTTGCACCATTCTCGATCCCTATCTGTTTTGTGTGTGTGTTGGGGGGTGGTTCTCTTCCTATCTGTTGTTGACAGGGTAGAGGCTCTTTTATCGAATTTTTATGCTAAATACGTGTAACTATTTCTTTGGCCATGAACCTCCTTTTCCGTTTGAATTGACTTGACTTTTTTCGGGGGCTAGATTAACTTAACTTAACTATTCTTTTCCTTTTATTCTTCTATTTTGAATCCTAAAATAATTAATCTTCAGTGCCATGATGTAAAGTCACTAGAGAAACATAACGGGGTGTTTGCTTCTAGTATGGATGCAGATCGGTTCATGGATAGTCTACATCCTACCGTTTGTTTTCTTGGATGGGATATCCCAATTTTGGCTTCTTTGGCTGGATGAGGATAACTAGAATATCATATCACTTTTTTTTCTGTTGTTCACGTGATAAGTGGTCGTGGTCATCTCTTGATATGGATGGTAAGTTTATCCCTTTCCTTTCATATCAGAAACATAATACACGGATATGCAGATTCTAATTTGTGTTATTTTTCATGAATAGAAAGTACAATCACATGAATGAAAAGTGTTCACAAAAACAAAAGGTTGAGACATGTTGGTCATTCTCATTGCAAGAGTAAAGGAGAATCGTCTAACTGGAGGACTAATCCCTCATCTAGTTGAGGGGGTGTTTCTATTTTTCAATATTCAGATGGTAGAATTCTTTTGATTGAGCACGGTCTTCGGAAGGCTGTAAACATGAAACTAATCTTATGCATATTTGAGAAATTATCTAGGTTAAAAATTAACTGTCATAAAAGTGAAAAAAATCTTGGGAAAGTTAGTGAATAAGAGCACCTTTATAAGCAATTTGTGAAGCGAGTCGGGGTCTTTACTGTTTAGGTACTTAGGGGTATCTATCCATTATAGAAAACTTAGGAATTCAGAATGGAACCTGTTGAGAGTCGATTCGAAAGAAAGCTAGTGTGTTGGCAAAGAAAGCGACTATCACATGGTGATAGACTTGTCCTGATTAACTTTGTTCCAACTAGCATGCATATGTTCATGTTGTCTTTTCTAGAGATGCCAAAAGGGGTAAGGAAAGTATTGGATTTTTATATATCTCGATTTTGTTGGTAAAATGATGAGCATAAAAAGAAATATCAATTGAAAAATGAAACATTAATTGTAGACCGAAAGATCAGGGTGGCCTGAACATTGAGGTGTTAGGGCTTAAGAATAAGTGTTTACTCATAAAATTGTTGTTAAATTATGCGGTGACCCGGCATATCACTGCATGATGTAGTACACTATAGTCGTTGACATAACACCAATGAAACACCATTCACTAGTATTACATCCCTCAGAGTGGTACAACAGAAATACAGCAGGTCCAAGACATGACTATAGATTACAACCCGACTCTTTACAAAAGATCCGGAGAACACTCTAGGTTAAAGAGAGAGAAAGAACTTCTTACAAAGAAGAACCAGAAATAATAATTCAGAACTATCTAATAACTAAGACTGGCATCTAAACTATTTGGCTTGCCATTGTTGCTATTGCAATGCTCTACAGAAATAGGTTTTATGGCTAGAGAATCTACTCCTATCTAAACCGACACTTTCTCTTCACTTCAGCTGATGGATATGTTGACTTCATTGACTTTATTGAAGAACTTGAGTTGTCAATGATGGTTTCTTGAGCAGTCCTTGATGTTGACGTCAGCGTCAATGGCTTAGAATCTAGCAAGGGTTAAGAAGGTACGGTTGAGTACGAGCGTACTCAGCAAGTTCACTAAAAAGGAGTGTATGATGCACTATCTCTACAGCCACAGACCATAGGTCGTAGGCAATGCAGGTTTCATAAACATTTCTTCAAAGGTTGCTTTTATTCTGAAAACTATGTCCGACAGCCTTCACAAGTTAACCATAACTTCATGGAGTTCCTTTTTGCCGTATTCGTAGCTCCTTCCCGGAACAGGGAGTAACATGTTACAATTCTTACACTCTGCAGAGGTGCGTCACTTTTCCCACAAGAGACCATAAGCTTTGTTGCACAGCCGGGAGTATGTCCCGTTCAAACTTCCTTGGTTTGAGGCCCAACTTAAGATCCAAGCCAATCGCTGCCCTCTCTGTGACCCCATATGTCTGCACGATCCTCCGGGGCTAACTACAACTCCGTTAAGCCGCCAACTAGGGCAAGCTATAACCATGGGAGTTCATGAAGACTCTATGAGCTGGTGATGCCCCTGGAGGTTCATACCTCTGGCAGCCACTCATAAATAATCTAGACACCAAAATCGTGGGCCTAAGGGTGCCCACCCATATGTTGCATCCATACTAGGAATCCCAACATCACGATAAGGTCATCTTGCCTCCATATGAAAGGAAGAAGATACAGCTAACTTCTCTGTCCCATTCCAAATCTCATGGTTAACGCGTATTATACGACGCTAGAATCACTGATGTCATGGGTTGTTAATCCTATGTGACTTATGCAATTGGAACCCTAAGTTCCATTGTTGATCTTTATCATCACTTAGGATGATACTACATCTTATTAATTAGAGAAGATATCATTTTCTTTCTCCAGATCATAGATGATAACACACAATTTGCAATATCTTTGATAAAGACTCTTCAAAGGACATGAGCAAGTTATGAACTTGCCTTTTGTGATTGCAAGATTATGCACTCACGGTCTTCAAGACAACAGAAGATCCAAATTCTATAAACAGCATCATTGGTCTGGTAAGGACTAATGTTTAAAGAAGCAAGATGCAACGATGTATAAGTAATGTAATGCAATTTGATAAACGAGAATCCTCGGAATAGTCGTATCTGATCTAGGGTTTGGAAACTAGAAATGAGTTCTTTAGAATGTGTTGCACTTTTATAACAAATTCACACTTGTGCTTCTTATTAAGGCTGGTGAGAGTGTGTGTGAAACAATAAGTAAATACAACAAGTAGTATACAATACTAAAGCATTCAAATGGATTATGGTATCTAGAATATTTCTTAAACAATATTAAGAATCAAGTAGAGCTTTTAAACAAGTGTTCAAGGTTTACTTTTAATGTTGCTTAAAAGAATAACTTTTGAGGGAAAGATCACAAAGTAAAAAGTATTTAAACTTAAGGTTAACACTTTAAGGTTTCTTATTAGCTAAGATTATTAAATAGGAAAACATTACTACATTAAACAAACATAGTATAAGTGGATAGAATCACTTACTTATTATAGTATTAATACTCATTTCTATGAACATGGGAATGGCATCATGTTAAATACTTACATACTTTCCTTAGCCTTTAGAGTGGATTTCTAAATTTGTAAAAGAATTGATATTCAAATCTTGATGATTTTATAAGTGATAAACTATTTTGGAGTAAGATTTACTTAACTCTGAATGGTAGTTTTAGTGAGTACAAGTTGAATTGGTTAGACCTATCTTAACTTCATTTAAACACAACTTGCATTTGTTACTACACTTTTGGACTTTAATCAAATAATGGTAAAGGTAATAGTAAAGGTTTATATATTGTCAAGGAATTAAAATAAAATAAAATGGTTTAAACAAGATTTATTAGACCTTTACCTTTTATTTTACTTCAAAAGTCAGAGTTGATATTTTTAGTGTGTAGATTTCATTTTTGTGGTCATTTTTATATATTGTAAATATTTTTGTGATTTTTAAATAATAAGATATGATTTTTACAAGTTTTATCACTTTATAAATACCTAATAAATAATAAATATTATTTAAGTGATACAAAAATAATTTAAACAAGTTTGTAAGTGTAGATTTTGTTTTTATAAGAATTTTGGTATATTATTTATATTTTTCTTATTTACTAATATTAAAATATGAATTTTTAAAGTTTTATTACTTATAAAATATTTATTGAATAATAATTATTTAAATAGTTAACACAATAATATTTGATAATAAGTTTATAATATAGATTTTATTTTTCTAAGCATTTTGATATATTATATACATTTTTCTGAATTATAAAACAAAAGTTATTTAATTTATAAGATTTAATTATTTTCCTAAATTCCTAAAATATATTTATAATCTAATTTCTAATCTATTTCCTAAACAAGTATTGTCTTTTTATACCTAACCCGAATCTAGTCTGAGTCACAGACATGTGGGCCTGTGGCCACGTCATTTGCCACGCGAGGCAAATACCTTTTTACACCCAACTTAACCTACCCCAGAGTCACAGACAGGTGGGGTCATTCGCCACATCATATTCATAAATAACAAAACAAATAAATGAAATGGCTTATGACATTAGCAGGATGTCATGATGACATCACTCGTGGTGTTCTTCCCAGGTTGCGGATCGATCTCTCGATCGAGAGCACGCGAGCTAAAGGGAGCGGGTGCGTTGGACAGAGGACATCAAGGGGATTCGAACGGTGGTGGCGCAGCTTAGTTTTGGTCGCCGGAGACACGCCGGCGATGAAGTTGCGCGGCGGCAGACAGAGGTCAACGATGATATGGAGAACCAGGGTGAGAGGGAGAAGATGGAAAGGTCCAAGAGAACGGCGAGCTCACCATGAGCACAGAGATGCGGTTGGAGAAGCAAGGCGTGGCCGGTAGCGATGGTATTCGACGGTGAGGTCCATCGGAGGAGGAGGTTGTCAGGCTCGATTCCGGCGAAACGAAGGCGCCCTAGCTTGCGTGGCTCGACGAGGGTGCATATGGCGACACGGCGCTTCCAACGGTGGCCTCGATGCAGCTTGGGGTGGCCGAGGACGACGGGACTCGTCAACGTCTGCACGGGCTAGGGTTCTGGCCGAGAGAGGATTTGCGGGAGAGATAGCACAGGGAAGAATGAGAGGTAGAGGAGTAGAAGGCTACGGTGCGAGGCGGTCTTATCCTCCATCCAAAGTGGCGGGGCGAGGATCTTGGCGCACGGCGGTGATCGACGGCGAGAACGCTGCCAAGCAGCTGCTTCTCCGGCGCTCGGGGAAGAAGAAAGGAGAAAGATGGCAGGGGGTACCGGGCTGACTAGGCCAATGTTGGGCCAACGCAGAGTGAGCGGTTTATTTCTTCTGCTGCTCACGAGCGGGGATTAGAAGGATAGGGATTGGGCCGTGGGCCTGTGTCTAGCTGTCTATTTTTCCTTTTCTTAATTTTATTCCCATTTTCTAATTTTTTTACAATTCAAGTTCAAATATGAATTCTTTGATGATTTAAATATCCAGAGATTTTATAGGTCAGGAATATTATTGTATAAATCAAGTATGATCTTCTTCTCCTCATTTCTTATTGGGCAACAAAATATATTTGTTGTATTAAAAGTCCTTTCCATTTAAGAAATATTAATAATGATTAGGGTTTTAGGGATTTTCTTCCTATAAGAAGATCTTATAGAAATTATTCTAGTTTCACTTGATAATCTGAATGGTACTAGTTTGAGATGTGTATTCAAATATTTAGAATCTTGTTCCTACTTACCTTCATAAAGAATTTATCTAAATACATTATCAAGGGATTTATCTTTGTGGTTTATAATGGGATGCTATAAGTTTCATGGTTCCATTTGATTCTAGGGTCTTGAATATTACCGTAGACATGGGTCTTGTCATGGCTTGATATATTCTTGGTTAAGATGTTATCTTTAGATAATAAATTCCTTTCCTAAATATACTCTATAAATCTATCCTATCTTATTCACAAAGATCACATCTTCCTGAATAAGACAATCATCTGACTCCACCATATCTATTATCATATGATGACATGGTCATGCCACTTCAACATTACTCCATCTTACTCCTAGTATATAACTCTTCTTAATTAACTACCATTTATGCACCTATCAATGTAGCTACTTCTAACTCCATCTATTAACTTCCTTAACTTCATCTTGCAACTACTTCCAAGGTTTGAAAGACTACAATCCTTACTATACATACAAAGGATATCAATCTTTGAAATAGGTATAGTACTACTCCCATAATACCAGTTGTCCTTATATTAACTTGGTTAAGCTACTATACCTCCAACTACTCCATACAACTCATCAAATACTTCATCATACTCTAGCTTGACTTCTAATGATCAAGCTAGATGATTCAGCTTACTAGGACTTGCCTAACTTGGTACATTCATAATTCTTCTTCATCCCCTAGTCATCTATTCTCAAGTGACTTGAGAATAATGACCACCATCATTTGATCAAACTAAGCTTAGGCTTCTAATTGTCTGATCAAGATCTATACTCAACTAAGTAGTAAACTTGTATTAGTCTCTCTATAGACTTATCTTGTTAAGCAAGCTTACTCTAAGTCTATATCCACTTGTCCTAACAAGATTGTTATCTAATGTACTAATACTACTAGTGACATGGGTATGCCCAATAGACACTCAACTACAGCCTACCTGGTGCGGCTCGATGGAAGGCGCACTCGACAAATTGCCAAGGTCCATGACGCCTATGACGGTTCGATTGGTATGAAGCCCATATGGACACGGACTCCCAAACGCACAAGACAAGGAAAGCTCAAGACTAGAGTTGTAATCTAACTTGTAACCAACTCATATTGGTACCTGAGACCTAGCCTCCCCATATATAAAGGCTAGGAGGGTCCAACGAGGAGGACACAACCTAAGACACGCTACGACACAATAGATCTAGACATCGCGACTCCCCCAATAGATAGATCTACGATCTAGACATACGCCAGATCCAATCTGCGCGCCACCGCCATCGGCGACCTTGTAATCCTTCGGATCATCATCAATCAAGAGCAGACAAGCAGGATGTAGGGTCCTCTACGAGGCCTGAACCTGGGTAAAACCTCGTGTCACCTGTGTGCTTGTTTGCTAGCCGATCGAGACTTCCAGCGTTCCCTCCTCCAAAACCCAAGTCCATAACAATGGGCATTGATGAGTTAAACCCCCGCCAATTGGCGCCGTCTGTGGGAATTGGGTGCGCTGATGTTGCGATCTCGACGGCCTTATCTCCAGCGATCTAAGATTCGTCGTCTATTGGAGGCCAGATCTGATTCGGCTCTTTCATCATCAAACAGTGTCGGATCACATCCAATAGATTTGTCTGCTTGGGCGAGCTCAGCTTTTTCGACAGTAAGCCCATCACACGCGTCTCGTTTTCAAGGCAAGTGCATAGCCGATTCATCGTCAAGGTATCCTGCAACCAAGACAGGCGGGAAAAAAAACAGGCTCGTACGTGAATCGCCCAGCAAATCGAGTACCAAAGCGAGACTTGATCTAGTCGGTTTACGCCAGGCAATCGATCAGTGTAGTATCACCTATACCAAAGAAGAACAAAGCGATCTGGGGCATTTGCCTTGGGACGTGCTCCCTCTTCTACTCCCTCCGATCCAAATTAATTGACTCAAGTTTATCTAGATTCGGATAATTGGGGTATCCCATATCTAGATCTTTTTCCTTGAATTCTCTTCATCCTTGACAATATACGTTGTCGTTTCCTATATGTAGTATAAGTCCTTCTACTACAATCTCTTGGTTTATGTATTCAAAGTGCTACTTAGGATTGGTTTGGAACACATTTAGTCCATTCCAATCAGGCTTTTCCTATTACACTACACCAATCTATTTTTGAATACTCCCTTTACACTAAAGGATAACTTACCAACTGTTTCCCCTTTATAACTAGTCTACTCGGGTTAAGCAGTTATGTCTACGTTGGTCATTCATCCGGACATAGTCTAGAGAGTACTCTTATACAGATGATTTCTTATAACCTTATGAGAATAAGGCTTAATCTCACCACAAATTTGTATTGGTTCTCCAACCTTTAGTCTAAAAGTTAGACAACAACACTTCAGTGTTTATTGTTTACTCTCCTCCTTGGGGTTTCCTAATGATCTCTAATATGTATGTATAATACCCAATAATTAAGATATTGGTATCTGTCTAGCTTATACTTTATCTCTATAAGGCTTCACGAAATAATTTGTGGTACACCCACATAGTTGTGTATCTCCGAAATGAATCTTCCGACACTATTTGTCTTAATTCTAACCTTTTGGACATTTTCTCTTTGGTAAGCCCGATCTTACGAAGCGTTTCAAAAGACGGTCTTTAATTGTATACTCCTTTAGACTTAAGCTAACTTAGGGCAAGTTTTATACTCTTTAGATTACACAAAGATGACCTAATTAGCTAAACCGCTAGGATACCAACTATGGATACCAGCTGCAGATCCTCCTAGGTGTACGGATTAGCCTACGTGTTTTTGACTTCTTACTGGCATTCTCTCTGAGTTGTTAGATCTTGAATACCACTTTTGTTTCAAGACTTCCTCTTTGCACTGATTCATGATACTTCCATGAACCTGGTACAACTACTTCATTAGTTTGTGAACAACATCACCTATCTTAAGTGAACTTAAATTCATCATTTATGTTGCTCCACACCTTTTCTGCATTAATAATCCTTCTTGTTGCCAACTCAAAATAAGTTGGAATTGATCCATTCTTCAAAATAGTGTTGATACTCCTTATATTTAGTTTCCTTCTTCTTGCAAGTCTTCATCTTGGTCTTCGGAACTCATCACCCCCTTACACGAATTCCATTACTATCTAGATCTATAACATCAAGTAGTAACTTGATAATGCAACATGCATTTGCACATCAAGTCAAACTTCATGCTCAGATCTAGTTAATCAAGAAAATGCAGAAAAAACAAGAAATCCAAATGTGGTACATATAACACACATCATTCTAAGCCCGAAGTATAGTAGTTGAGTATAATACCTCTAGAATTCAGGCTTAGTTGTGTAGTATATGACACCTCCTATTATAGGTTTACACCGTGATACTTAGCACTTAAGGGTTAAACTACTCTTTGTATCAATATTTACCCAAACTACCCAATTGTAGTTAGATAATTTTGAGCAACGACTCTCACTTTGGTTCTAACTAGCCTCTTACTTTTCTTTTGGAAATACTAAAGACTACCAAATTTCCATTCTATCATAAACTATCCTCACATGATCTCTCAAAACTACTAACAAAATTATAGTTACTACCTTAATCCAAAATTATTATAATATTATGATATCTATGACTTCTATCATAGAACTACACTGTTCTTTACTTACTATTATTAGTAGATTAGTTACCAACTACTTGTCCTAATTATAGACTTATCATGGTCTCGGAGATATTCTCACCATGAACTTGTTAAGATTTACCTAGTCATCATGATTAAAGAGCTAATCTCACTATGACGACTATTTTTCTTAACTTACTATTAATGATTCTTTACAAAACTATACTCCATCACATGGAATTATCAAGTGGATGCCACATGATTTACTTCCATTTGTATTTATACATACACTAATGGTCTACCCTGTATGATATAGTGATATCAACTAGTGGTAAGATTTTGCTACTTCACAGGGGTTCTAAATATAGACTCCAACACTAATACTACTCCACATGATATCCTAATCTTAGTCCTAATATTCTTTGATATTTTAACTTACTTAAGATATTTTAGTGGTGTTATACCCATTTAGAGCTACACTAAAATGACACTTCTCTAGAGAATACATATAACTAATCCTTAAGAAAGATGATAAGAACATCCAGCTTAAGTGTGACAAGGTTTATCCTCAAGTGGATATCCATCACAAACTTTGGTTTAGATAAGATGGCTCCTATAGTTACTATCCAACCTACAGATCTTCCTAAAAGGGTTTTAATCCTAAGGTCAAAGCATATGCTCTGATACCAGCTGCGGTGACCCAGCATACCACTACATGATGTAGTACACTATAGTCGTTGACATAACACCAATGAAACACCGTTCACTAGTATTACATCCCTCAGAGTGGTACAATAGAAACACAGCAGGTCCAAGACATGACTATAGATTACAACTCGACTCTTTACAAAAGATCCGGAGAACACTCTAGGTTAAATAGAGAGAAAGAACTTCTTACAAAGAAGAACCAGAAATAATAACTCAGAACTATCTAATAACTAAGACTAGCATCTAAACTGTTTGGCTTGCCATTGCTGCTATTGCAATGCTCTACAGAAATAGGTTTTATGGCTAGAGAATCTACTCCTATCTAAACCGACACTTTCTCTTCACTTCAGTTGATGGATATGTTGACTTCATTGACTTTATTGAAGAACTTGAGCTATCGATGATGGTTTGTTGAGCAGTCCTTGATGTTGCGTCTTCAATGGCTTAGAACCTAGCAAGGGTTAAGAAGGTACGATTGAGTACGAGCGTACTCAGCAAGTTCACTAAAAAGGAGTGTATTACCACCATCATTTGATGAAACTAAGCTTAGGCTTCTAATTGTCTGATCGAGATCTATACTCAACTAAGTAGTAAACTTGTATTAGTCTCTCTATAGACTTATCTTGTTAAGCAAGCTTACTCTAAGTATATATCCACTTGTCCTAACAAGATTGTTATCTAATGTACTAATACTACTAGCTTCCTTATAGCTCCTCAATTACTAGCTCAGCCCTTGAGTTTAGGTACTGCTTCTAGTTATCCCAGGAGTGAGTTAACTTCCCCAACATCAAATGGTTTGATCTCCACTAAGGATCACATTCCATTGATGATGGTACACTCAACCATATCTAGTTCTTCCTTCAGATTAACTTACTTAAGGTATTTGGAAGGTCAACACAATAGGTCAAAGGCTATGAGTCAATAAGTTCTAGATCAAGAATTGATCACTCAATAGTGATGATCCATTGACACTAGGACTTGGTTAAAAAGGAATGTCACCTATTATCATGACACTAAGGGTATGTAATGGATGGTCTTGGCTTGACTTCCATTCCTAATCTATTTGTAATAAGAGTCAATGTTTATGAACTACCATGATACCCATGGTAAGAGTAACTATGGCAAACAAAGTTGTGGCATCTCGCAAAAACCACTACTAGAAAATCGCGTTGTTTTTGTGCATTGCATCATCATGACCGTATGCTCATGTCATCATGCCACACAAGTGTTTCAAGATTTAGCTATAGAGTTTCTTTTACTTAAGTTATATACTTAACTTGGTATATAAAGTTTATGGTAGGTAATATCTTAATATCATCTTTTGAATATTAAGTATTTATCCTTGAGTTGTGGTATGGAATACCATATAATGATCTCTAGAAGATATAGTACTCCTTGTTAAGTAGTGTGTTATGACTTAGTTTTATTACATTTGATCTATCCTTAGATCAAATTATATTACCCAAAAATAAGGGTTTAACAAAGGTCATATTGAAACTTATCGCAGTCAACTAGATGATCTACTTTAGTTCCACCAAGTTAAGAGAAGCTTCAATCGCTTTGACCAATTTTATTTAAAAGCGCGAAAATTATCAGGATTTTCTATGCATGAATGCAATGCACACACCTGTGTTCAGCTTATTTCTAAACTCTAATGCTGGAATATTACAAATTACTAATAGAAGATAGGGTGTGGCAAGAGTTTCTACATAACAAATATCTAAAGAATAGAACCTTAGCACATGTTTTGTAAAACCCTATTGATTCACCATTTTGGGTGGGCCTAATATAAGTAAAGAAGAGTTCTTTACTAGGTATTCTTCCAAAATTGGTTATGGCACGTTTACAACATTATGGGAGGATGTTTGGTTAGGACAGATATGTCTTGCACGAATCCCCCTCATTGTATAACATAGCGCAACAAAAAATTGTTTATGTCCATTCCATCTTATCCCAAGTACCTCTAAATATAGGTTTTAGGAGGACACTAACAAGGAATAAACTGGTGGAGTTGGTTTACTTGTGTCGGATTAATGTTAGTGAACTTGACTGACAAACCATATTGATTTGTTTGGAAGCCCACTTATTTAGGTGTATTCTCGATGAAATCAATGTATAAAGACCTTATGAATGGGCATCATAGATCTCCAATAAGATATTTATGGAAGATGAAAATCCCACTTAAGATAAAAATTTATGTGGTTACTTAATAGAAAAGTCTTGCTAACAAATACAAACTTGCACAAATGAATTGAAATGGATGCAAAAAAATGTTGTTTTTGTGATGCACAAGAAACCATATTGAGTTTTTTTATTGTTTGTTTTCACAATATGTTTGGCGTATTGTCTTCTTCACTTATTATATTCCACCACGTACCAATATCATGAATATGTTGGGAATTGATTAAATGGGATTGATAAGAAAATTAAAGCTAAAATTCACATAGGTCTTTCTTCTCTATGTTAGTATATATGGAAGTGCAAAAACAATATCATTTTTAAAAGGCTTCAAGAAATGTAGGTTATCCATACGACTTCGCACTGCATAAATCTTTGGTCTTTCCTCCTACCGGTGGATCAGTAGGAACCTATGGTTACTGGATGAAACCGACTCTTAATTGCCGCTCATGGTAACTCTAGCCAGGCTGATTGGCTGCATTCTAGTAGATTGAGATATGTCTAGCTTCTATGTTTGTAACCTCTGTTATATTTACATGGTTTTTTTATTGACCCTCTCTCATCCTTCAATTGTAATACTTTGTTGGACAAACTAAGTAATAAAAAGTTGTGTGCACCGATTGATGCAGATGCCAGAGTGCTTATTCCCATTTAAAGAAAATATTGTTAATGGAAGGAAGAACTGTAAATTATCTTGCATCCTCATATAATTTTTAGGCCTTTGAGACACAATGATCAAACCAGGGGTTGATACAAGGACCACCTTTAAGGTCAGCCTCCAAAATAGGACCAAAGATCCATGCTGAAGAATTTGGCCGCAGCTTCCTCTGTGTTGGAGAATGCTCTAATTTCACTCAGTTGTGAATGCAAACACACTTAACATGATATGAAAATGCACAGAAAAATAATACGTGTATTGATTCAAAGATGTTCAACGCGGAAAAGAACATATGGGGTAGCATATAAGGAGGAATCATGAAACTTATCCAGTCAAACACTCATATAGCTAATGTATGATCTGGTGAGTAAGTTCTCAAGACTGTAGTTAAACCAACATACATTGAAACCTTATTATTTTACATGGGAAACCCTTAACTTCAGGGGGAAACCTTGGGTTGAAACCATCCATTCTTCTTCCACGGCTTGATACAACAAGTTCTTTTATGGTAGTAAAGGCACTCATACATCAAGATATCATGTATCTCAAATAATAACAACAAGACCTGTTACATAAGAATTAGGGATTGGAAAAGTCTCATGAGGATGGTCGAATCTCATCTTAGAATACAAAAGGTTGTGGATGTGAACTTTGCAACCCTGTTCAAAACACTTGTTGTTTGATATCAATCTACATCCTTCAACTTATTATCCTTTCATTTTTCTCTTGATTTTCTTTCACTTATCCAATGGAGGTTAACCTTATATTTTTGTCATGCCTCTTGTTGGTGGTTAGGTAAGAGGCTTAGCATCCTCTTCTCTCATGTGCAAAGTGCAAAATATCCTAAGAACATAATCCTAATGTGTTGTAGGCTCTTGTACATGGTTCGAGTTGTCTAAAAGGATTCATATTACCATCTCATACATGGACCACATGTGGAGGATACCCCAACATCAAAAAACAAAGTCTACATATATGTGGGTGTCCTGGACATATCTTGGCCGTCAACTTTTGCTTTATGATCTGTGTGATTGGTTTTAGACATTGCCAAAAGCACCCCTAGTTACATCATATCTAATCAGCTAGTTCCTCAGATGGAAACTAGCTGGTTCTCTCACAAAGGCCACGAACTGCAAATTTAGATGGTTTACCAGAAATTTTAGTCCGATCTGGGTAGAATAGTTCAGTACAAAAATCAGATATTTCAGATATATAATAACAAGTAATTGCACCATATTTATTTATCTGTGCTTACACAGGAACGAAAACAATTCTAATAAATCAAGAACCATAAATAGGAATTGGGAGCAAATCAGGATAGAAATCATAAAAAGTAACTCAATACCAGATCAAAACGGAATAAGGGATTGCCAATCCCACCTAAAACATCGAGACCATCATGCATCCGCTTTCCTATCAATGAAGCAATAGCGTATGCTGAGGTGAGCATGAGAAAATCCACCATGGACCAAATAAAAACAAAATCCCTGGAAGCAAATTCCTCATCTTTTGTGGATCAACTGGGTCTATGGCTAGGTCATTTGTTTGCGCTGGATGCGCCTTCATCTACGAATCCACGGCGTGGGACAGAAGGTCTGCGCAGGGTCCTCGAGCTTGGTCAGGGAGAGGTTGTCGTCGCAGGACACCTCTGTCGACCACGCCTCAACCTAGGATGTGTCCTCGTGTTCGACGGAGGGAGAAGAGAGGGTGGGACGCGCTGGTGCGGAGGGGTGGGGTGTTGCAGAACAGGATCGAAGTGGACATGTCCACCTTCGGGCCATATAGGTAAGGTTGTGTACATGGTACAGGTTGAATTTGCAAAAAAAAATACTAGCATGAATCTCAGAACAATATTGTCAATGGCTTAAGACACGGACCCCACCACTATGTAGAATCTCTGCTATCCCAACACTCTACTCATGAGACGTAAATAAGAAAGAAAAATTACTTTCCATGCAAATGTATGAATTCCAAACATAACAAAACATGGAAAATACTTTCCCGCGTATGTTGGCATCCTAGAGCAACAATTATGTTATATACATTTTTTTCATGAAAAAACTATTCAACAATTTCATTATGTTATATACACATAGAAATGCATCTCTCATGACGTACCGACGCTGCACACGTTGTTTATGCACTTCGTGATTCGTGCTAGTTTTTCCTGCTATATTTGACTAGTTCCGTATTAATGTTGTATAGGTTACATACTTAAATCTTAGTAATATCTTGAAATACATATTGATATAACAAGTTCTGAATATAGCCGGGAAGATAGCATGAATCAAGAACTCCGTGGAGGGTAGACGCGACCAGGGGCGGAGCTACACCCCGGGCAACAAGGGCCATGGCTCGGGACGCAGCATATTTCCCGCCCTATTAGTCGTACCAGATTATGTATTGGCCTTGGGTGCAGCCCGAATTTGGTGCCTTTCCTCTGGCCAGGGGAAAGGCACCAAATTCGTGGAGGGTAGACGCGACCAGGGGCGGAGCTACACCCCGGGCAACAAGGGCCATGGCTCGGGACGCAGCATATTTCCCGCCCTATTAGTCGTACCAGATTATGTATTGGCCTTGGGTGCAGCCCGAATTTGGTGCCTTTCCTCTGGCCCATGACCCCTGGTAAAAAGAAACCAGCGAACTAATCGGGGACTTCCTATATCGTTTGTCCCTCGCTCCTGTCCCCTCGCCGTCATGCCTCTGGCTCTCTGGTTCTGTCCATCGGTCACAAAGCTTCCCAGATACACTCACCCATCATCTTCTCTACTGTGGTGACGCCCCCGCTGCTTGGCTCGGCTGCTACGATTCCTCCGCTAGCCCGGCCCACCAGCCTAGTGGACTCTCTCTTGGCGCCGCCCAGTTGCTGCTGCTTTGCCTTCCTGTCTGCTCAGTCCTTACTTCCTTTGTTCCTTAGAGTAAATACAATAAGCTTATGTCAACAGGCTATAAGACTTTAAATATATATTTGAGATGAGGTGGAGGAGAGAGAAGATTAGTGGGATCTCAGGCAAGAGCTAGCTATAACACGTGCTCCTAGACACTTTGTGTGAGTGTAAGGTGGCCTAGCCAAATAAAGTAGCACTTAGTTAGGACTAACTATTGTATATGTTAGCTATCAAGTTGGCTATAGGTGACATGGTGACGGTTTATAGCCAGCAGCTAGCTTTACTATTGAATTTGCTCTTAGATTTACTGCAGAACTCCTACGTTGATTTAAAAAAATGAGTGTTTTCAATTTCATATTTTAAGAATAGAAGATGATTTTTATCCATTAATTTCAACACGAATCCAATCAAAATGCAAGTCCTCAGACCGATGAAGCTCCTCAAACCAAGTTTAAATCTACTATCTTATGCATACCTGTACTATCTTTTTTAGTTTTTTGACATCTCTTATGTATGAGTTTGTTGCATTATATTATATTTGAAATCATACTTCATTTTTGCACTCGTATTAAAATTTCTAAGATATTACAAGAGTTATTTTAGTAAATTTTTACGTTTTATTTTTGGTCCGAGGCTTGCTCCAATCCAGGCTCCGCCACTGACGCGACGCCGGTAAGTACCAGGCACTGTCAGAAAAATCGTGCTCGAAATGCAAATACAACATCGTTCGAAAACAAACGATCAATCGCATACTCTAGAGAAACTGACTTTCCTTGAAATATCCAAGACAAACAGACGAAACCATCGTTCCAGCCAAATGTCAAACCTCACGACACCGTGACCGTTCATGGCTCCCTCCTTCCTCGGACAGTCTGGACCTCCTCTCCGCCACCCGCTTCCACGCGCGCGCATTTCCATTCGTGGTTCGCCTCAGACACCACCAACGCCACGCTCCCCTCCCCGCATTTCGCCACCGCCACGAGTCGACCAATTTGCTCCCCGTCCGGACAAACCATGGCGCCGAGCAAGCTCCGCAAGGCGCTGGGCGCGGTGAAGGACAAGACAAGCATCGGGCTGGCCAAGGTGGGCGGCACCAGCGGCGCGGCCTCGTCGGAGCTCGAGGTGGCCATCGTGAAGGCCACCAAGCACGACGAGAGCTTCCCCGCCGACGAGCGGCACATCCGGGAGATCCTCGCACTGACGCGCCGCTCCTGCGCGTACGCCAGCGCCTGCGTGGCTTCGCTGTCGCGCCGCCTCGGGCGCACCCGGAGCTGGGACGTGGCGCTCAAGACGCTGGTGATCGTGCACCGCCTCCTCTCCGACGGCGAGCCGACGTTCGAGCAGGAGCTCTTCTACGCCACGCGCCGCGGCACGCGGATGCTCAACATGTCCGACTTCTGCGGCCGCATCAGCGAAGACGCGTGGGACTTCACCGCGTTCGTCCGCACCTACGCCGCGTACCTCGACGACCGTCTCGAGTGCCGGATGCAAGCCAGGCACGGCGGCGCCAGCCGCAGCAAGGTGCTCCTCGACGAGCTCTACCGGTCCCCGAGCAACCGCTTCATCTGCGACGGCGCTAACGAGAATCGACGGGAGGACGCGGCGGCCGACGCCGACGCCGCCGCCGCCGCCAAGGCGGTGGCGCTCGTGCCGAGGGACACGCCGACGAGCGAGATGACGCTGGAGCAGCTGCTCGGCAAGGTCCATCAGCTGCAGCATCTCCTCGACCGCTTCAACGCTTGCCGCCCCGCAGGTGAGTCCATCCTCATATTTTCATTCGACTAGGATCACATCATCGGCCGAGCGTGCGCTAAAATGGAACGAGCTGTAGGCGCGGCGCGGGCGAGCCGGGTGGTGACGGTGTCGCTGTTCCCGCTGGTGAAGGAGAGCGTGCAGCTGTACTGCGAGCTCACGGAGGTGATGGCCGCCCTCACCGAGCAGTTCCCCGGCATGGAGACCGCGGACTGCGAGCGCGTGTACGGCGTCTTCTGCGGCCTCGTCAAGGAGCTCGACGAGCTCGACTCGTTCTACGCGTGGTGCAAGGACGCCTACGTCTGCCGCGAGTCCGACGTCCCGGAGGTGGAGCTCATCACGCAGAAGAAGCTGGAGCTCATGGACGACTTCATCCTCGACAGGCGCGTCGCCGAGTCGGAGCAGAGGTTGCCACCGCCGTCGCCGGAGCCGCCCAGCCCGGAGCCAGAGGCTGACGAGTACGACATGAACACCACCAGATCCCTTCCGGCGCCCACGGAGCAGCCGGATGGGGTGCAAGAGGCGCACACTGCCGGTGAGGCGTCGGATGCAGAGCTGGAGATGCCACTGATCATCGCCGACGTGGTCGACGAAGAGGCGGACTTCTTGAACTTGAAGGCGGACGCCATGTCCGGGGAAGAACACGGGCAGCAGCTGGCTCTGGCGTTGTTCGATGGCAATCCTGCCGGATCTGCGCCGACAAGCGACCTGTTGGACACCTCGTCAGCGGACTGGGAAACGGCGTTAGTCGAGTCAGCGAGCGCGCTCGCGAACCAGCGTGCGGCGCTCGGGGGCGGGCTCAATATGATGGTCCTGGATGGCATGTACAACCACGCAGCGGCGGCGAACACGCAAGTGTTCTCAGGCAGCACAAGCAGCGTGGCTTTGCGGCCGCCCGGGACACCCATGCTGGCACTTCCTGCGCCACCGGGGATGTGCAGCGCCACAGCAGGTGCAGACCCCTTTGCAGCATCGATGGTAGCTCCGCCGCCTACGTACGTGCAGATGTCCGACATGCAGACAAAGCAGCAACTTCTGACAGAAGAGCAGATGATGTGGCAACATTATGGCAAGAATGGCATGCAAGGGCAAGGGGCGGCAATGCTTGAGCAGCGGCCTCCGGGAGTTTACCATCGTGCTTCATAGAAAATGAAACATGATTGTACTTCTGTTCTTCATTTTATTGATTTCATTTATTTTCAAAAAGATAGTGTTTTTTTTAGAAAGATTTGGAAATCAGGTAGTAAGTTTTATCAAACTTCCAAAAGATGTTTACCCAATCTAGCAACAAATTCAGGGTCTAGAAAATCAACGTGTAAGATGAACATCTCAAAACACCAATGTAAGACCAAGAAAACATGTAGCAGCATTGCTAACAAAGCAACACACAGATTTTGAAAACGCCAAATAATAATGCTTCAGGTAAAGTGATTACACACCACTTGGATTGTAAACAAATATTGAACACATAAGCTACTATGTTGTCAAATACACCCTCAGGCAGTACATAACAGTTATTACAAAGATGTAAACTATGATGGATCGTAGCAGCTCCATCCAGATAGATAACTTCCAAACCAGCAGTAAACAGTGTGGCTGCGCAAGCAAACAGTAACCAGCTCGGTCGCTTGTCCAGTATTGTGCTCCTGATTGAGTCACAACCAAGTTCCGGCTTCAGAAGAGTGTCCCTTGCCATACGGCCAAGCATTGTTGGGCCATCTACAGGAGATGCCAACATCGAAGATTCATGAAGAGACCATCAAAGACTGATGGCTCAAATCAGCAAATCAGAAAGGCAGATACCTCTGACATACATAGCCACAAAGATAACAAACTTATATACCTCTGTTATATTGCTGTACACCAACTAAGAGATTGGTGCCTTGATGGCTGGGTTCAAACAGTTGGAGTTCGCAAGGTTATTGGGAACAGAAGGCATATCATCAAAAAAGCTAGGCAGCGGTGGAAGCGATGTGCATGCATCGAAGGCAGATAGAGAAGAACCAAAATCAATGTGACTGCCGTATGTTGCTGGATCCATGGGATACTGCAAAAACTGATCATCTGGCAAACCATAGGAGAATGTTTCACCAGGAGCAAGGAGATCATCGAGCTCTAAATAATCATCAAAAGAATATGTGTTCTCCAGATTGTTTTCAGTAACATCCACATTGCTAGCACGATAATCAACATTGGAAGTACTTCCTGCCTGTGCAAGACCTGCCAATTCGTTGTAAAGATCAGAAGTGTTCATCTCAAGAGCTTGAGCCTCAAATTCAGATATTGGAGGTAGACCAGAATTCTGCAACAAAATGTAAGTTAGCTAGGAATTTATTGAGCTGAAGATTCAAAGACAAGTAAACTATAAGAAATAAACACGCTAATACCTCTGCAAAAGGTATGTCATTGTGGGCAGGCTCATTCAAAAACATTGTCAGTTCATCCAATAAAATTCCATCAATCTCAGGAGGTGCTTCATCGACCTCAATAGAACTGATGTTAGCATCATCAGAAAATGGAACAGATTGCTGAGAAGGCACAGGTGGTTCCTGAATATCTGTGGCAGTAGCCAAGACAGATCTTTCGAGTTGTGGGTCATCAACAACTGAGGAGGGTGCGAAAGCGAAGAGAGAAGTTCCACCATCCATATTCTCCCATTCATTTTCATCGAAGGGAGCTCCATATTGCTCGCCAATCCTTGGGCCAAGCCCACTTTTTTTAAATATCTTGCACAGTACATAAGCATCCTGAAATAAACCAGTGACAAATGTGTTTAAATGAACTTGCAGAGCACTTGAAATACTTCTTTAAGATCCAAGACAACTTTCTAACTGAAAGTAAGCAATTCACTCTGCCACCTGGTAAAGGTCATGTATTAATTGAATAATTTCCAGTATGGTAGAGTTTTTGTCGTGCAAAAGTTGCCTACTCAAAAAGAGTTTAGCTCTAACATAGAAATGATGATTACTTAGATTGGTACTGCTCAACTTTAGCATAGAATTGTTCAACAGTGGAGCAGTCGCAAAATGGACAAGGCACAAAGAGTGTGAATCATTACAAGATTTATAAAAATGAAGACAAAGTTGTTGTAACATCTTGCACATAGCCTAATATAAACATAAACATTAGAGGGAAATAGCAGTACCTTTGAGAAACCAGCAGAAACCAAATTATCATCTTCCATTTTGTATTCATACATAACCCAATCAGTTCTGTTGCCTTTGGGTGCCTTGCCTTCATGAAAAATCAAGGTTTTCTTCAACCCAACAGTGTGAGAGTTCAGCTCAATTGTTCTATCTTTTCCACTTGTTTTCCAGTATCCATTTGGTGTGGCACGGTTTGTTCTAGACCCTTTAGGATATTTCTTGTCACAAGGGCAAAAGAAGAACCACTCAAGATCTTTGCTACGAAGACAGGACTTATCTGAACAAACACAAAAAGGTTGGCACAGTAATAAAGTGAGAAAATTGCTTCGGTCTTATATAAATACTCTGAGGAATTTAAAATTGAGTTTGAACTTGTCATTCTTATGTCAAAAGAAGTCTAAACAAACAGCATTAGAGGAAAATTACCAGGAAGGTCCCAAGGAGGAAATTTGTACAGCTCAACCTCTGAAATTGCTTCAACAAAAAGCTTCTTCCCCATGATCTTCCTTTTCAAGTAGTATGAAACAAGCTCAACATCAGTTGGATGGAAACGAAAGCCGGGTGGCAGGCAAGCTTGAGCCATCACCACGGTGGGTGTCTTGGGCTCAGTAAGAACAAGGGACAGAGAGATCTGGGCGTGAAACACGAGTAGAAATGCTTCACCAGATTATGCAATTATCAATTCCAATCAGAGAAATATCAGGTTTGGTTTGAGAAGGGGATGTTGTTTCAGTCCTCAAGAAAGTGTATCAAGGACAACAAATCAACCAAAGTTCAGAACGAGAGACTAGCTCTCAAATGTTTTGAGAGCAGAAGAATCAGAGGAGAGAGCTTCAGAAGATTGCAGTGTGAGCAGAGTAGGGCAGCTCACGTTTTAACAACTGTTCTGAAGAGAGGGTGGAAATCTTGATGAGACTAGGACCAACAGAGATATTGGTCCAATGACAGCAAGAGCAGAGAAAGGAACTGATGGGAAACCACTCTTGGCAAGACTCAGGGAAAGCAGTACACAAAGGACTCGAGGAGCAAACGTTTCTGAACTCAGATGAGAGAGGTTGAGTCTTGCCAATTAAACCAACTACCACTGATTCACATGATACTTGCACAAAACTCCAGGTGGTCCACTTGTATCAAGTGAAATCTCGGAATTTTATGCAATATATGAACCAGAAGTAGCACGTGAGGAAATAAGGAGATCCCTCGCGGACTTCAAAAGACATGGGTGATCAAGTTCAAAATCCTGCATGAAAATATGTATAAACATCACCATCAATATATAAACAGCAGAAGAATATACAGAATTCATATTTCTGTGTTTTATACAGGTCGTCTTAGCATCTTCCATAAATCATTAATACTAGATGGCCTTCCCTCGAGAAGTCAAAATAATAGCAGCTCCAAGAAGCAAATATATATTATCTATAGGTGGCTAATTTTACAGCTCAAGACACCCACATTGATGCAACCACACAGTTGAAACATATAGCAAGCACAGTAGCACATTACCAGGTAGATGGATCTAACCTACTGTCTAACAATTACAGGCTTTGGGGAGCAAACCGACTGAATTTTAGGACATTGCATAGGCTCAGATGAAATTCGAGAAGAAAACAACGGAATATATTTCCTACAAAACGAAAAAACTACATCATCTCTAGCCCACCAGGTCAACGATCGGAATCAATCGTACCAAGCCAAACCTAACCTATAAGACCTAAGTAAACGCTGCACAAATCGGTGCTCGGATCGACCAAATCTCAACCTTTAGAGAGCCCCTGGAGTATCCGGTCGCATACCTCCAGATCACTACCCTAAATCGATCGACAACAAACCCTAATCCGCAACCCCAGCAGGAAATTTCAATGCACGGGAGACCAAACCAATCCACTTCGCGATTCCGCGACCCCTGCCGTGAAAATCGACGGATCGGACGCGAATTGAAAGCTAATCGCCCGATTTGACTATCAGATCGACGCTACTCACAATCCCAGATTCGAATCCTAGAAACTAACGCGGCGATCGGAAGACATGCAATCGAGAGATCGGGGGAGGAGGGGCTTACGCGGAGGACGCGGGGAAGCCAGCAGGACGATTGGGGAGATCGACGAGGAGGAGTTGAGCGCCGCCGTCTGGTCAATGGGGAGGATGAGAGGATGTGAGGTTTTGGGGGAAGCAATCTCGCGTCGCTGGGGGACGGGCTGTTTTATATCCACGGGGGTGTGGCGCTGGGCCTGGAGGCTGACTGCTGGGCCCGGTAGTCCGTTCCTATTGTACAGCTTCTTTATTTTTTTTATTTAATCCCCTCACCGCGTCGTGCGCTTCCACGAAACTTCCCCCTCCCCGCACCGCACGCGACGATTGTCAAAATTTTCCAGCCTCCAGGTCCAACCCGGACGTTTGACCTGCATTTCCATTGGCTGGGGATTAGTTTAGGAAAAGAAGGGAGAATTTTGGGTGCTAGGGGGGCTAAATGCGTAATTCCATGTTTTGCTCTTTGAGGTGTGCGATGCGATTTCTGTTCTTTGCCTTGTCTATCGAACCGGTGTCACGGAGCCGCACGTTGCTGATGAGTGGGGCAGCGGTTGTGTGCGTGGAGCCACTCCGCCATACGTGGCTGAGTACTCGACGTGCCAACTGTGAACCGTTGGATCCTCAGCCTTGTCATGCAAGTTTCATATCAGCCGTCCTTGTCATGTCATCCCCATCAGGTACATCACCATCCCGCGCAAAAGCGTGTTTTTTTCTTTCCGGTCCGACTTCTTCAATTCACCATGGGCATCTGATCTCCACACGACCAAATAACATACCTCTCAGTTTATTAGATGGATCTCTAGAATTAGATAATTCAGCCTTTACGACTAAGTATCTGTTTATTCTCTCAGTTTAGATGGAGCTCTAGAATTAGATAATTCAGGCCCGTTTGGCTTCAAAGTATTTTTGAAGTATTGGGAGAATACGATTCGATTTCTGAAAATACTTAAGTGTTGAATACTTTAGGGTGTTTGGATCCAATAAATACTATGGTTTTAAAACTGAAGTATCCTTTAAAACTGTGGTATTTTTGAAGTATTTGAGAAAGAGGCGAGACCCACTTTTTTTCTAAAACCGAGGAAGGAGAAAAACTATGGTACCGATTTGCCAGCGCTAACATACTTTTGTTTTAGAATACCTTAGTTTAGGAAATACTAAGCTACCAAACGGAGCCTCGGCCACTAAGTATCTGTTTATTTTATCTTGGTAACTACGTTGGTTTTTTCTTGCTCTTTATCTCTGGTCTCATGGTTTCCTTCGTAACACCTCAAATAGTTTCATTCCACCACTTATAGTTCAGACTCTTCTCGCACTATAGTAAAATGGGAGAGGCTCAGGTGACCTTCGGTTCTCACCGGAGAGACATGAGGTTCGCTCAACCTTCGGCTGTCGTATGGCGCCCGTAGGTTAGGAGTACCATGGCTCCTTTACCATGAGGTGTTATAGGCTTGATATAGTATGGGTAGCCTTGTGTACTGTCAAGCTGTTGTTGCGACCGAGTGGGTGGCGTCGATAGCGGAGCCAAGGCCTAGCATGCCCGGGCTTGGTTGGGAAACTCCTTCATAATGCTACATAGGTTTAAGTATGGAAAAGGAAATTTTAATTTCGTAAATTGGAATTCGACAAATAATATGTCTAAATCGATCAGCACAACGAGCCCTTTCCAACTATGCATTCCACGCTTGCAATTGAATCATGCATCATGGAGAACTTGAATAACTAGAATTGTGTCGGGGGCTTGACCCCCGATAGAGTCAAGTTATGGTATAATGATTCGGTTGACCAAGACTAAGGTGGACATGTGTGGGTTGGCCGACTAAAGGCCGAGATACCCAAGCCAGGTTAAGCCGGCAAGACTGTGTCGGCATACTTTGTATGTCGGCATAACATATGTGGTGTATCTTCTGTGCAGGTTCCTCCAAGCCGAGTCATCGGGGTTAGGGGCGACATAGGGGTTGGCGTACGCCATCCTCAAGGTCAGCGCCTCTGTCTCTCCTAGAATTCATGGAGGAGATAAGCACGCTCAAGTCAAGCGTTCCCCTAAATCCCGAAACAGGGTCACGTCGAGGGGTTCCTGGAAGAGACAGTGTCAGACCGCCAACGGTCTGAGGGGATGGGCGCGTCAAGTCCCATCGAGGGTATCCAGGGGTGACCCCATGATGGGAGAAGCATCTGGGCCCATCCAACGACTTCTGTACGAGCATATTCGAGGAATATTCGGGCCACCTCAGCCCTAAGTGTAACCTGGCCACCCCTTTATAAGGTGCACCAGGGCCTCCAGGAAGATGGTCGGTTCATTTTGCACAGTAGTCATCATGAGTAACAGAGAGAGAGGCGGGAGCTCTATCTTCTTCTTCCTCCTCTCGATACGGCTCAAGGAGCCATTGTACTAGTCCATTGATCAGATTATGAGATCTAGCATGCAGGAGTAGGGTTTTTATCTCAATAGGAGAGCCCTGAACTTGGGTATATCATGTGTACTGCGTGATTCTGTGTGTGTGCTTCGTGTGCGCTATCCCTTCCCGGATTCCACTAGCGTCCATCCGGCCCCAACTTTAGCCATCCTATGGCATCTACCGTGACACCACCACGATAGTTGGCGCCCACCGTGGGCCAGCAGCGGCACTAGCTGGTGTGTTCATCCGGACGGGAAACCTCATTGCTTCCGGCGAGCACGTCGTCTCTGGTTTGGTCCAGCGATTCAGTTTGCTGGACTTCGTCAGTGACAACGTCGACAACTTCGGAAACCGCCCCTTCCAGCACAATGGAAAGATCGTCATCTTCAGCGAGCATAAGGTCTACGTCGCGATCGATGTCTCCTGCAAGTTCCCGCAGCGAGTCAAGTTGCGGATCCTCCTCTCTGTGCGGCTCGCGGCCGGTGTATCGATCGCCCCGCTAGCAACGTGGAGGTGATGATGATGGCGCCTGGGGACGCTGCCGGCAAAGAACCTATGGAGGAGGTGGATACAACTCCCAAGGCTCCCAAATCAAGGGGTCCTCTGCTAGAAAAGTCGAAGAACATTCTTCAGCAGGCCATAGAGAAGCTGGCAACTCTAGTTGCTCCCATAGTAGATCCGACTCAGGCACAGGCTGAGCTGGAGCATACCCAGTAGTGTGTTCTTGAGGGGGAAGTGTAGGTGGCTAGACCTCAGCAGGAGTTGAACATCACCCTCCATGAGTATAGTAAGGCTCATAAGTTTAATACGAGTCTAACTCATTTAGATGGTGTGAGGAACAGGGGAAAGAACCTCATTGTCGAGATAGATAAGGAGTGTAGATCCAAGTTTGTAACGTCGGGTAACCCTTTGTTGATAGGTGTGCCAAAATACAATAGTCTGGCTAAGAACCTCAAAGCCATAGATGCGGCAAAGCCGAGATACCAGCCTTATCCGGTGAGGCCCGGCGCAGGCAACAAGATAGAGTCAATGAGTTGGTGTGCATCGCAAACCAGCAGAATGAGGAACTCCTCGGGGCAAACCCGGTGAGAGTAGGTGGCTTCCATGTTGTTCATTCGGCTAGGGATGCTCTTGCAAAATATTTCTGGGCAACATTGAAATGGATTGTATGGGCACCTAGAGGAGGGGTGAATAGGTGCTACACCAAATTTTAATACTTTTTCAATTTTAGGCTTGACACAAAGGTAAATTCTTTAGATATGCAAGTACGAAGAATTTCCCTGTATGTAAACCTAACTACTAGCAAGTAAAGGCGAGTAAGAGTGAGGAACGAGGAAACCGTGGTGGAGCAAGCGGAGACACATGATTTGTTTTACCGCAGTTCCTTCCTTGTTAAGGGAAGTACATCCGCGTTGGAGGGGTGGGCGGTACTAAGACCACCACGCCACAATAGGCCTCACCCTGTTCTCCGATGGATCTCGCCACAAAAGGCCTGATCCACCTTTCCACTATCGGTACCCTTCAAGGCGGGAACCGAAGCCTTTACACAACTAGCGAGGCACAACTCCACAACCGAATTAGAGGCTCCCATAATGACAACAAGCTGCCACAAGAACAAATATTATCAAAACCGAAACACAAGATCTAAATATTAACAAGTATACTAGATCGAGAAATCTCCAAGTGAATGGAGGAAAGTGATGCGCTTGATTCGTGATGTTGATAATGGAAGTCTCCTCCTTCGATTCCCCAAAGAAAGATCGGAGCCTTCAGGTGGTTGAAGTGAGAGATCTTTATTGAGAGCTTTTTCAACAGGCTAGAACTTTTTCGAATGAATCAAGATATCTGACAGGAGGGGTGATTGGGGCTTTTATACCCCTGTCCAACCTCGGCCGTTGGTGAAGTTGGGGGCCAGATTATTCGGCCCAAGTGATGGCCAGATTATCCGGCTGGGGCCCCAGGTTTGGATTTTCCGGGGGGAAATCTACCCCCCATACTGGACGACGCGCCTTGGCTCCCTTTGCAAAACTTCTCGGGGGGCGGATTATCCGGCCCTGGCCGGACAATCCGAACAATAATTCGCCCCCATATTGCATGACGTGCCTTTCCCACCTTTGTTGAAAGGGTCCAGCCGGATTATCCGGGCGGATAATCTGCCCCCCAACAACTGAATTTGACTGCTTTTCGTATGAACAGAAATCTGTAGCACTTAGCACACATGAGATAATCCATGGTATTGTTATATAACACACAAAACACTAGAGATCATGAACTGTTCTTTCAATCTCCCCCTTTTTGGTGTTAGATGACAATACTAGGATTTGCAATATAGTTCTAAAAAAATTATATCAAGGATGAAAGAGACTCCCCCTAAATGTGTGCATAGTTAGAATATTTTCATTTGAATACAAATGCACACAAATAGATACGAGGCTATTTTATTGGAATGGAATAAACATACAAATTTTAATTTTGATAGGAACATCATACCACCATGGGAGAAAAGTCATCAATATAATATATGGATAGATAACATGATAACCATTATTGAGGCCTTCAAAGATAATCAATAGATAGCCATAATGATAAATGGATCCATAATCACCGGTAGATAAATCCATAAGATAATGCCAGTGATAAATCCACAATGCCATAGTGCCACACACAAACATAGTCTCATACAAAAACAACTCACGAACAAAAGTTCAACGCTAAATGGGCACAAGCGGGAAAAACGAAAGGATAAAGTGTGAATGCTTGCGCCCGACCATGCAAATCCACGATGGCCTAATAGAAATACTTCTCCCCCTTTGGCATCGAAACGCCATAAAGGAAGAAGATGATGCTAGCGCCCCAAGAGATCACTCGTCATAGTCCTCATCATCGTCCTCATCATCATACTCCTCCTCCTCTTCCTCATCCTCATCAGCTAGTGGAGTGGGCTCCCTTGCTGGGGCAGGGAATAAGGGATGCTCGAGCTCTCCATAGTTCAGACTAGAAGTGTTCCACAGAGCATACAAAGTAGGAGTGGCAGGAGCAGGGGGTTGCGTGACACCCCAGACACATGGTGAAGAATGAGCTGTTGGGTGTGGGCCATCTTTTGGCGCTGCTTGTACGCCTCATACTGTCCCTTGTGAGTATCCACGCCCATGCATAAAATGTTCTGCTGAAACCAATTCAGCTGCTTCACCTCACGAGCAATAGGAGGCACTGGAGGCCTATGAGCACTAGCACGAGCATCCCTCATAAGACCCTCAGGAGCAGAAGATGGGTGAGAGGTCTTCCTTGACTTGTAGATCTTCTTCACCTTATGCTCAACATCATAGTGAAACTCTCTAGTGGGAAGCAGGTACTTGATGAGCATCATGATGTAAGGGGCATAAGGAATGGAGAGCCTATTGAACATAGCATCAGTCAACTCATGATAGATGAATTCCATCACATCCAGCTTGTATTCCACAGTGTCATCCTCACAAGTGGCAACCTCATAAGAAAAAGCGAGCAGCTGAACCAAGTGGCCACGAATACTGTCTTTGTTGCCTCCACTAGGCGTGATGGAGTCACGAAAAATACCAACCAACCGAATATATAGAGGAGAGAGGCCAACAAGCGTACCCACAATACCATCAGGAGCCATGCAGGGAGAGAGAACAACATCCTTATGTAGGGGTTCCGCGTATGAAAACAATAAAAATTTACCCTACGCCCCTGAACCCCTGATGTTACCAGGTCCTATCTATTAGTAATGCAGTAACGGGACGGGCTTTTCACGAACATATCTCAACAATATTAAGTTTCCCCTCTTTATGTTGAAAGTCTTGAAGTTGCACTTGTTTCACTTTACTATGCTTGTTGCTTTGTGCTTTCATGACTTGTTTCTTTACAACATTCCAATGCATAGAAAGTGGGTTAGACTTAAATGTGCTTTGAATTTGTTTCTTGATGTTCTCTTTTTCTTCAATTCATATGTCTTATGTGAGCATCTTCTCAAACTATCATGCCTAACTTAAATGCGTTAAAGAAAAGTACTTATTGGGAGATAACCCAAAAGTTTTAGATGAGTCTTGGAAGTTATTACCTCTGTAATAACATCTCCTTATCCTTTTTATTTCCTTTTTGTGCCAAGAGTAACCTCTAATGAGAGAGAAGTAATGATTGGAAAAGTTGCTATCCTGAAACAGATTTCTGTGCTTCACCGTAAAAATTCGTGTAAAATCTCTATACATCCTTTTTAGGCGTGAATTTTTGTGCTTCTGCCCCAGGTTGTTATATAACTTTCGTTAGTTCAACACTTTTCGATTTGAGCAAGATAAGGTCTTTGAAAAAATTAGTTTTTACCTGCTGGTCTGTTTTGACAGATTTCTGCCATTATTTGCATTTGCTTCTTGTTGATTCCTTTTTAGTTATTTTTGGGGAATTGACTTTTTGAGGGAAGTGCCACAGTATCTTGTGTTTTAATGGAAGTTTTATTGGTGTTAAAACTGAATCCAAAGACTTATTATATTGAGTGCACTAATGTTGCTAATAAAGATTGTGTGAAGTTTTCTATGAAGGAAAAATTTCAGGTGTATGGAAGGAATGAGTAATGAGATGAAGGATGGACTAAAGCTCAAGCTTGGGGATGCCACGCGTGTCACCCCAAGAAATATTCAAGAAGTACAAGTGTCAAAGCTTGGGGATGCCCAAGGCATCCCCTTCTTCATCAATAAAAATCCCAAGTTTCTTCCAAACGCTTCATTTTTATTGTTTCATGCACAGTTGTGTTATTCTTGGAGCGTCTTCTTTTTCGTTTTCGTTTTTGTTTTTCGTTTTCTTGGTTTTCTTAGTTTGCTTGAATAAATTGGTTGGACCCCCTCTTTCATGCATTGGTTTTCAAATAGTTTGGTTTGGATTGGAAAAGAGTAGGAAAGCTCATGCTAAGTGGTAAAGAGAGCTTGTTTTTGACTGTGGCATATGCTTTTGTCATGCCATGCTTGATATTGTTTTGGCTCTATGCTTAGTGATCTTTGCTATAGCATGAATTGTTATAAACAATTGAGATTTCTTAATGTGCCTTGGAAGAATCATGCTTTGTTTTAGCATATTAAAGCATAGTATTGTGGTATTCTTCTTTGATGCTTTATTTGGGTTGACTTGGCGCATGCTCACACCATTTTATGACTATCCCAAGTCACTATAAGCCTTTATGATCCTTTAGTTTTCAACTTGTAGTATCACTTTATGCTTTAATTAATGATGTTTTGTCACTCTGCATGATTATGGCCATTATTGCTCTCTTAGTTGGTCGCTCCCAGTCTTTTCCTAGCCTCCACAACCAAGTATGAGTTCCACTCATGCATCCAACTCCTTAAACCAAGTTATTCCAAAGAGTCCACCATACCTACCTACTAGCATATGCTATTCCAAGTATATTCATGTTTTTGTCTACCTTCCGAATTAAACTTGTTATGAGAAAACTAGTGATTAAAGCTCTCACGAACTTGATGGCACACTTTACTTTTCCTGCCCTTAATAAACTTGAACCATTGTGTTGTCTATGTTGTATATGCTTGCACTTATTTGTTGGGAATTAGCAGAACCATGCTGTCATGGGGAACGCTTTCAACATTGCACTTGTACTTTGTACCTAGTTGATATCATGCTCTTTTGTCTATGGATGTCGTCGGTGTGAAATGAAAGGGGAGCTTGTAAGTCCATGGAGTTATGTATATGTGTTAGAGAAACACCTGGGCCGCTGGTCTAATCCATGCTGACATGGTGGAAACCTGCAACGTAACCATAATGAGCTGTCTATGAAGCATTCTTCTTATAAAAAAGAGTCAGATATTGAGAAAAAAGAGGAAAAGAGAAAAAAAGATTTATGAAAAGAGGAAAGAGATAAAAAAGCACCACATTCCCATGGTAAAGAAGAAGATTGCTGAGATGCTCGTTGTCTGCTTGCCTTGTCATTTTGATATGGGGATTCTTCCGTATCATCGGGCAAGGGGTACCCTGTTGGCGGTTCTCTATGATACACATGTACTTACGATGACAAGAACTTACCGGTGACTAAACTTGAGTAGCATGAGGAGTGACCCTCATATTCAAGGGACATGAGCTTTCCAACTTATACTTCGTCAAGCATATACACCATACTTTGTTCACTTTAACCTTAATCACTTAAAGATGCTTATGATAGGGGCAATGAGAGCTGAAAGCTATTAAGTACCATAATTTTTGGAAGCTCTTTATGAAACTTGAATCTCTGCTTCCTTCTATGAAGGCCTTTCTTTTACTTTTATGTTGAGTCTCCACCTTCTACCTTTATGCACCTACTTTGAGAGCATAGTGGCCATTCTTAGTTCTATGTGCATTGTCCCAAGACTTGTTGATTGATGCATAGCTTTGATATTGCTTGTTTTAAACTATTTGTATCTAGTCACTCTTATAAACTTTGAATGTGTCCTATGCATTTATGTTTGCTACTCTATGAGGGACAAGTTGAACGCCACTACGCTATGATTTCTTTATGTGAAACAAACAAACGTCTTGCAAAACATTGTTATTCATGAATCTTTTGTTTGTGCCTTTTCATGTTGCAACATAGTTTCTTTGTCTTATTGCTAGAACTTTATATTTCATGTTATGATTGAAGTACTACGATCCCAGCTTTGAATGTTTTACAAATACTTTGATCAAGTTTATGATGGTGCATGTCACCTCAAAAATTATTCTTTATTTTTATCAGTTACCTACTCGAGGACGAGCAGGAGTTAAGCTTGGGGATGTTGATACGTTGCTAACGTATCCATAATTTTTGGTGTTCCATGCTTGGTTTTATCTACTTTCTTATGTTTTATCCATACTTTGGCGTACTTTTTATACACTTTTTGGCACTAACCTATTAACAAGATGCCACAGTGCGAGTTGCTTGCTTTCTGCTGTTTTTGGTTCCAGAAAAGTCAGAAAATCAATATTTTTGGAATTGGACCGGACAAAAGCCAAAGTCGATATTTTACCGGAAGACTCACGGAGCCAAAAGACGAGATGGAGAGGGGCCACAGGGTGGCCAAACCACCCCTAGGCGCGGGTCCCCCCCAGGACGCGCCAGGGCATGGTGTGGGCCCTCTGGCTGGCCACCGACCTCGCCTCTTCGCCTATAAGATGCCTCCCGATGCAAAAACCCTAAATAGTCAATCAGAAATCCACGAAAAGTTCCGCAGCGCCGCCGCCACCGAAGGGGAGATTTCGGGGACAGAAATTCTCTGTTCTAGCACCCTGCCGGGACGGGGAAGTGCCCCCGGAGCCATCTCCATCGATCTCCACCACCATCTCCATCACCATTGCTGATTCCCATGATGAGGAGGGAGTAGTTCTCTCTCGAGGCTAAGGGTTCTACCGGTAGCTATGTGTTCATCTCTCTATACATGATCATATTGTGATCATGAGCTTTGCAATCAAGTAGATCTACCTTGCATCAAGGGAGTAGTCTCTTCCACGCCATCAAGCTATTTTCTGGCACTGTTGTCTTTTATCCATACCACTTGTATTTTACTATCTCTTCGCCGAACTAGTGCACCTATACACCTGACAGGTGTATTGGGTGTGTTGGGGACACAAGAGACTTCTTGTATCTTGATTGCAGGACTGCTTGAGAGGGGATACCTTTGACCACTTCCTCCCTAAGTTTGATAAACCTTGGGTGATCCACTTAAGGGAAAACTTGCTGCTGTTCTACAAACCTCTCCACTTGGAGGCCCAACAACTGTCTACAAGAATAGAAGTGCGTAGCCATCAGCAATCTACACTAGAGTCTCCGGAGTGCAACACCGGAATCTCATGCCTGGACCGGAGTTTCCGGTCAGATAGACCGGAGTCTCCGGCCTGAACCGGAGTTTCCGGACTAACCAACTGGAATCTTCGGTCTGGAGATTTCAATTTACACGGGAGGCATCAGGTGAGAGTGATTCCAGCAGATCGGGCACAGATACAAGGCAAGTGTGAAGAAGTGCACGCATGCTTGTTTTTCAAAGGGACAAACTAGTACAAAACTCAAGATAAACAAAGGGGATGAACCCTAGGTTCATGGTGAGAGAAAACTGTACTAGATCTGTCCATTGGGGAGATTCCACCGGAGGGGAAGGTCCCAAGGGTGGAGAGGGTGGTGTTGGCCAGCGGCACGGTAGATCCCGGCGGCAAATCAGCCCCCGGGCAGCAGTTTTGGAGGAGGAGGAGGAGGTTTGTGAAGGTGGGGGCTGGGGGTGGAAGAGGGAGTCTGAGTGACTCTCTCACCCCGGCCCCCTTAATTCACAGCCTGAAAACCCCCCAGACCGGAGACTCCGGTCTGTACCGGAGACTCCGATGTATGCACACCGGAGACTCCGGTCCTCTTCGACCAAAAACTGCTAGGTTCAAGTTTTGGGGACATATATGTTGGAAAGAATGTTTTCTGGGGATGTGGACATGCTTAGGTTAAGATTTCACACTATGAAGAATAGAAAAACATCGAACCTCAATAAAAATGGCAATGTGAAACTTCAATCACTTAAAAGCGTAAACCAAGAACCAATCCTTCGTAGAGAAGGGGCGGTGGCCGAGGCCACCATGTAAGAGTTTGTGGCATGACACCACGAAGAAATATCCTTGGGTTCATAGCCACTACTCATCAATGAAGCTCACATATCACAAAATGATATTAAGAGAATCAAATTTCTTAATGTTGGCATTATGGGGGGAGGGATAGTCCAATTTATTAGGACCGCAATCCCCCTATATCCATGCATGCACCTAAACCAAATAAGAGTCAAGACATAGGTGAGTATGCAAGGTGATCAAGTCAAGCTCCTAGAATCTACGATATTTAGCTCATTCCTCAAATAATAAAACCTTGCTTCATCAACTGGCTTCGTGAAAATGTCAGCAAGTTGGTCTTTGGTTGACACATAGGATATCTCAATATCACCTCGAGCAACATGATCTCTAATGAAGTGATGACGAATATCAATATGCTTTGTCCTTGTATGATCCACTGGGTTATAGGCAATGTTGATAGCACTTTCATTGTCACATAGAAGAGGCACTTTGTCACAATGGACACCGTATTACTTTAAAGTTTGCCTCATCCATAGCAATTGAGTACAAGCACTAGCAGCTGCCACATACTCGGCTTCGGCGGTGGAGAGAGATATCCAATTTTGCTTCTTAGATAACCAACACACCAAGGACCTCCCAAGGAATTGACAAGCCCCGGAGGTTGATTTTCTATCATCCTTGTCACTAGCCCAATCCGACTCAATGTATCCACAAAGAGAGAGAGTTGAGCCCCTAGGATACCAAATACCATAGTTTGGGGTATGAACCATATATCGAAAGATTCTCTTGACCGCCATCAAATGGCTTTCTTTAGGAGCCGCTTGATATCTTGCACACACTCCTACACTCAACACAATATTAGCTCTAGACGCACAAAGGTAAAGCAAAGGACCAATCATGGACCGGTATACCTTGTGATCCACATATTTACCATTTGGGTTTAGTTCAAGATGGGTCTTTGTTGCCATGGGAGTGGGAGCTCCATTTAGATCTTTCATGTTGAATCTCTTGAGCATATCTTGAGTATACTTGGCTTGGTTGAAGAATGTCCCTCCTCTTACTTGCTTGATCTCAAAGCCAAGAAATACCCTCAATTCTCCCATCTTAGACATCTGGAACCTATTAGTCATAAGCTTTGAGAATTCATCATTAAAAGCTTCGTTAGATGAGCCAAAGATAATATCATCAACATATATTTGGCATACAAAATGCTCCCCATTGACCTTCTTAGTAAAAAGAGTGGGATCGATTTTCCCAACCTCAAACCCACGGTCGAACAACAACTCTCTAAGGTGCTCATAACACGTGCATGGGGCTTGTTTGAGTCCATAGTATCAAGTTTATAGACGTGGTTTGGGAACTTGGGATCCTCAAACCCTGGGGTTGCTTTACATATACCAACTCATGCAATGGTCCATTAAGAAATGCACTTTTTACATCCATTCGTTGTAATTTAAAGTTATGATGTGCCGCATAAGTAAGAAGGATACAGATGGACTCAGGGCGAGCCACGGGTGCATATATCTCTCCATAGTCAATGCCTTCAATTTGAGAGAACCCTTGTGCAACCAATCTAGCCTTGTTCCTCACAACAATTCCATGCTCATCTTGCTTGTTCTTGAATATCCACTTGGTGCCTATAACATTGCGGCAATCTTTTGGCTTTTCAACTAACTTCTATACTTTGTTTCTCTCAAAGTTGTTGAGCTCTTTGTGCATTGCATCCAACCAATCGAATCTTCAAGAGCTTCCCAAAATTTCTTTGGTTCCACCATGGAAATGTGTGCTTGGTGCTCACCAAAATTCTTCAGTTGAGCTCGAGTGGATATCCCTCTTCTTAGATCTCCTACCACATTCTCAAGAGTGTGGTCTCTCAATTCCAATATTCTATCCATTCTAGCTTGGCGACGAGTTTCGATCTCCTTGTTGTTTCTGGTGGGGATCACTTCATCATTTTGGTCCTCGTCTTGACCATTAACTTGACCTTGATCATTATTGGAATCATTCTCTTCTTCAAGAGGCAAAGATTGACCTTGGTCATGATTAGGTGTACTTCTAGACTGGTGTTGGGCTTCCCTTGAGGCATATTCTACAAATCTTCCTTGTGCAATAGACTTAGCACCGCTGGACATTTTGGCAAATGGAGACTTAAGCAACTCCTGGCTAGAGGTTTCTTCTTGATCAATAGGTTGAGGGTCCATAGCTTGTCTTTGGCTTGGGTCATTGTCCTCCTAGATAGGAGCTTGTTTATGTTGTGAAGATACGGGCTCCACTTGAGTAGAGCATAGTTCTTCTCGATCCGCCATAAGGGGTTCCTCAACAGGGCGGATGAAACCCGCGCCCATTCTTCCTATGGCATCCTGAGGCATTTCATCATCTACATCACAAACATCAACACGCCCCGCTTGGGGACCATCATATTCTTCAAACACCACACTACAAGATTCTATGACAGTTCTAGAGAGCTTGTCATAGATTCTATAAGTGTGGGATTCAAGACTTGGGATTCGAGACCATAACCAACAATTTTTTCTCCCGGTCCAACACTTTTTTGGACCGATTTGTCCCTACAATTCGGAGCTATTATATGGTTTGCCACCGCAAAGTCAAACTGAAACGTCCGGTGAAAAAAAACAAGGCTTTATTCTCTCCACCCCGAACGCTCCTGGAAACATCTGGTGAAAAAAAACGAGGCTTTATGTTCTCCACCCCGAACGCTTATTCTCTCCACCCCGAACGCTCCTGGCGATGCATGGAGGCAGAGCGATGAGGCAACGGGTAAGGAGAATAGGCGAAGCGGCTAGCGGCTGGTCGAGCTGAAGAGGAGGTTGTCAGGTCAAGGGGCTCACGCCAGTTCTAGCAAGGTGTGGATGGTGGGTTGCGTGTGAGGCGAAGATGGGAAGGTTGAGAGAGAAATGAGTGGGGGAGGCAGGACTGGGAGGAAATGAGCGGCATGGCCTTCGTGTCTATGGCGGTGCTCCAATTCGGCCGCGTGGTGATGGAGGTGTACTGATATGCCAGGAAGAGGCACGTGGGGCGGCACTCGAGCAGGGGACATGGTGGTGGAGCCAGGGGACGAGCAGCACAGTGCAGGGAGCCTTACAAATTGTAGGATGGAGACAGTGATTGGCTGAGGAAGGTGAGGGCAGTGGGAGCTCGCGTACTCGAGCTGAACTACGGTCATCCGATGAGCAGATAACGAGCTCGTCCTTAAAGGATACGAGCACCGTTCAGCTCGTGCCTCAGATCTCCAACCCATGAGATGATACTCTAATAATTTGCAGATTCCACACCGAATTGGTCTCCAAATTGATATTTTGTGAATGGTTTGAGAGTCTGAGAGAAGATCTGGGGATCAGCCGTATGGGAGAAGATAGTCTGAAATCTGAAACAATTTAGTGAGATAGTGGGCCCCACATATACGTTCGAATTTAGACAAATCTAAGTCAACTAATTTGGATCGGAGGGAGTACTTGTATTTCGTTCGTAAATCTTGTTGTATATATACATATAGTTGAAAATGTAACATGACTATAGACAATTTATTTTTAAGGGTTAATTTGATAAGGCATCCTGAACCTGTAAATTTGAACCTGTTGCAACGCACGGGCTTTTTGCTAGTACCCTATAATTCTTTGGAATCAAACTTGGATAAACGAATACCCTTAATGCGATAAAAACACTTACAACCGAACACCGGAAGTATGAAACGCTGGGCTTGTTACCGGTAAGAATTGCATATGGAGTCTTGATCAATTCTTTGCGGATGTAGAGACAGTTTGATGCATGGCATGCGGTGGAGATTGCTTCAGCCCAAAAATTGTATGGAGATTTAAACTTCACCAATATGGTCCTTGCCATATCAATAAGAGTTATATTCTTCCTCTCAGCTACACCATTTTGTTGAGGAGTATATGCAGCGGAATATTAATGTTTATCCCCTCATCACTAAGAAATCCATTCAATGTGTAGTTCTTGAACTCGGTACTGTTGTCACTTCTTATTGTTAACACGGGGACATTGTGTTGACATTGAGCCATGTTGATGAAGTCAATGAAGATTTCTTGGGTCTCACTTTTCAGCTTGAAGAAATATACCCATGTGTATCTTGAGTAGTCATCAACAATCACCAAACAATATTTCTCCCCCCAAGGCTTGCATGAGATGGAGGACCAAAGAGATCCACATGAAGGAGCTCCAAGATCCTCTTGGACTTAATGTAGTTCTTTAGCTTGTGGGGAGAATCATGCATCTTTCCTTCAACACATGCCCTAGACACACGATCTTTGGCAAAGCAAACATTTTCTTTTAGTCCAACAATATGACCATCCTTTTGGAGGCTTTGCAAAGTTCTCATGTTGACATGGGCTAGACGGTGATGCCATAACCAACCCACATCGGCCTTTCTGAATAAGCACATCGCACTTGTAGTGGTTTTCCCCGAAAAGTCCACCACATATAAGTCATTTTTGACGTACCCACGAAAGCGACCTTTAGAGACTTGCTCCACATGAGGATCACAATATCATTATCAATAAAGATGGCAAAACCCATCTTTCCAAGAGCACGGACTGAAAGTAAATTATAGCGAAGGGTCTCAACAAGCATGACGTCCACGAGAGTGATATCGTGTGCAACCACAACTTTGCCGAAACCCATTACCTTAGACTTTGACTTGTAGGCATATGTCACGGATATTTGTCAACATTTGGTCTCAACTCCTTGACACTAGAAGCGCTTTTGGTCATATGACTTGTGCATCCACTATCAAGCACCCATACCCTTTTTTAGGTACAAACTAATTTTTAGGTACCCATTTTTCAATGAGTCCTCTTTTGTTAGCAACAAGGGTCTTGGGAACCCAAATAGACCAAGCAATATAACCATCAAATGGGCCAACATATTGTACATAAACATCACCATAATAATCACGCATTAAAACATAGTGAGGGTTATCACTTCCCACAAAATCATCATGAGACATAGTTTTTCCATTCGTGGTCTTACTACCCACATTGACCTTGTCTTTTTCCTAAACGGGCTTTGCCTTTTTTTCTTGTTTTTTCTTCTTCTTGGCTTTACAGACAAATCCAATGTCCCCTTTCTCACCATTTGGCCTCTGCTTACTTAAGAGGTCATCAATTGACTTGTTCCCTTTAGGGAAGATGGCTTTAGCTAGCTCCCCCTTCAACCTAGCATTTTCTTCAAGTATATTTGTACAACTAGAAGGTATGAAAGTACTAGGTGAAGGAATATTGGTCAATTGAGTTTGAGGCTTTTCACGAGACTTTGTGAGCAACACAAGTTCACTCTCCAAGGCCTTGTGAGCCTTGTCAAGCATCCTAAAGTCCTCGGCAAGTTTTTCATGAACAACATCAAACTCAATCTTGTCCTTTTAGCCTTTTTATATTTAGCAATAGCATGGTCACGTTCCTTGATGAGTTTATTGATAATTAAGTCATTAGCTTCATCAATCCCTTCAAGTTTAGTTTCTAGAGACATCCTAGTCTCTTGTTCTTCTTCTTAGAGCTTCTACCTCAATTGTTGGGGGGATACCCCCGGGTAGGATCACGCCGGGGTATAAAGGCCAAGTTAGCCGAAGTTCGGCAAGGTCAAAGCAGATGCTGGCTGGGTCACCTCAAGGCAGGCCGAATCACGGGGTAACCCGGACCGGGGGGCGTTCGCCTAACTAAGTCTCATCCGACTTAAGCAGTAAGTCGGAAGTGCATGTTTTACTTGTATGCAGGAACAGGTGTGGCCGGATCAACCATGATCCGGGCCATATCTAGCTTCCAGGAGAAGGAAGGAATCTCGCTAGTCAAAAGAAGCCCTGGTACGCACTACCTGAGCGAAGCAAGCAAGGACAGGACCACCGGGGCGTGGCCGACAAGGGTGACGACGCCCATGTCGGCTGACGCAGGCGCCGCAGAGGCTCACGTAGCTAAAGCATGGGTGATGCGGGGGAAAAGCATCCCGATCGGCTTGCTACTTTGGGGGGAAGCATATTCTTAGGAATATGCTTCCACGTATGCCCTAGGCAGAGCCTGAGCTCCGTCTATAAAAGAGAGGCTAGGGTTTCAGTAGAAGGGGTGGGTTGATCTCTAGTTGATTGTATTTTCTCTATTGGTGCTAGGGTTTTAAGTGCTATCTGTGGGTGAGAGTAAGAGAGCTCCTTTTTCCTCCTCTCGCCAAGACAGCTCAAGGAGCACTTGTAATCTTGAAGACAGAGCAATATAAACATATGTGTGGAGAATAACTTCACTATCCCTCCCTGGATCCCCCTAGCGTGTATTAGTCCCCACCTTTAGCCTATCCATGGCATCTGCCGTGACACCACCACGACAGTTGGCGCCCACCGTGGGGCTAGCAGCGCTAGCAAGGGTCAAGATCCGGACGGGAAACATCATCGGCACCGGCAAACGCATTGTCTCCAGGCTCGTTCAGCGCTTTGGAGCGTTGGACTTCGTCAGCGACAACGCTGGCTGCTTCGGCACGTGCCCTCTTCCGTGCAATGGCCTCTTCATCAGGCTCGGCGCGCACAAGGTCTACGTTGCTGTGGACATGTCAGGTGTTCATCCGCGTCACGTCGTCGACGCGGGGGAGCCTCCCCTCACCGTGGTCCCCGGGACGCGTATCGCTCACTCCCCAGACCATGCAGAGGTAATGATGACTGCGCCAGGTGCGGGCGCGAGCAAGGATCCGGCGCCAGATCCGGAGGTAACGCCTAAGGCACCGAGGAAAGGTAGAGGTCCTCCACTAGAGAGGCCAGAGAACGTGTTGAGGGAAGCAATGGATAGCTTGGCAAACCCTGTAGTAGCAGCGATAGATCCGGCTCGAGCGCAGGCCGAGCTGGAAGAAACTAGGCAGAAAATACTAGAGGGCGCAAAGAAAATAGCCGGCTCAGCAGTCGTTGAATATGACGCTGCGTGAGTACGCAAAGGCGAACAAGGTTGAGGCTGTAAAAGTGAAGGGGAGAAATCTCATGAGCGAGATGAACAGAGAGGGTGACACTGGAGTTGAGGTATCAGAAAACTATTTGTCCGTGGGGCTGCCGAGGTACAGTACCCCGGCAAAGAACCTCAGAGCAGCGGATGCAGCTGCATCCGAGTTGGAGGGTCTAACGGGTGAAGCCCGGCAAAGACAACAAGATAGGGTTAACGAGCTGGTTCGGATTGCGAACAGGCAAAACGAGGAACTGCTCAGGGCTAACCCGGAGAGAGCTGGAGCCTCCAAGATCGTCCATTCGGCGGTGGGTAACCTGGAGAAATCCGCTGGAGCCGCATCGTCTCCTCATGGTGGTCCAAGGAGAGAAGAGGTGGTAACCTCGGCCAGACGGAACAAACAGATCGTCCCATATGACCCGACACGGGCGGGGAAAGGAAAAGAAGCTCAGAAAAATTATGATCGACGGAGTGTGAGCTGAGGTGAAGCTAGCCGAGGTAACCGCGACCAAGGCAATGCCGGTCAAGGGAATGTTGTCAACGGCAACGCCGGACAGCGAAACTCGGCTGGAGCAGGACAACGCAACAATGGAATATCCCAAGGCAAGAGCAAAGTGCCAGCCGAGGTATGCAACAGAAAGGCGCTCCAAGAGAACAAGACAGGTATAATGATGGAGACTCGGAAATGGCAAACGCGGGATACCCAAGGACGGACTATCATGTGATAGGGTCACGATTGGGGAGCAGGGATTTGATGCCGGATGATGCCAGGTTGAAACTGGATCGACTGTATAGGTCAGAACAAATTGAATGTCAAGGTCCACTGGGCCCAGCATGTTTTGGACCCCGGATCATGAAGGAGCCACCGGTACCAAACTTTCAGCTACCCAGGGGCACGAAGACGTATGACGGCAGTACAAAGCCGGAGGATTGGCTGATAAATTATGCTACGGCTATGAAAATTGTCACTGGCAACCTGAGATGGGCTGTACGATATGTACCCCAGATGTTGGAAGGCCCGGCAAGGGTATGGCTGAACAATTTGCCACCAGGAAGCATCAACTACTGGATAGATTTCGAGGAGATGTTCATCAGCAATTTTTCGAGTACGTATCAGAGGCCAAATAGGCCACAACCCCTAGCTATGTGCAAGCAAAGGCCAAATGAGATGGATCGGGAGTTTTTAACCCGGTGGTGCACTGTGAGAAATTTGTGTGAGGGCGTGATTGAATCACAGGCCATAGCATGGTTTGCACAAGGGTGCAGGTATGGAAGCGCGCTGTGGATGAAGTTGCAAAGGAAAATGCCAACTACTTTGGCAGAGATGATCCGGATTGCAGATTCGTATGCTCTGGGTGATCCGACTCAACCTAGGCTCGTATCAAACGAGTCAAATGATGAGTACTATCAGAGAGATGGGGCCGGATCATCCCGAAGGAATGACTACAAAGGAAAAAGGAGAGATGATAGACCGGATCATTAGTATGGTTCGCACCAAGTTGCAGCTGTGAATCAAGATCAGCCCGGAGCAGGGGGCAGTCAACGCCAAAAAACTGGAGGGCCATGGACTCCGAGAAATGATGGCAAGAAAACTTGGACACCAGAGAAAAAGAAGCAGTGGCAAGAAAGGAAAGACCGTCCGAGGTATACTTACGAGTCGATGTTGGACCAGCCGTGTAAGTTTCACATGCCAAATCCGAATAACCCAGCGGGTCACACGACGAAGCAATGTGAGTGGATGCGTAAGATTGAACAAGGCGGTTCGGGGAATGCTCAGGCACCCCGGAATGATCAGCCTCGGCAGGAGATACCCCGGCAGCAATTGCTCTCTGGAGTGAACACGCAACAGCTAATGTTGCCTCCCCCTCCGCCGAGGTATGATAACAATGAGAGAAGGGATGCAGTGCATCAAGTGGAGAATCAGCTTCAGTAGGATTAGAGATACCCGGAAATGAGGGGAGAAATGAGTACAGGGAGCACCATCAGAGCTATTGTGTGTTCACCACTGAGGAAACCGATAGAAAAAGCTTGCAGCGTAGGCATATGGAGGTGAATGCAGTGATGCTTGCAGTGACGAGGTACATGCCTTGGTCCGATCAGGAAATCACCTGGAGCATCAGGGATCATCCCAAGCTCATGCCAAGCCCTGGTTCCTATGCGTTGGTGCTGGATCCGACATTCATTGGACCTAGCATTAACGTAAGATTCTCAAAGGTGTTGATCGACAATGGCAGTAGCATTAACATCATGTATGCGGACACAATGCGCAAGTTGGGTATCTCGGAGAACATGCTCCAGGCCACGAGGACAACTTTCCATGGCATTGTGCCCGGCATTTCTTGTGAGCCCATAGGCAAGGTCCAGGTTGACGTCTTGTTCGGCACGAGGGATAACTGCCGAACCGAAAATTTGGAGTTCGAGGTGGTGAACTTGGAAAGTGCTTACCACGCATTACTCGGAAGGCCAGCCCTGAGCAAGTTCATGGCAAGCTGTCACGTTAGCTACTTGAAGATGAAGTTGCCCGGACCGAACGGAGTGATTACCATTGCTGGGGATTTCCGACGTTCCATGGAGTGTGCGTCGGCCGGGTCAAACTTAGCCGAGTCACTTGTGATTGCGCAGGAAAAAAGGAAAATTCAAGAGGTGGCGGCATTGGCTCAGTCCGCGCAGCAGTATATGCCGGCGCTGAGTAACCCGCATGGAAGTGTCTCTTTCCAGGCCACGAAAGATACCAAGAAGGTTCCTGTTGATGACATGTTCCCAGAGCGCACCGTAACAATTGGTGCCGGGTTAAGTGATAAATAGGAAAGCGAGCTCGTCAGCTTCCTCCGTGAGAATCGGGACATTTTTGCTTGGTCCACACAGGAGGTGTTCCGAGGGAGTTGGCCGAGCACTCTTTGAATGTGAGACCCGGAGCAAAGCCGGTGAAGCAACCTCTCCGCCGCTTCGCCGAAGATAGGAGGAAAGTCATTGGGGATGAGATAGCTCGGTTGCTAGCTGCAGGATTTATCATGGAAGTACTTTACCCGGATTGGCTGTCTAATCCGGTGCTGGTGGAGAAGAAGAAGGATGACCCGAACGTAGCAGTGGTTTGGCGCATGTGTATTGATTACACGAACCTGAACAAGGCGTGTCCAAAAGATCCATTTCCACTGCCAAGAATAGATCAGGTCATAGACTCAACTGCTAGATGTGAATTGTTGTCATTCATTGACGCATATTCTGGTTTCCACCAGATACCTCTGAATCCGGATGATCAAATAAAGACTGCGTTTATTACCCCGTATGGGGCTTATTGCTATCGCACCATGCCGTTTGGTTTACATAATGCAGGGGCAACGTACCAAAGATGTATGCAAAAATGTTTGCACGACCAAATAGGTCAAAATGTACAGGTGTATGTGGATGATGTGGTTATCAAGAACAAGGAAAGCAAAACGCTCCTTGACGATATCAGGCAAATGTTTGCGAATCTAAGGAGGTTCCGGATGAAGCTTAACCCGGAGAAATGCACCTTCGGTGTCTCGGCTGGAAAATTGCTTGGTTTTCTGGTTTCCAGCCGAGTTATCGAGGTTAATCCAACCAAAATTCGGGCCATCGAACGAATGGAACTGCCGAAGTGTCTTAACGATGTCCAAAAGTTCACAGGTTGCCTGGCCTCGTTAAGTGGGTTTGTATGTCGGTTGGGAGAGAAGGCGTTGCCTCTTTACCAACTCATGAAAAAGTTGGATAAATTCGTTTGGACGCCACAGGCCGATGAAGCCTTTACCCACCTGAAGAAGATGTTAGCCACGGCACTAGTGCTAGCCTCACCACTATCAAAGGAGCCAATGTTGCTCTATATAGCCGCAACCAACCGAGTTGTAAGTGCAGTGATAGTGGTGGAGCACGACGAGGAAGGTAAGTCGGTGCAAAGGCCAGTGTATTACTTGAGCGAGGTGTTGTCAGCCTCAAAGCAGAACTATCCACACTACCAAAAGGTGGCATATGGCGTGTACATGGCCGCTAAGAAGTTAATGCACTACTTTGAGGAGCATCCTATCTGAGTCATATGTGAGGCCACCATATCCGAGATAATGAGCAACAAGGATGCAAGCGACAGAATTGAAAAATGGGCAATTGAGCTAGCTCCCTACGCGCCGCAATATGACAGAAGAGAGGCAATCAAATCTCAAGCTGCGGCGGACTTTTTCATGGATTGGGCCGAGGTGCAATACGAACCGCCACTTCCAGATCCGAACTATTGGCGAATGCACTTTGACGGATCAAAAACCAAAACCGGGCTAGGTGTCGGAGTTGTACTCACATTGCCAAAGAAGGACTAGTTGAAATATGTGCTGTAGATCCATTTCACTGCATCAAACAATGTCGCTGAGTATGAAGCACTTGTGCATGGGCTTAAGGTAGCAAAAGAAATTGGGATACGTCAGATCATATGCTTTGGCGACTCGGATTTGGTGGTGTAGCAAGTGTCGGGAGTGTGGGACGCCCTGGATCCAAACATGGCACTGTACAGATTTCATGTGCAGAAGATATCTGGTTACTTTGAGGGATGCGAATTTCATCATGTACCCCGGGTGGAAAATGAGGCTGCCGGCATGCTGTTGAAGCTCGGGTCAACCCGACAAGCAATTCCACCGGGTGTAGCATTAGAGCACCTCAGGAAACCATCCATCAAGCCCTCCCTAGGAACCGACTCGATCTATGTCCCGGAGGACATGGAATCCGGAGCTGTGCCCATGGACATTGACATGGGAAGTGGTGCACGAACCCCGGGGACTGCCTCGGCAAACCTGGGGACTACTTCAGTAAACCCGGGGACTGCTTCACAAGACCCGGGGACTGCTCAGTGTGATCCGGTTGAAGTTATGCCGGTGGATCAGATGGAGATTGATGAGGATGTATTCCCTGTGCGAACGATACCGGCTTGGGCACTACCTATATTTCAGTTCCTGAAGGTCAGAACGTTACCCACTGAGGAAGTGCTGTCTAGGCAAACACAGAGGAGGGCAAAGGCTTACACGATCATCAATTACGAACTATACAAAAGGAGTGTGACCAATGTCCTCCAGAGATGTGTTAACTCGGAAGAAGGGCTTGACATCCTCTGAGATATACATCAGGGGGAATGCGGGCATCATGCCTCATCCCGAGCCTTGGTAGCAAAAGCTTTCCGGCACGGATTCTACTGGCCAAATGCCTTAGAGCAAGCGGAAGATCTGGTGAGAAAATGTAATGGTTGTCAGAGGTATGCTACCATGACACATATGCCAATGTCGGAACTCAAGACCATACCAATCACTTGGCCATTTGCCGTATGGTGTTTGGATATGGTTGGCCCGTTCAAACCAGCAAGGGGAAATATGACTCACATTCTGGTAATGGTGGACAAGTTTACGAAATGGATTGAGGTAGAGCCTATAAGAAAATGTGATGGAGCTACGGCCGTAACGTTTCTCAAAGATATCATATTGAGATATGGTTATCCTCACAGTATCATCACTGATAATGGCACAAACTTTGCGGAAGGAGCATTTGCACGTTTTTGTCGGGATAAGAAGAGCCGGCTGGACGTAGCCTCAGTAGCCCACCCTGCATCGAACGGACAAGTGGAAAGATCCAACGGATTAGTATTATCCGGGATAAAACCCCGGCTCATTGAGCCGCTGCAAAGATCAGCGGGGTGCTGGATAGAAGAACTACCAGCAGTACTGTGGAGTTTAAGAACAACTCCGAATCGATCAACAGGCTATACGCCGTTTTTTCTGGTATATGTGGCAGAAGCTGTATTACCAACCGACATAGAGCACCCAATACACAGAAGCCGAAGTGCAGGAAGCCCCAAAAAATGATGTTGATCTGCTGGAAGAAGCGAGAGAACTGGCACTGTCCAGATCCGCCATATATCAGCAAAATATCTGACGCTATCATAGCCGGAAAGTGTGCCCCCGAGTCTTTCGGGAAGGCGATCTGGTGCTCCGGTTGGTACAACGTACTACTGGCATGCATAAGTTATCCCCCCCATGGGAAGGGTCGTTCATCGTGAGCAAGGCATTGCACAATGATTCTTATTATCTTATAGATGCAAAGCCACAAGAAAAGAACAAGGCGGACAGGTCCGGAGAGGAATCTAAGCGTCCATGGAATATAGCTCTACTTCGTCCTTTCTACACCTAACTAAGAGGCGTATGTATCTGAGTCATCTCATATGTCGGTATGTATGTCGACAATGAGCTTCTCAATGAAATGTTGGCACCTCGAGTAGTAACTCGGGGACTGCCTTAATAATGTCTGTTGTCATTTTTTATTTGTCCATTAGCTGGAATAAGTTGGTCTACTTAACTCGGATTAGTAATGTGTGAGCACCAAGAACCCAACTCTTCGACTTGCTGCTGTCCAACAAGAATTGGCTTCATAGCAAGCAAGAGAACAAGTTTGGAATTGCGTTGCACATGAAAAACGACTAAGGAGAAGAATTTATTCGAGCCGACGTTTGTTTTTTCGGACTAACCCTATATTTAGTTTCAAGTTATTATGCAGTTTTATTTTGGGGCTAAGTCTAAAAGTTTCCCAGTATTGTTAAGACAATTTTTGAAGCTCGGATTCGTAAGTCGTAAAACCGAATCAAGGTAGACACGAACCGAGCCAAGAGATTGAACGAACAAGAAAAAGAAACTCGGGGACTACGCCCAAATTAATCCGACATAAGAGCTTAGTAGCAAAATATCACATGTGTTTAGAATACAACTCCACCCGGCATACCGGGGATCTGATAAATTTTCAAGTTTTTTCACTCAAGGAGCAGTAGGAGGAACTTCGGCATCATCTTCACTGCCTTCAATATCCGAGGCGTCATCTTCTCCTTCACCGTCCGAGCTACCCTCATCATCCTCGACCTCTTCGTTCGCAGCGGATTCCAAGAAGCTCGGCCCATCAACCCATTCATGAATGGGAGCGTATTTGATGAGGCTATGGGCGCAAGCCTGGCGCCGAGCTACCCACTCCGGGTCATTGGTCCATCTGGATCCTGTGCGCAGACGTGACAGGAGGTTGAGGTCGATCTTCTCATACCACGTGAGTATGTGGTGAAGAATGGTATCAGCTGCAGCACGTCCAGCGGACTCTCTCTAGAGGTCAAGCCGAGTCTCGGTTTCCATTAACTTCTCAATGAGAAGTGCGGTGGTTTCCGGGGCTTCTTCGCCGGGCCAGAAGGTGTTGAAGATGCGAGCTGCAGCGCCGAGGATGTCCTTGCCGTAGTTTTTGATGAGCTCCACGCGAGCTGACAAGCTGACCAACAGATCCTCCAGATCATAAGGAATCCCTTCACCATCAGAAGTGGCCGGAGTACCCCTCTGTCGACGGAAGTTGGCAACTGCTGCGCTCGCAATAGGAGTGCCCTCTAGAAATTTGCCTGGAAGCAAGGCAAAGGAGGAAGGTCAAGGAAAGACATATGAAGTAACCCGGAGAGGTAGGTCGGAAAAGGGAAAGGAACTTACGTGATATATGGCTAAGGACCCGGGTCAGCTCCTTAGTGCAGTCATCGCGTCTCTTCCGAAGCTGCTCAAGCTCAGCGTTCGCCAACTCAAGCTGGATGCCGGATTCCTTGAGAAGATCCCGGTCCTTGGCGATCTGGAGGTTGAGGCGTTCGCGCTCTTTTGTGTAGTTCTGACCAGCCTTTTGAAGTTCGGATTGGTGCTGGGCCTTCATCTTCTCCATCTCCGCCTTGAGCTTGGCAATCTCAGCGTCCTTGCTTCGGAGGAGGGCGAGCTCGTCATCTTTCTTCTTTAGCTCGGCTTGGTGCTGCCCTGCTTGTTCGAGAAAATGCAGCATCATATCAGGAACAGGCACACTATCTTCAAGCGATGCTGAAATAGTGTGTTGGCCCGGCAGAGCTGAGGTATGAATGTTGGCCGAGCCAAGGAGAAAAGGCAATGGAAAGCACAGCAAAGTCGGACAGAAATGACTTATCCTTGATCTGCTCCAGATTTTTGCGCATAATGATGTTCTCAGCTTCCACCCCAGCTGCGGAAACCGAATGATGTGGTTAGTCCGGCAAAGGAAAATGAAGCAAAACGAAGAAGCGCTAAGGAAGAAATTTACCCCTCTTCTCGTATTCCGCAATAAGTGTAGCCTGCTTTGCGCGTAGCAGCTTGTGAGTATCCAGCAAGCGTTGGAATTCAGCACTCCAGCGATTGGTGGTCACCTGAAAGGGACAAACACAAGTTAGCTCGATGCATATTCGAAGTGTACAAAATCCGGGCCAAGTGGAACTTAACCCGGCTCTAGGTGTGTGCATATTCGAAGTGTACTAAAATCCGGGCCAAGTGGAACTTAACCCGGCTCTAGGTGTGTGCATATTCGAAGTGTACTAAAATCAGGGCCAAGTGGAACTTAACCCGGCTCTAGGTGTGTGCATATTCGAAGTGTACTAAAATCCGGGCCAAGTGGAACTTAACCTGGCTCTAGGTGTGTGCATATTCGAAGTGTACTGAAATCCGGGCCAAGTGGAACTTAACCCGGCTCTAGGTGTGTGCATATTCGAAGTGTACTAAAACCCGGGCCAAGTGGAACTTAACCCGGCTCTAGGTGTGTGCATATTCGAAGTATACTAAAATCCGGGCCAAGTGGAACTTAACCCGGCTCTAGGTGTGTGCATATTTGAAGTTCTCATGGAGCTACGTTAGTTTTCTAAAGAGCATCCGACCGAGTAACAAGTTACTCCCCCGGAGGCTCGGGGACTAATGGTTATTATCTACAGCATGTAAAGGGGAAGCGACGTACCTCCATCATTCGCCCAGTGAGGTTAATTGCCTTTGCGGCTGTGTTCATCTGAGCGGAAATCTCGGCAGGGCCGAACTTCTCTGGGAGATCAGCGTCTTGAACGACCTCCGCCCTATTCCAGTTCATGACGAATTCTATCAGGCTCGGAGGGTACCGTTCACCACTGGGCATATCGGGCGCCACCAAGCCCTTTGCGTGCGCTTCTTTCCTTTCAATCAAGGCAAGGGTTGGGCTAGTGTGCAGAACCATTTGCTGTGCATCAGTTGGCTCGGCAGGGGCGTCCTTCGTGGCTGGAGCTTTCTTAGGAAGCATTGATACGAGGCTACGCTGCCCAGCCTCGACGAATGTTGGCTTGGCAGCGTCTGGAGCCTTCTTGTCCTTGGCTTGCTGGGAAGAGGAAGCTGTTGCAGCGGATTTCCCCTTAGGAGCGGCCGGGGTAGCTCCTCGCCGAGGTTGAGAAGACTCGGACGAGGCAGAGGAGCTAGGCGATGGTACTCTTGTTGCGGGACTTGGTGCCAGTGCTGATGTTTTTGCAGCCGGAGTTGGTGCTGATGCCGGAGTAGCTGTTGGTGCTGGTCTGGTTGTTGGTACTGGTGCTGGGGCCGAGGTAGCCTCAGTGGTTGCTGGTTGCGGCATTGCCGAGGTGGTGGATGCCGTCGCCTCGGCCGGGCCGGTCTCTCCCGCTCCAAGGTTACCCTCCTCTTGCCGAGGTTGAGCAGAACCCGGAGCGGCCGCAGAACCCTCTGGAATTGGGCTCAGCGGACGTGATTCGTCGTCACGACGGGGAGAAGGGCTAGGTCGGAGAGGTGAAGAGATGCTAGATCCACTTTGAGGGACCTCCACCGGAGCCCTGCAAAATCAAATAAGGTCAGAAGAAAAATTACAACGAAGTAAGGAAGAACAAGTTAGAGAAGAAAGAATGACTTACGCATCCGAGGTTTTGGCCTCCTTGGGTTTCCGAGCCCTTCGTGCTGGGGCCTTGCCTGCCGGCTTGGAGGCGGTCTTGTCCCCGGACTTCTTTCGCCTTTTAACGGGCTGGGAAGGTCCGAAGGAAGAACTTGAGGAAGCCCCACGCTTCTACTTCAATGCCACCGGAACAGGTTCGCCCGTAGCGAGGGGAGAATCCTCGTGGATATGACCACCAGGGTGAGATGGTGGCGGAAAAGCAAAAGAAAGGGGGACAGCCTCAACAGGTTCAATCACCTCGATATCCGAGTCATCTTCATCATCGGGCCAATCCCTAATAGAAGAGGATTTACCCGTGGGTCGTTTCGTGGCGTCGGTCATGGGGAGGAACATCTTCTGGTCCGGCTCTTCCTCATCCGGAGTCTCCCGGTCCGGCGCCCACTTAAGGGTCGGATCGGTGCCGTCCTCGAGGGTCTGCTGGAGGAATTGCTGAGGAAAGGAATGAACAAAAGAGTCAAAAATGCAACGATAATCGACATGTAATTAGTCCAGGGTAAGTTTGCTACATGAAGCTTACCGTGGGAGGAAGCTTGTCCCGGCAAAAATGCTCAATTCCCCACGTCCACTCAGAGGAGAAGTCCTTGTGGGTGGTGAAGAGAGCCTTAACCCGGCGATAAATCTCCGTGTTGCTCAGCTCGAAGGAGGAGGTCCGGTTGGGGTCGCGGCCGAAGCTCATGTGGCACACCTTGTGGGTGCGCTTCTAGAGGGGGGAGATTCGGTTACGAACGAAACTGATCATGGCATCCTCGTTGCATAGCCCGAGCTCCTTCAGCTCCGTGAATCTTTTGTTGACCTGGTTGGCCAAGGCCGTGGGCTTCCTGGGAACGGCGTCCCACAGATCCGGGTTAGGTGGACCCGGAGTATAGGGGAGCAGCCGGATTAAGTCTTTGGTGCCTGTGTTCCGGACGTAAAAGAACGTCCGGGCCCACCCTTTGCAGGACTCTAACCCGGTGACCCGGGGGAAAACAGAAAACCTCCGGGGTGAGATGGAAGCCGCTCCGAACTGAGTGAGCCGCTTGTCCTCTGGATCAGTGTGGATGTCGGGGATGACGTTGCGACGAAGGCCGAAAAACCGGATCCACAGCTCCTTTGTGGGCCACAGTCCGGTGTAGCCTTCGATCGTAGAAGCAAAGGCAGAGAGAGAAGTAATGGCATTGGCTGGAAGATGGTGCGGCTGGATGTGAGACCAGGCACATGGCTTAATAGGATTGATAGAATACTCATACCAACAAGTTGCAACTTCTTTTCCGGAAGCCCATTCGAAAAGAACTCTAAGGTTAAGCGTGCTTGGCCTAGAGCAATTCTAGGATGGGTGACCGACCGGGAAGTGGGTAACCGGGTGCGCACGAGTGAGGACTAAGTGCGCAGAAAAGACTAGTGTTGGTCTGTGGGGCCAGTCTAGATATCCTATTAAGCTACCAGGAGTGACACCCCTCGGGCCCAGGAGTGGACGGGGTGTTACAAAGTGGTATCAGAGCCAACCCTTGCGATTACATGGGTGTGTGCGGGTTAGTGGTGGGACATGTGGAGCATGGCGCGTGTGGCCCAGAGTGGACACGGCATGGCACATGTGCCGGCACTGGACGCACAGACGCGTGCCAAGAGGGAACGTTCCTGGGGTGTGCTTGATCGATGAGGGCATCGATCTTCTAAAGGGTGGGTGTATGTGAGACCAGGCACATGGCTTAATAGGATTGATAGAATACTCATACCAACAAGTTGCAACTTCTTTTCCGGAAGCTCATTCGAAAAGAACTCTAAGGTTAAGCGTGCTTGGCCTAGAGCAATTCTAGGATGGGTGACCGACCGGGAAGTGGGTAACCGGGTGCGCACGAGTGAGGACAAAGTGCGCAGAAAAAACTAGTGTTGGTCTGTGGGGCCAGTCTAGATATCCTATTAAGCTACCAGGAGTGACACCCCCCGGGCCCAGGAGTGGACGGGGTGTTATACTGGAGCTGGTAGGTACTGAGCCAATCCCGGAAGAAATCGCTCACCGGCAGCCCGAAGCCCTGTTGAAAGTGAGATAAGAACACGATGAATTCCCCCGGATTGGGTGAGGGAGCCAGTTCGGAGGAGGCGAGGCGAGCCGCAACGCCAGCGGGGATGCGTCTGGTCTGGTAGAGCCAGTCCAGGTCGTCCTGGCAGACCCAGGAGCCGGCCCACGCACCGCGGTCCGCCGCCGCGGCATCTTCCTCCATCTCCTGTTCAGCAACGATGAGTTCTTCTTCCGTCATCTGGTCCTCGAGGCCCTCGCTGGCGCTAGAGGTGGCAGGGAACAGTGGCCGGGATTGACGAGGACCCGTGGCGAGAGATTTGCGTCGTGGTGGCGGCGAGGCAGAGGTGCGACAAAGAAGCGCGGCGGCAACGCTGCTATTTGGTATCACTGGTGGCGGCGCGGTCGCGAGGAATATGAAGAAAAAGGGCAACGGGCAGAGGGGCGCGGAAGGAGAAAGATCCTAAGGGAAGCACCCCTCCGCTACTTAACCACTCCCACCAGCGGTGAGTGGGATCGTATCCTGCGGACCTGCCACACGTAGTGGCCATGTATCACCTGTCCGGACCAATCAGCGAGGAGCCACACGGAGGGCCACAGAGCGGAGAGAATCCTATGACGTGACACTGTGATGCGAGAAACGAGGAGGCAGGCATGACGTGACCCGCGTGCAGTGATAACTGACAATTACTACGGCGGTTACTGTGCAGGCCCTTAAAATAAGACGACAAAATGATTACGCATCACATGGGATGGCGTACGAGAGAAGGAAACAAGACCCGGATCGAACCATGGTAACTCGGCCAGCAAGTGAAAACTTGGCATGTGCGGAGGGAAAGTAAAACCATGAGGTCCGAGTTGAAGTGGTAACCCGACCGGCAAGTGAGAACTTGGAATGTGCGAAGGGAACGTAAATCTATATAATCCGAGGTAAAGAGGTAACTCGGAAATAACGACTGGAGCTTGAAATTGAACCTGATGTGGCCTTAGCGGCCAAGGCAGCTAAGACCGCACCAGCTTCGGGGACTAATGTTGGGGGGATACCCCCGGGTAGGGTCACGCCGGGGTATAAAGGCCAAGTTAGCCGAAGTTCGGCAAGGTCAAAGCAGATGTTGGCCGGGTCACCTCAAGGCAGGCCGAATCACGGGGTAACCCGGACCGGGGGGCGTTCGCCTATCTAAGTCTCATCCGACTTAAGCAGTAAGTCGAAAGTGCATGTTTTACTTGTATGCAGGAACAGGTGTGGCCGGATCAACCATGATCCGGGCCATATCTAGCTTCCAGGAGAAGGAAGGAATCTCGCTGGTCAAAAGAAGCCCCGGTACGCACTACCTGAGCGAAGCAAGCAAGGACAGGACCATCGGGGCGTGGCCGACAAGGGTGACGACACCCATGTCGGCTGACGCAGGCGCCGCAGAGGTTCACGTAGCTAAAGCATGGGTGACGCGGGAGAAAAGCACCCCGATTGGCTTGCTACTTTGGGGGGAAGCATATTCTTAGGAATATGCTTCCACGTATGCCCTAGGCAGAGCCTGAGCTCCCTCTATAAAAGAGGGGCTAGGGTTTCAGTAGAAGGGGTGGGTTGATCTCTAGTTGATTGGATTTTCTCTATTGGTGCTAGGGTTTTAAGTGCTATCTGTGGGTGAGAGTAAGAGAGCTCCTTTTTCCTCCTCTCGCCAAGACAGCTCAAGGAGCACTTGTAATCTTGAAGACAGAGCAATATAAACATTTGTGTGGAGAATAACTTCACTATCCCTCCCTGGATCCCCCTAGTGTGTATTAGTCCCCACCTTTAGCCTATCCATGGCATCTGCCGTGACACCACCACGACATCAATCATGTGCTCTCTTCCTAGTTTGCATCTCTCATCTAGAAGTTCTTGTGTGTGTGCAAGTTGATTTAAGAGGTCCACAAAATGTTTCTTGTGTTCCCCTTGCAAGTTGTTCATAAACACATCAAAAGCAACTAATTCCTTTTTGACCTCAAGAGATAACTCATCATCAACTAGGAGGTGGGGTGTGATGATGATAATACTTTTGTTCCTCTTACCATAAGACAAGTGACGTTCTTGTTGGAGATATTTTCATTTGGAGAGTTGAAGAGTGAGAATGTAGGTGTAGATGTAGTGGCAAGAGCAGCCACACCACTTGATTTATCCTCATCATCATCGGAGGAGGAGGAGGAGAATTCTTCATGTGTTATCAAGATAATTTCACCCGACTTCTTGTTGGTTGAATTCCTTTTGATGAAGGGTTTCTTGTAAGGAGCTTTGGAGGTCTTCTTCAACACAAGTTTACCCCCACCATTTGGCCTCTGCTTACTTAAGATGTCATCAATTGACTTGTTCCCTTTAGGGAAGATGGCTTTAGCTAGCTCCCCCTTCAACCTAGAATTTTCTTCAAGTATATTTGTACAACTAGAAGGTATGAAAGTACTAGGTGAAGGAATATTGGTCAATTGAGTTTGAGGCTTTTCACGAGACTTTGTGAGCAACAAAAGTTCACTCTCCAAGGCCTTGTGAGCCTTGTCAAGCATCCTAAAGTCCTCGACGAGTTTTTCATGAACAATATCAAACTTAATCTTGTCCTTATTAGCCTTTTTATATTTAGCAATAGCATGGTCACATTCCTTGATGAGTTTATTGATAATTAAGTCATTAGCTTCATCAAGCCCTTCAAGTTTAGTTTCTAGGGACATCCTAGTCTCCTGTTCTTCTTCTAGAGCATTATTTGGAGCTTCTACCTCAATCATGTGCTCTCTTCCTAGTTTGCATCTCTCATCTATAAGTTCTTGTGTGTGTGTGCAAGTTGATTTAAGAGGTCCACAAAATGTTTCTTGTGTTCCCCTTGCAAGTTGTTCATAAACACATCAAAAGCAACTAATTCCTTTTTGACCTCAAGAGATAACTCATCATCAACTAAGGAGGTGGGGTGTGATGATGATAATACCTCTGTTCCTCTTGCCATAAGACAAGTGATGTTCTTGTTGGAGATATTTTAATTTGGAGAGTTGAAGAGTGAGAATGTAGGTGTAGATGTAGTGGCAAGAGCAGCCACACCACTTGATGTATCCTCCTCCTCCTCATCATCATCATCATCGGAGGAGAATTCTTCATGTGTTATCAAGACAATTTCACCCGACTTCTTGTTGGTTGAATTCCTTTTGATGAAGGGTTTCTTGTAAGGAGCTTTGGAGGTCTTCTTCAACACAAGTTTACCCCCATGATCTTCTCTTTTCTCATAGAGACAAGCGGCAACAAAGTGATAACGGTCACCATAATTGAAGCAAGTTCTCAACTTGGGCCCATTGTCTCTTCTCCCATTAGGGTTGCTTCTTTGTTGCATTTCCATCTTGGCCTTGGCGGGATCTTTCCAAAAGTTTCTTGCATAGAAGGCCATGTATTCACCATGAGCAACCTTGACATCTTCGGGGTGGCTCATTGGAAGTCCCTCATCACTCCCTTCATCTTCATCATACTCCACAACCTTGGCCTTCAAGGCAAGATTTACACCACTACTCAATCCAATGGCACGAGCACAGGCGTCTTTGGCATTCTTGGCAGCAACCTTGAAGGTGGCCATCTCTTGCATAACTTCATTGGAGGTCATGAGATGGTAGTTGTGTCTTCCTTGGAGACTCTTCAAGTCAGTGGGCTCGAAAGGCATGAGAGCACTCACATACTTCCTCTTCATCCAAGCATCATCAATGTGAAAGGCACCAACATTCCCGAAGGCGGTGGCTGTGGATTTGAGTCTTCGATACATGTCTTCATGATCCTCAACATCCTTCATAAAGAATCCTTCTGCCTCATTGCTTAAGGCATCATACCTATTTCTTCTCATGCTCTCATTTCCAACAAACAAGTCAATGAGAGCATCTCAAGCTTCCTTGGCGGTATTGTAGTGCTCAATGTGGAGAAAATCCTTTGGCCCCACTCCAAGTTGGATCATGTAGCATCCCAATTGTCTAAAAATTGCAATGCTACTAGCGTAGTCTATATATATGCTACTCCCTACATATAATTGTTGCATCATAATTATATCATGCTCATGTCATCATGCCACATTGCATTTGAGCATCATATAAAACCCTTTTTCATTTGGTGCTTATCTCATATGCACTATTAATTGTATTTGCCTCTTGATACATTGTATTTGGTTCTTTATAAATGCTTGATGCCCAGATTGAGTTGGGGGCATATCTTTTATTAACTCCACCACCTTTCTTGTCACCACCCTATAATCCCACCATCCAACTATATGTGAGCTTTGCATTTCTTTTGGTTTTACCTCTAGCTCATGTGGGTTGGGATGGATCCACTTCTAGATCCACATACTCCCATGCAATCATCATGTTGTTTTCACATTATGGATATGTGGAGTCACCTTTGCATGCTTTGTGAGTGGAACCCCTTTTCTAGCTTTCGTATGGATTGTTTTGGAATATTTGCTCATGTTGGAATATCTTTGAGGATATTATGCACCTAGTGGAACATACACACTAGCAATTCCAAATTATATTCAAATATGAGCATCATCCATCTACTCCACATGTAACATCCACCTTATTCTTTTAGCTTGTGCTTAGATCCATATTTTTGGAATGCATGTGGATAAATGTCATGAGACCTTATTATTGTTTTAACAAAATAAACATGGCATTTATTACTTGTGCATGGCCCATGCAAGTCACCACCATCTTGTCCTATTTTGGTTTCTTTGTTTTGATTGGATCTATTCTTTTGTGAGCTTCCCTTCTCTCTCTCAACCCTCACCATCTTGTGTTTCCTCTCCTTGCCAAGTGCATCACAAGCCTCACCCCTCACCCATCTCATTTTCACCTTTTGCTTGATCTTGCTTTTGATCATGTTAAAACCCCTAAACACATCTCTCTCTCTCCCTTATAAACCTAGCCCTTCCTCTCTACCCCAAAACCCCACCCCTCACCTCCATATCACACTAACCATACACGTGTTCTTGCTAAACCCTAACCACCCCCTACCCTACCCTTCTTGCTAAACCGTAACCCTAATCACCCATGCCAAGCTAACCCTACCCTTCCTAGCTTCGGCTAAACCCCACCACCCTCACCTTGCCGAGCTACCCCTCCTCCCCTAACCTAACCGAGCTACCCCCAACCCTAGCCCCATGCCACACCTCTCTCTCTCTCCCCCTGCCAGGTCGACCCCACACCCGAGCCTACCTGTCTCCTCGCCATGGCCCCTCCTGCAGCCACAGCTGCCTGCCTTGGCCCCTCCCCACGTCGGGCACGTGAGGGAGTAGAGAGAAAAGGTGGCTGAAGCCACCTTTTTCCTCCCAAGTCCCCACGGCACCTCCCTCTCCTCCCCTCTTCTTATCTACTCCCCCACGTTTCCTTTGCCGAGCCTCACCTCCCCCTGACCGCTGCGTCGATCCTCTCCCTCCCCTTCTACCCCACATCCACCCCGACGGCCACCGTCGGCATCCACCTCCTCTCGACGATACACGGCGGCGGGCGTGGCGAGTTGGCATCGAGGAAGGCTGGAGGAGCACCCTGGACCGCCCCGTGCACCGCAGCGAGGAGGAGCGTCGTCCCTGTGCCGCCAATCACCGACGCCAAGGAAACCCTAACTCCGGCGAGCGTCTGCGCTGTCGCTGATCCGCCGCTCCCCGGCCCGAACCAACCCCACCGACGCACTCGCCGTGAGCTCCCTAACCTCCTTGACAACCTCCCGTGTGGCTTCGTTTCCTGAACTCGTCGGACCACGTGTCGAACACCCTCTGTGCGCGGCGTGCGCGTGTGTTTGCTCGCCGAGGCGTCACGAGAACCATACCTAGCCGCGCCGCGCTTACCCTACATCAACCCCAGCCAGCCCCAGTGGTCATCGCCGCCTGCGCGCGCGTGATCGATCGCGAGATCGAGCCCCCACCGCGCCGCTCGCGTTCTCTGTCAGTTCTGTCAGAAACGGCGAGAAGAAAAACAGTAGCAGTGGCATTCTTGGAGATACCCCCCCCCACACACACACCTTTTTGTCTCGCAACCCGCACTCCTTCCAGGCCCACTGTCAGCCTCTGTGGCCTTTTAACAAAAAGGTACTGCAATTTTTGGATTCATCAACCCGCGCTCCCTCCAGGGCCCACCTGTCAGCGGCTGAGTCCGTTTTACAGAAAGGCTCCTGGGTTTCCAAAACCTCAACCCGCGGTCCATGGCTCCCCCACGTGGCAAGCCCCACTGGCGCGCCCGCGTGTGGGTACGCACATGTGTGGGTCCCGCCCGTCATCCACACTGGCTGGCTAGCCCCGCGGTGAGAAAACTTGACCAAATAATTAATAAAATGATTTATTCTCGTCCCCACACCTCACCCTTGCCATGCTACATTATTGCCATGAAATTTGTGCATCATTCATCATGGCATGCTTGTTTGCTTGTCGCATTTTAATTCATACGATTGTGCACTTTATTTATGTTGGCTCTTGTTTGTTTGGTTCTTCTTCGAATAGACGCCGAACAGGGGAAATATCAGGAATCCCAGGAGTACTACCCAGATCCGTCTCTCGCTTCAACTGAGCTGCTAGGCAAGCACTACCACATGCTTGCATACATATAGTACCTATTGCCTCTATCTTATTCTTGCATCATTGAGTCACGATTGCATTAAATTGAATCCCAAGTACTGCATAGCCTTTACTTTTAAACCCCACAGAAGCTTGTTCCTCCATCCCATGAGCCATTACTACAGGAGTTGTTTGAGCCATGCGAGTCGTAGAACAACATGTGTAGGGTATGTGATTGTCTAATGGATAACGTGGTACCTAAACAACTTAACCTGAGTAGTAATGGGATAACTAATGAAAGAGGCACTGGTGGGCAATATCTGCTATTTGGTTTTTCATGCTCACTTGTGTCCCGTAGGACCCCGAGTACTTAATTCCTGTTCCTTGACTATTCGCACTATCCACATCCGGGAGGCCGTGGACCCCCCTGAGCCAGAGCTTGATTCATTTCTATTTCTTGGGGCCACAAGTAGTTTGGGGCTTTATTACTATCATGTACTTATGCCATGCTTTACTGTTTTATTTAAGATTGTGCGAGGAGCACCTGTACTGTTTAAGAATGTGGAATGTTTTCACGGTATCGACAAGCCCAGTCACATTTTCGGGTTCCCAGTCGTTTACAGCCATTGTCGCAAACCCTAGGTCCGTCTCGGAGCCGGCCAGCTTCATTGCGGGTAGCTTATTGGGGTGGCCCCCTGAAATATTTCTGAATCTTGTGATCGCTTTATCGTGAATGCCTCGTTGGGTTTTGATTTGGTTTTTCCGAGGTTGATCGAGTGTGTGTTGCTATTTGTGCACCCCTGCAGGGTAAAGCTTTCTGAAAGCCGTGTCCGCGGTTATGGACGACTTGGAGCACAGTTTCTCGATCATAGACAAGTATAACTAAAGTACCGCTTTTAATCTGACTAAATACCTGACTAGTAAATAGTGCAATACTCATGGAATGGTTAATAAAACTGCCAACGGATGGGTTGTTCGTCCGCTTTCTCGTTGGTAAGCGAGAAGGAGGATGGATCTGTTAATTGTACTGTTATAACTGTTGTTACTAATTAACAGACATCCGTCTATCATTGGTTAGGCAGATGGTTAGCGAGTATCTATAGACTTGTTAGTTATTATCTTTTGCTGCAATTGCGTCACCCCAGGTATATGTCCCCTTTAGAAGCATAAAGACTTGCTGAGTACCCCTAGGGTCTCACACGATAAATTGTTTGATTTAGATGAACAGGTGTATTTGCAAGATGGATACTAGGTGGAGGAGACAGATGATGTTGGCAACGATCACGCGGTGTAGAGATTCCGGGGATGGGGATCCGTGAGATCTGTGGGCGGGATGTGTTTATTTATGTGGCATCTTATGCCGATTTGCTTCTTATCCGTACTCGGATCTTGTTTTCCGCTTCCGCCTGATACTCTGATGTTTGATGTATGAGGAGCTATCCTAAACTATTATCTCTATCTAGGATATTTGGATCTTGCCGTATGGCGTTGCAATATTTCTATTTCTTTTAGATGGAATGGCTCTGAAAACTGTTGTATGGTAGCTTGCATACATACTCACTTGTGTATGTATTTGATCTCTTTGCCTGTTGCCTACGCCGCTCGCTCTTGTCCCGATGTCTTGGAAGTTGTTAGGACGGCCGACGGGTCTACACGTGGACGGTCCTCTGGGCCCCCCGCTGTACTATTTTAACCACTTCCACTTCATCCAGGCTCGAACTAAGAGCGTAGGGTCCGAGGTAGTTACAATTGGTATCAGAGCCATCCCGCCCTTCAGGGTCTCAGCCAAATGGTCGTTGTCAGTCTAGCAAATATTTTTGGTATCTATGTATACTAGGGAAAAACAAAACGTGAGAGTAGGACTGCTTCCATTTTTCTTCTTACCCACCCACCCACCCTTTTCTGGTAAGGAAGTGTAACGTTTTCAATCCTCTTCTAAAAATTCAAACTAGGATTCACGTGTTCTGGGTTCCATAGTACCATAGGTTATGTGTGTGTGTGTAATTCCTTGTCTATCTGTTGCATCCAACTTGTTATCGCAATCTGCCTTTTGGTTATCAACTATTGGTACATTCCATACCGACAGGCTTTTGTAAACCGACGTCATCTATCCGACTCCTTGTTAACCGGTGCAATCTTGTTAAGGGTGTTCTTCCTTCCAGCATGCTTTGACAGAATATGGAGTTGCTAATCTCTGTCTGCTAAGTGGTTTTGCGCATCTATTGGTATCTTAATGCCTAAAAATGCGGGAAATTTTTCTTTGATACATCTGTGTTTCCACACTCCTCTTCAGTCGTGTGTGAGACATTATCTATCTCCCTTTCATCGGCATGTTCATGCTAACCCATTCTTTTTCACTGGCGCTTAATCCTGGAGTTTTACTTCATCTCCAAATTCTCTTGGGCTAATTACATAACATGTGTCGATCCGATGCTGGTGATTGTAATTTGGTTCTCGGCATAGCTATATGACACTTATCATGAGTGGAGTATGGTTAATGCTATCATTTTCATCCTCCAAATGATGGCGGTTATCTTTCCGGTGGCTTGGTACTTCTGATAGGACGACAACATCATCATCTTTATTTACTTTGGATCCAAAGAATCATTTGCATCATATCTTTGTTTTCCTACGGAGTTCCATAAGTTTTATCAAGTTCTTCAGTCGTTCGGCAGTTGGGTTGCATGGTTTTCCATTCATGTGCAGAGAAATGCTTTGGGTGCGGGATGGAGTAGCTACCATACCACTACTCTTATCATTCGCTCTCGTACATTGAATTGGTGAACTAATGCGATTTAACTCATTCCACGGAAGTTAGAAGTGGCCTTTATCCCTCGATACTTTTACTTTCGTCCTTGTTTTTCTGGAGTGCTCTCTCGAAGAAGGTAATCCTTGATCTCTTGTTGGTGGCCGCATCTACACGGAGCAAAATCTTCAATAATCTGGTGGAAGCAAATGCAATATCTTCTCGGTCCCCCTTCATTCTACCGGTGTTCGACATCGTCCAACAAGACGAGTGGAGTATATCTCTGAGCGTCACTTGCCAATACTTTTGCCTCTTGGTAAAGCCAATTATGGTTGATGCCATTAAATCACAAATCTTTCCACATTCCACTTCTTCTAAGGATTCTACCATAAGCTAGCATTCCCCTCTTTCTCTTGAAGTTATATCCGCGCACCTCAATTGCGTGATCCTTTGGTTCTTACCGGCGTAAGAAGAATCTAATCCGACAATGGCTAACTAAATCTTTCCGTTGATATCAAGGAACTCTATTGTTTGAAGGTGATATAGTTTCCGAACTTCCTTTCTCAAATCTGAGGGAAGGTACAGTGCTATTTTCATAGTGGTTGATAACTTCTCCAAAGTCGCTCTTCTCGTCCGGCAAGAGCAAGAATCGTCATCACTTGCAGCTTCTGATCTGTAATCCTAACGGTGTGTCTTTTCTTTATCCATGATATATCGACCTTTCTATTTCTTTCACAAGTGGTTCTATTCTTTTATCATGTTTCTCGAGAAAACCGGAGCTATGTTCATCCTATCCTTCTTATCTCACGACAATCCTTCAACTCTTCTAACCCGTTGTTTCTCAAGCAAAACGTAAGACTTGCAACAAGTCTAGCAAGTTTTGGAAGGTGTAGTGGTCGCACCATTCCGTGGTTCATCAACTTGGGAACGTGAGGGTCACCTTCGTTTCGAACACCCGCCTCTCCTTGTGTTGTTTTCTTTTCCCTAGGAATCCCGGGGCGAGATTATTTTTTAGTGGGGGAGAGTTGTAGCATCCCAATTGTCTAACAATTGCAATGCTACTAGCGTAGTCTATATATATGCTACTTCCTACATATAATTGTTGCATCATAATTATATCATGCTCATGTCATCATGCCACATTGCATTTGAGCATCATATAAAACCCTTTTTCATTTGGTTCTTATCTCATATGCACTATTAATTGTATTTGCCTCTTGATACATTGTATTTGGTTCTTTATAAATGCTTGATGCCCAAATTGAGTTGGGGGCATATCTTTTATTAACTCCACCACCTTTCTTGTCACCACCCTATAATCCCACCATCCAACTATATGTGAGCTTTGCATTTCTTTTGGTTTTACCTCTAGCTCATGTGGGTTGGGATGGATCCACTTCTAGATCCACATGCTCCCATGAAATCATCATGTTGTTTTCACATTATGGATATGTGGAGCCACCTTTGCATGCTTTGTGAGTGGAACCCCTTTTCTAGCTTCCGTATGGATTGTTTTGGAATATTTGCTCATGTTGGAATATCTTTGAGGATATTATGCACCTAGTGGAACATACACACTAGCAATTCCAAATTATATTCAAATATGAGCATCATCCATCTACTCCACATGTAACCTCCACCTTATTCTTTTATCTTGGCCTTAGATCCATATTTTTGGAATGCATGTGGATAAATGTCATGAGACCTTATTATTGTTTTAACAAAATAAACATGGCATTTATTACTTGTGCATGGGCCATGCAAGTCACCACCATCTTGTTCTCTTTTGGTTTCTTTGTTTTGATTGGGTCTATTCTTTTGTGAGCTTCCCTTCTCTCTCTCAACCCTCACCATCTTGTGTTTCCTCTCCTTGCCAAGTGCATCACAAGCCTCACCCCTCACCCATCTCCTTTTCACCTTTTGCTTGATCTTGCTTTTGATCATGTTAAAACCCCTAAACACATCTCTCTCTCCCTTATAACCCTAGCCCTTCCTCTCTACCCCAAAACCCCACCCCTCACCTCCATATCACACTAACCATACACTTGTTCTTGCTAAACCCTAACCCTAACCACCCCCCTACCCTACCCTTCTTGCTAAACCCTAACCCTAATCACCCATGCCAAGCTAACCCTACCCTTCCTAGCTTCGCCTAAACCCCACCACCCTCACCTTGCGGAGCTACCCCTCCTCCCCTAACCTAACCGAGCTACCCCCAACCCTAGCCCCATGCCACACCTCTCTCTCTCTCCCTGCCAGGTCGACCCCACACCCGAGCCTACCTCTCTCCTCGCCCTGGCCCCTCCTGCAGCCGCAGCTGCCTGCCCTGGCCCCTCCCCACGTCGGGCACATGAGGGAGTGGAGAGAAAAGGTGGCCGAAGCCACCTTTTTCCTCCCAAGCCCCCACGGCACCTCCCTCTCCTCCCCTCTTCTTATCTACTCCCCCATGTTTCCTCTGCCGAGCCTCACCTCCCCCTGACCGCTGCATCGATCCTCTCCCTCCCCTTCTACCCCACATCCACCCCGGCAGCCACCGTCGACATCCACCTCCTCTCGATGATACACGGCGGCGGGCATGGCGAGTTGGCGTCGAGGAAGGCTGGAGGAGCACCCTGGACCGCCCGGTGCACCGCAGCGAGGAGGAGCGTCGTCCTTGTGTTGCCGATCACCGACACCGAGGAAACCCTAACTCTGGCGGGGCGACTGCGCCGTCGCTGATCCGCCACTCCCCGGCCCGAACCAACCCCACCGACGCACTCGCGGTGAGCTCCCTAACCTCCCTGACAACCTCCCGTGTGGCTTCGTTTCCTGAACTCGCCGGACCACGTGCCGAACACCCTCTGTGCGCCGGCGTGCGCGTGCGTTTGCTCGCCGAGGCGTCGCGAGAACCATACCTAGCCGCGCCGCGCTTACCCTGCATCAACCCCAGCCAGCCCCAGTGGTCAACGCCGCCTGCGCGCGCGTGATCAATCGCGAGATCGAGCCCCCACCGCGCCGCTCGCGTTCTCTGTCAGTTTCGTCAGAAACGGCGAGAAGAAAAACAGTAGCAGTGGCATTCTTACAGATACCCCCCACCTTTTTGTCTCGCAACCCGCACTACTTCCGGGCCCACATGTCAGCCTCTGTGGCCTTTTAACAAAAAGGTACTGCTGTTTTTGGATTCATCAACCCGCGCTCCCTCCAGGGCCCACCTGTCGGCGGCTGAGTCTGTTTTACAGAAAGGCTCCTCGGTTTCCAAAACCTCAACCCGCGGTCCCTGGCTCCCCCACGTGGCAAGCCCCCGCTGGTGCGTCCGCGTGTGGGTCCGCACATGCGTGGGTCCCGCCCGTCATCCACACCGGCTGGCTAGCCCCGCGGTGAGAAAACGCCGGCCCAGCTGCTGCGCCCCACCTGCTGCCCAGTCAGCGTCGGCCCCACTTGTCGATGGCTGTGGCTAGGCAATGCTGGGTATAAAAAGTTCTATGTCTATCTGTTTTATAAAAATAATTTAAGAAATGTTTAAATATGACTTTAAATTCTGTTTTTTAATAACTTTTAATTTATAATTCCAAATAATACAAATAATATATGTTTCTGAATCAGAAAAATGTGAGGAATTCAAATATGCTATTCAAAATAATGTTTAACCACTTTAAATTTTAGAAATTGTTTAAATCCAATAAAAATGCATTTTCTTAAATAATTAATAACTTTAGTTTAATAAATAATATGCCTAAATCGATCAGCGCGACGAGCCCGTTCTAACTATGCATTCCATGTTATGAATTAAAGCATGCATCATGTGATTATTAAAAATCAAAACTGTTTATGCCAATAAAACTTGACCAAACAATTAATAAAATGATTTATTCTCGTCCCCACACCTCACCCTTGCCATGCTACATTATTGCCATGAAATTTGTGCATCATTCATCATGGCATGCTTGTTTCCTTGTCGCATTTTAATTCATACGATTGTGCACTTTATTTATATTGGCCCTTGTTTGTTTGGTTCTTCTTCGAATAGACGCCGAGCTGGGGAAATATCAGGAATCCCAGGAGTACAACCCAGATCCGTCTCTCGCTTCAAATGAGCTGCCAGGCAAGCACTACCACATGCTTGCATACATATAGTACCTATTGCCTCTATCTTATTCTTGCATCATTGAGTCGCGATTGCATTAAATTGAATCCCAAGTACTGCATAGCCTTTACTTTTAAACCCCACCGAAGCTTGTTCCTCCATCCCATGAGCTATTACTATAGGAGTTGTTTGAGCCATGCGAGTCATAGAACAGCTTGTGTAGGGTATGTGAGTGTCTGATGGATAACGAGGTACCTAAATAACTTAACCTGAGTAGTAATGGGATAACTAATGAAAGAGGCACCGGTGGGCAATATCTGCTATTTGGTTTTTCATGCTCACTTGTGTCCCGTAGGACCCCGAGTACTTGATTCTTGTTCCTTGACTATTCGCACTATCCACATCCGGGAGGCTGTGGACCCCCCCCTGAGCCAGAGCTTGATTCATTTCTATTTCTTGGGGCCACAAGTAGTTTGGGGCTTTATTACTATCCTGTACTTATGCCATGCTTTACTGTTTTATTTAAGATTGTGCCAGGAGCACCTGTACTGTTTAAGAATGCGGAATGTTTTCGCGGTATCGACAAGCCCAGTCACATTTTCGGGTTCCCAGTCGTTTACAGCCATTGTCGCAAACCCTGGGTCCGTCTCGGAGCCGGCCAGCTTCGTTGTGTGTAGCTTATTGGGGTGGCCCCCTGAAATATTTCTGAATCCTGTGATCGCTTTATCGTGAATGCCTCGTTGGGTTTTGATTTGGTTTTTCCGAGGTTGATCGAGTGTGTGTTGCTATTTGTGCACCCCTGTAGGGTAAATCTTTCTGAAAGCCGTGTCCGCGGTTATGGACGACTTGGAGCACAGTTTCTCAATCATAGACAAGTATAACTAAAGTACCACTTTTAATCTGACTAAATACCTGACTAGTAAATAGTGCAATACTCATGGAATGGTTAATAAAACTACCAATGGATGGGTTGTTCGTCTGCTTTCTCATTGGTAAGCAAGAAGGAGGATGGATATGTTAATTGTACTGTTATAACTGTTGTTACTAATTAACGGACATCCATCTATCATTGGTTAGGCGGATGGTTAGCGAGTATCTATAGACTTGTTAGTTATTATATTTTGTTGCAAATGCGTCACCCCAGGTGTATGTCCCCTTTAGAGGCATAAAGACTTGCTGAGTACCCCTAGGGTCTCACACGATAAATTGTTTGATTCAGATGAACAGGTGTATTCGCAAGATGGATACTGGGTGGAGGAGACAGATGATGTTGGCAACAATCACGCAGTGTAGAGATTCCGGGGATGGGGATCCGTGAGATCTGTGGGCAGGATGTGTTTATTTATGTGGCATCTTATGCCGATTTGCTTCTTATCCGTACTCGGATCTTGTTTTCCGCTTTTGCCTGATACTCTGATGTTTGATGTATGAGGAGCTATCCTAAACTATTATCTCTATCTAGGATATTTGGATCTTGCCGTATGGTGTTGCAATATTTCTATTTCTTTTAGATGGAATGGCTCTGAAAACTGTTGTATGGTAGCTTGCATACATACTCACTTGTGTATGTATTTGATCTCTTCGCCTGTTGCCTACGCCGCTTGCTCTAGTCCTGATGTCTTGGAAGTGGTTAGGACGGCCGACGAGTCTACACGTGGACGGTCCTCTGGGCCCCCGCTGTACTATTTTAACCACTTCCGCTTCATCTAGGCTCGAACTAAGAGCGTAGGGTCCGAGGTAGTTACAGATCATGTGCAAGACAGTTGCATTGAGTTGGCTATTGACCACTTCTCTTCTAGTCAAGTTGGTTGGATCCTCAATTCTGAGTCCTTCAATGATGTTCCACAAATCAATGCAAGAGCTGCGCACATAAGATTTCATTAAGACTTGCCATTGAGCAAAAGTATTTGCAGCTAACTAGGTGGGTCACCTCTATTATTTATATGTGGATGAGGGATTGGAGGGTCGGGAGAGTACCGTCCGGGAACCGCATGGTGCTCTTCCTTCCCATCACCCTTTTTGGTTGTGGAGTTAGTGGAATTATGTTCATCCCCCACCACTTCACCCATAGGCTTAGCCGGAGCATTTGCCTTTGGGTGAGGTGGTGTCTCCTCTTGAGAGGGAGGTTGTGAGGCCATCTTTTCCATCACAAGTCGCTCAACAAGTTGACGCAACTCTTGGATTTCGTTGCCCAAAGTAGAGCTCAAACTTGTTTCCAAATTCTTGAGATCTACCATGCGCATCGAATTGCTAGCCTCGTCCTCTCCCTCGTCTCCTGGGTTGCCCCTAATCTCTTAGGCGGTTAAGCCCGAATAAAGAGGCGAGGCTCTGATACCAATTGAAAGGATCGTATGGACACCTAGAGGGGGTGAATAGGTGCTACTTCAAATTTTACTCTTTTTCAAGTTAGGGTTTGTCACAAAAGGTAAATTCTCTAGATCATGCAACTATGGTGAATTTACCTATATGTCAATCTAGCACAAACACTAAGCAAGAACTAGATAAGTAAAGTGCGGTAAAGGATATAAGTAACCAAAGTGGAGCACGTGGATACACAAGGATTTGTTTCCCGTAGTTCCTTCCTTTTGAGGGGAAGTACGTCTATGTTTGGAGAGGGGGTGGTATCAAACCACCAACGTCACGAGAGGCCTCCCTTGTTCTCCGATGAACCTCACCCCTGGGTTCGATTCACCTCTTCCACTATACGTCAACCTTTGAGGTGGAAGCCGACACCTTTACAACAAGTTCGAGGCAAACATCCACAACCTAATTGGAGGATCCTGAATACAAGCTAGCTCTCAAACAATCAAAGACAAGCTAGTAAGAATCAAATCAACCAAAACAAGGCTTAGGGTTTCCAATGAAACCCTATAGCAAGGGGCCCTCAAGTGAATGAGGGGGAAATGAAGATCTCTCTTGATGAAGCTGTAGATCGATGCATCCTCCTCCAATTCCCCAAAGATCAACGACTTTGGGTGGTTGGATGAAGAGATCTTGGAGTTTTGGTGGCTCTAATGGTGTGGTCTTGCTTTTCTGCAACGAGCAATTGGAGGAAGGGGATGAGGTCCCCTATTTATAGGCCACACATTATGAACTGTTTTCTGACCATTGGGGACCATTCTCACTGAAGACTCTGGTTTGGTAGACCGGAGACTCCAGTCCAGACCGGAAACTCCGCCCCATCTCCGGTCCATCTCTGGACCGCATCTCTGGATGGTTTTGGCAGAAGCTTGGCGTCCACTCCGGAGACTCTAGACATAACTCTATACCAGAGACACAGGAGACTCCGGTGTGTCCACACCGGAAACTCCAGGCTGAGGAGACACACTGGGGATTCTGGCTAGTATCCGGTCAATCTCCGGACCAGAGATAGAGAGACCCTGCGCCAAGTCTAGATCCCACACCGGGAGCTCCTGAGGAAACTCCGGACCACACCAGAGACTCCAGTGTATGCACACCGGAGACTCCGGTCTGAAAACTTCAGATGGTCATGAATTTGGCTATGAGATTTCCCATAACATTCAGACTTTTTCCCATTTCAATGGATTGACCTGTAGGCATTAACACACAGTAAAATGTACCTTGTGTTGTTAACGAACACCAAAACGGATTATGACAATAAATGTCGTTTCACCATCTCTCTCCCCAAGCCGCCGCCTGTCGCTCCCACCCTCCCCGGAGCCGTTTCGGCCATCAGATTCTCCGGGCCTCCCCTGGATCTTCTTCCCCAAGCATTCGGGTACCTTCTCCGTGTTCTTCCTTCAATGAGTGAGAGTAACTCCCTCTCCACCATATTTTGTATAGATGTGTTCATTGTTGGTGGAACTTGGTCTAAAAGTCGCCTTGTGGTTTTATTCTGCTTAGAAATCATAGTCTCATAACCCCGATGCTCGATCTATTTTGTTGCATGAGATCTGGGCCGACTCTGAAAATTTCACCAGGGCCGGATTATCCGCCCCTGGCAGGCCAAATTATCCATCCTAGAAGATTCAACCCTGGTTCAGAATTTCTCAGGTTTTGTGCATCATGTATTTTGAGTTGTGGATTGTTTGCCTACTGTTTCTACATCCTTCCTGGACTTCTGTGTGCGCTTACCCCCTTGCTATCCATCTCATACGTTTCACAGGTGGTTTTGGTGCTACCAAGACCTACATGTGTCGTCATCGTGCTCGTTACTTCAGGCCTAACGGTGAAGGTGGGTTAATTGACGAGGTTGAACTTAGGCAAAAGAGAGAGGCTGGCAGAATGGCTAAACAAGCAAGGAAAGAAAAGGGAAGAAGGGGTGTCGACAAGAGGAAGGGTAAGGCACCAAGGGTCAACTATAAGGCAATGGATCCCGTTACGTTCTCCTCTATTCGTCACCGTGATCTTTATGAGGAAAGTGAGAGGGGTGATCAGCTTGGGGATTCTCTCTTTTGGTGTGCTGACCAAAAGTTTATCTATGAGGATGTCTATTCATCTCTGAAGATTCGTCCTATGCATCCTATGATTATTGTTGAGGGTATAGATAAGCCTCAAATTGCTGATGCTATGGTCATGACTGAGAGGATGGGGTTGCACACTCTTATGGCTCTATAGTGCTCCTATGACTCTGAGGTGGTGAAGCAAATTTTCTCCACTTTAGTGATTTGTGGCGATGAGAACTACACTATGAAGTGGATGACCCGTGACACTATGATGCAATCTGACTTTCGGACTTTTGCAAGGGTGCTTGTGAAGGAAATATGCCCTGAGAGGCAATAATAAAGTTGTTATTATGAATTCATTGTATATGATAGATGTTTATTTTGCATGCTATAATTGTATTGATAGGAAACGTCAATACATGTGTGTTTAATAAACAAATAAAAGGTTCCTAGTTATGCCTCTCTTATAGAATAGCTCATTGATTAACAAGATGATCAAAGTTTCCTGATCATGGACATTGGATGTTGTTAATAGCGAGGTCGCAACATTTGTGAAATGATGTGATGAACATTCATCCATAGTATAGCATTACGATCAAAGTCATTATGTTTATATTGCTATAACATCATACGAAGTAATCTTTATCCTTAGACCATGAGATCATGTTAATTGTTGACATCAGAAGAGTAACTTGATAACATCAAACGTCACACCGTAAAAGGGTGACTATAAAGGTGGGTTCAGATACTCCGAAGATGTTATGTTGAGGCTCATGGATCAAGAGTGGAATTTGTCAATCCCGATGGCGAATAGATATACTCTAGGCCCTCTCGGTGATATCACGTTAAGATAGCTTGCAAGCAAGTGATGTGATCACTAGAATGTTATATCACGGGAACGAGAAAAGAGTGCATGTCGGTAACGAGATCAAACTAGGTATTTGGATAGCGATGATCGAATCTCGGACATGTAATATATCATGAGACAAAGGGATTAAATTACTAGCGTTAAAGGTTCTCACGATCACAGAAGTCATCGTTGAATGTGCAGGAATCAGTATGGATCTCTGATACATTCCAAATGTATCTATAATTTTGGATGCTCCATGCTTGGTTTTATCCACTTTCTTGTGTTTTGTCCACACTTTGGAGTACTTTTCATATGATTTCTTAGACTAACCTATTAACAAGAGCCACAGTGCCAGCTGCCTGTTTTCTGCTATTTTTGGTTCTAGAAAAGTCAGAAAATGAATATTCTCGGAATTGGACGGGACAAAAGCTAAAGTGCCTATTTTTCCAGAAGACTCCAGGAGCCAGAATACGAGACGGAGGAGGGCCAGGGGCTGGCCACACACCCCCCCCCCATGCGCGGGCTAGGCCTGGCCACGCCAGGGCATGGTGTGGTGGCCCCAGGCACCCCCTCGGTCTCCCTCTTCGCCTATAAGAAGCCTTCTGACCTAAAAACTCCGGGGGGTTCGACGTTTTTCCAGAAGGAGTTCCGCTCCGCCGCCACCACCAGATTCCATGAAACAGCACCAGAAACTCCGTTCTGGCACCCTGCCGGGACGGGGAATTGGAGGAGATCATCGCCATCATCATCACCATCGCTTCTCCATCGACCATCCATGTTTCCCCCATCTATGAGGGAGTAATCCCCCGCTGTAGGCTATGGGGATGGTAGGGATTGGATGAGATCGTTCATGTAATGGCACCATATTGTTAGGGCATGGTGCCTAGTATCTTTTATTAGTGCTTTATGACTTTGTTGCGACTTGTTGTGCTTAATGCTTGTCACTAGGGCCCGAGTGCCATGATTTCAGATCTGAACATGTTATTGATTCATTATGATAGTATTGTTATTGGTCTTATCTACAAGTTGTTTACACACGTTGTTGTCCGGAACCTATGGCCCCGAAGTGACAGAAATCAGGATAACCGGAAGGGAATGGCTTTGATGTGAGGATCACATGTGTTCATGGAGTGTTAACGCTTCCCACAAATGGAAGAGACTAATTCCTTGTAGGATCCTATGGAAGAAGAAATTGATGAACCTGAAATCTCATTAGGTGAAAAAGAGGAGGAGAGTGATGAACAAAAGGAGGAAGAATGGATTAGCTACCCATGCCTACCTTCTAATGAGAGTAACTCTTTATCCCTTACATTATTTGATTGTCCTGCATGCTTACTAAAGGAGGATGAATGTGATGTTCCTGAGGTTTCTTTTGAAAATGTTTATGATAAAGCTCTAGTGCTTGTAGATCATGAAAATCATGCTTTATGTGATAGTTATATTGTTGAGTTTATTCATGAGGCTATTGAAAATTATTATGAGAGAGGAAAATATGGTTGTAGAAGTTTTCATGGTATTGAAACACCTCTCTATGTGCTGAAAGTTTTGAAGTTACTCTTGTTTTATCTTCCTATGCTTGTCACTTTGTTCTTTGTGAATTTATTTGCATACACGATTCCTATGCATAGGAAGTGAGTTAGACTTAAATGTGTTTTGAATTTGCTTCTTGATGCTCTCTTTTACTTCAACTCTTATTTCTTATGTGAGCATCCTCTCAAACTAATATGCCTGAAGATGATAATATGTCTATTATTCTTGGGAGACCTTTTCTTAATACTGCAGGAGCTGTTATTAATTGTAATCAAGGGAAGGTGACCTTCAATGTTAATGACAAGGAACACACTATCTATTTCCCCAAGAAGATTGAAAGGACTTATGGTTTGAATTCAATTGAACATGTTGAGGGCATTCAAGTTGGAGAAATATATTGTCCCATACCAAGAGAAAAATTTGAACTATTATGATTGGGACCATTGCTATCAAGGGTGAGGTAACATAATCATTAGTGGAATACAAAGTTTAGTCTCATATGAAATTGTTTTGGTAACAAGACCTGATCAACCTTGTTAATAAAAGGATTTCATTGAACAAAACAATGTTTTCACCATGATTATCTCCGCTTACTTCTATTCAATCCATTTTAGTTTTTGCTTATGCCTAACTTAAAGGCGTTAAAGAAAAGTACTTATTGGGAGATAACCCAAAAGTTTTAGATGAGTCATGGAAGTTATTACTTCTGTAATAACCGCTCTTTATCCTTTTTATTTGCATTTTGTGCCAAGAGTAACCTCTAATGTGAGAGAAGTAATGATTGGGAAAGTTGCTGTCCCGAAACATATTTCTGTGCTTCACCGTAAAAATTCGTGTAAAATCTCGGAACGTCTTTTTGAGGCGTGAATTTTTGTGCTTCTGACCCAGGTTGTTATCTAACTTTAGTTAGTTCAACACTTTTTTATTTGAGCAACAGAAGGTCTTCGAAAAATTTCGTCTTTACGTGCTGGTCTGTTTTGACAGATTTCTGCCATTTTCTGCATTTGCTTCTTGTTGGTTCCTTCTTGAGATTTTTTTGGGAATTGAACTTTTTGAGGGAAGTGCTACAGTACCTAGTGTTCTAATGGAAGTTTATTTGGTGTTAAAACTGAACCTTAAGACTTATTATCTTGATTGCACTAATGTTGCTAATAAAGATTGTGTGAAGTTTTGTATGAAGAAAAATTTCAGGTGTATGGAAGGAATGAGTAATGAGATGAATGATGGACTAAAGCTCAAGATTGGGGATTCCACGCGTGTCACCCCAAGAAATATCCAACAATTACAAGCTTCAAAGCTTGGGGATGCCCAAGGCATCCCCTTCTTCATCAATAAAAATCCCAGGTTTCTTCCAAACGCTTCATTTTTATTGTTTCATGCACAGTTGTGTTGTTCTTGGAGCGTCTTCTTTTTCGTTTTCATTTTGGTTTTTAGTTTGCGTGGTTTGCTTAGTTTGCTGAATAAATTGTTTGGACCTCCTCTTTTATGCATTGGTTTTCGAATAGTTTGGTTTGGATTGGAAAAGAGTAGGAAAGTTCATGCTTAAGTGGTAAAGAGAGCTTGTTTTTTACTGTGGCCTATGCTTTGTCGTGCCATGCTTGATATTGTTTTGGCTTTATGCTTAGTATTCTTTGTTGTAGCTTGACTTGTTATAAACAATTGAGATTTCTTAATGTGCCTTGGATGAATCATGCGTTGTTTTAGCATATTAAAGCATAGTATAGTGGTATTCTCCTTTGATGCTTTATTTGGGTTGACTTGGGACATGCTCACACCATGTTATGACTATCTCAAGTCACCATAGCCTTTATGATCCTTTAGTTTTCAACTTGTAGTAACACTTTATGCTTTGATCAATGATGTTTTGTCGCTCTGCATGATTATGGCCATTATTGCTCTCTCGGTTGTCGCTCCCTTACTATTGCTAGCCTTCACTTACACTGAGTATGTTTTACTCAAGTTTCCAACTCCCTAAACCAAATATTTCTAAAGTGTCCACCATACCTACCTATTAGCATCATTTGCTATTCCCGTGCATATTCAATATGCCTTGTTTTCTTCCGAATAAAATGTTTGCTTGTTATGAGAAAGTTAGTTAGTAAAGCTCTCACGAACTTGATGGCACACTTTATTTTCTTGCATTTAATAAACCTGAACCATTGTGTCCTTCTTTGTTGCGTATATGCTTGCGCTTTATAAGTTGAAGTTAGCAGAACCATGTATCATGGGGAACGCTTTCAACATTGCACTGGTACTTTGTACCTCGTTGATATCATGTTCTTTTGCTTATGGATCCCGACGGTGTGAAATAAAAGTGGAACTTGTAAGATCATGGAGTTTGTATGTATGTTAAAGAAACGCCTGGGCCACTAGCCTAAGCCATGCCTAATCATGGTGGAAACTTGCAGCATAACCATAATGAGCATTCTATGAAGCATCCTCAATAAAAATATATGCACATAGTAAATAAAAAGATCACTGAGATGCTCATTGTCTGCTTGCCTTGTCATTTTGATTATGGGATAGCTCCTGTGTCATGTTCAAGGGGTACCCCGTTGGCGGTTCTCTATGATATGTATATACTTACAATGACAAGAGCTTACTTGTGACTGAAGTTGAGTAGCATGAGGATCGGTCTTCGTAAGTAAGGGGCATGAGACTTCGATTTATAACTTGTCAAGCATATCCTCTTAGTTGTGTCACTTTAACCTTAACCATTTAAAGATGCTTATGATAGGGGAAATGAGAGCTCAAAGCTAATGAGTACCATACTTTTAGCATTTGGAAGCCTTTCAAACTTTTCAAAACCTGTTCATTTCCTTGTTGAGTCTCCACACATTCTATGAGCACTTTCTTGAGAGCATAGTGGCCATTCTTAGTTCCATGTGCATTGTCCCAAGACTAGTTGATTGATGCATAACTTGATATTGCTTGTTTTAAACTATTTGTATCTAGTCACTCTTGTAAACTTTGAAGGTGTCCTATGCATTTATGTTTGCTACTCTATGAGGGACAAGCTGAATGCCACTATGCTATGTTTTCTTTATGTGAAACAAACAAACGTCTTGCAAAGCATTATTATTCATGAATCTTTTGTTTGTGCCTTTTTCATGTTGCAACATAGTTTCTTTGTCTTATTGCTAGAACTTTATCTTTCATGTTATGATTGAAGTACTATGATCCCAGCTTTGAATGTTTTACAAATACTTTGATCAATTTTATGATGGTGCATGTCACCTCAAAAATTATTCTTTCTTTTTATCACTTACCTACTCAAGGACGAGCAGGAGTTAAGCTTGGGGATGTTGATACATTGCAAATGTATCTATAATTTTTGATGCTCCATGCTTGGTTTTATCCACTTTCTTGTGTGTTGTCCACACTTTGGAGTACTTTTCATATGATTTCTTGGACTAACCTATTAACAAGAGCCACAGTGCCAGCTGCCTGTTTTCTGCTGTTTTTGGTTCCAGGAAAGTCAGAAAATGAATATTCTCGGAATTGGACGGGACAAAAGCCAAAGTGCCTATTTTTCTAGAAGACTCCAGGAGCCAGAATACGAGACGAAGTAGGGCCAGGGGCTGGCCACACCCCCCAGGCGCGGGCTGGGCCTAGCCGCGCTAGGGCATGGTGTGGTGGCCCCAGGCACCCCCTCAGTCTCCCTCTTTGCCTATAAGAAGCCTTCTGACCTAAAAACTCCGGGGGGTTCGACGTTTTTCCAGAAGGAGTTCCGCTCCACCACCACCACCAGATTCCACGAAACAGCACCAGAAACTCCGTTTTGGCACCCTGCCGGGACGGGGAATTGGAGGATATCATCGCCATCATCATCACCATCGCTTCTCCATTGACCATCCATGTTTCCCCCATCTATGAGTGAGTAATTCCCCGTTGTAGGCTATGGGGATGGTAGGGATTGGATGAGATCATTCATGTAATGGCATCAGATTGTTAGGGCATGGTGCCTAGTATCTTTTATTAGTGATTTATGACTTTGTTGCGACTTGTTGTGCTTAACGCTTGTCACTAGGGCCCGAGTGCCATGATTTCAGATCTGAACATGTTATTGATTAATTATGATAGTATTGTTCTTGGTCTTATCTACAAGTTGTTTACACGCGTTGTTGTCCGGAACCTATGGCCCCGAAGTGACAGAAATCGGGATAACCGGAAGGGAATGGCTTTGATGTGAGGATCACATGTGTTCACGGAGTGTTAATGCTTTGTTCCGGTGCTCTATTAAAAGGAGCACCTTAATTGCTAGTAGTTCCCTTGAGGCGTCGCTGCAAACGGGCTGGCAGGACAAAATATGTTGTGCAAGTTCTCATTGCAAACACATATGACTATATATGGAATACATGCCTAGGATTGTCTAGTACTTGGATGCTTTATCTTATTTATCTACAATTTCCCTATGTTCTGATTGCTATGTGAATTGTCTTCTCCATGAAACGCCCGTCCATCCATCCCTATGCCTACCACACTCGAATCCCACTGTTTACTGCCTTCGTTACTGCTGTCTTTACTTTGCTACTGCTGTTACTTTACTATTCCTACTACAAAACTGTTGCTACTGATAAACTGATGTGAGCAAGATTGTTTCCAGGTGCATCTGAATTGACAACTCAGTTGTTAAGGCTTATAAATATTCTTTGGCTCCCCTTGTGTCGAATCAATAAACTGGGTTTCACTTTCCTCGAAGATACTGCGATACACCCCATATACTTGTGGGTCATCAATCTCCAGGTCCCGCTTCTGATTATTGATTTGAGAGGAGTCTCAATCATGTCTGCATTATTCGCGAACCGTAGGGTGAAACACTTAAGGGTTGCCAAACACCATTTTGGAGCACATATGTTTCAGACGAAAGAATAACAAAGTGCTGGAATTATTTCGATGGAAACCGGAATTGTTTCGGGTGAAATTGCAGAAACTGGTTCTGCATGTGATATTGAAATGTTACAAGGGGTTTTTTGTGAATGTTTGTTAATTAAAGTAATTAACAAAATTCTGAATAAAATAAATAAAAGAGTTTTACTAAATGAGAGTTGCATTAAATTTGGTGGAAATTTAATGCATGTGAGTGGAACTTTGGGTGGAGGCTAAATTGATGTGAGTGGAGCTTCCACCACATGAATGAGGAAGAGGTGGGGGCACCCCCCATGGGGGGCGGCCATGGGAAGGGAGGAGCCACCCTCTCCTCCCTAATACATCCATTTTGCATCACTATTCTATGTCTTAATTCACTATTATTCATTGATATATTTCATATTGAGAGGTGATACTTATGTTATTTCATCTATTTTTTTCATGGTTGATGACTTTTGGAGCATTGACCGCTGCAGTTAGGATTCTGATGGAAAATGTGCTATTTGGAGGCAAAATTCACGAAGATCAGAAAATCCGAGAAAATATACGGAAAATCCTATTTTTCCAGAAGACTAAGGATGCTAGAAGACGGAGTGGAGATGGGCCACAGGGGGCCCACACAAACCCATGGCGCGGGTAGCCCTAGGCCGCGCCAAGAGGTGGTGTGGCCACCCTGGCCCACTCTAGCCTCTCCCCTCTGGCGTATATTATCCTCCCGAAACCCTAAGACTCGGGGAGCGACCATAGAAAGATTCCGCCGCCTCTGCGGGGCGGAAAACACCGAGAGAGAAAGAACTCTCCAGCAGACTAAGGATGCCAGAAGATGGAGTGGAGATGGGCCATAGGGGGCCCACACCACCCCCTGGTGCGGGCAGCCCTAGGACACGCCAGCAGGTGGTGTGGCCGCCCTGGCCCACCTCTGGCTCTCCCCTCTAGCGTATATCATCCTCCCGAAACCCTAAGACTCGGGGAGCGATCACAAATATGTATTAGTCTTGGCTGGGGCGGTACATTAGCACAGGGGTATAATCACAAATATGTCATCCTCCTTAATTACTTTCTTGTACTTACGGATGGGGCGGTACATTAGCACAGGGGTATAACCCTAACCCTCTAGCGTATATCATCCTCCTTAATTACTTTCTTGTACTTACGGATGTTTGCAAGGGGTATAATCACAAATATGTATTAGTCTTGGATGGGGCGGTACATTAGCACAGGTTCGCCCACACAACACTTAGCAAGCTAAAGAAGATTATTCAACTATATGAAGCGAAAGCACTTGACAGTCTTCCCATGTGTCCTCGAGAACGTTTGGTCATCTTAAGTAATACAACTGGCTTGTCCTTTGCTGCATAAAGGATTGGGCCACTTGCTGCATTTATTCCTACTGTCTTTTATTTACTCGTACTTTGTTTACTTGCTTTATCAAAAACCCCTAAAAAACCGTTTGCTAAGTATTTGCAGATAATTCCTGATCCATCCCACTAGCCAGCACCTTCTGCTCCTCGTTGGGTTCGACACTCTTACTTATCGAAAATACTGCGATACACCCATATACTTGTGGGTCATCAAGACTATTTTCTGGCGCCGTTGCCGGGGAGTGAAGCGCTATTGGAGAGTGGAACCGGTAAAGGAAACTTCTACTGTGAGTATTGTTTACTTCTGTTAGTTGCTTTATTTTTGTTATGGATAATTCGCTGAGTTTCTTATTTGGTAATGCTACTACCACTGCTAAGGTAGTAGATAAGCCACCACCTGCTGAGAATGATGTTTTCAAAATACCTACAAGAATTATTGATCGTGTGATGGATAACTACTATGTTGGGGATGGAACTGTCCATCCCGGTGATCATTTACTCTTTATACACGAATTATGCGGGTTGTTCAAGTGTGCAGGTATTACTACAGATCAAGTTAAGAAGTTATTCTCATTATCACTGAAAGGAAGAGCTGAGGAATGGTATAAGCTGCTGAATAATGGTCAAGCTCTAGAATGGGAGGAAATAGTACCTCTCTTTCATTCAAAGTTTTATCCTCCTAGTGAGATTCATAAAGATCGGAATCAAATATAAACTTTTGGCCTCTTGATGGAGAGAGTACAACTCAAGCTTGGGGGAGACTGAAGTTACTAATGCTCAAATGTCCCATTCATGAGCTCCCCAACAATATTATTATCAATAACTTTTATGCAAGGCTCCCTTTACATGATAAAGATTTATTGGATGCTTCTTATGCTGGCTCATTCACTCGCATGGACCTTCTAGACCGTATTCAAGACAATGCTGAAGCTTGGGAGAATGACAAAGGTAGAAAGTCAGGTATAAATTATGATTATGAATGCATTGAATCTTTTAGGGGAACCGATGACTTTCAAAATATTAGTAATATTTATGGTCTTGATTTGCAAGTTATTACGAATTGCTTTAGAGCTTTTTCTTCCTATATCGAAATTCCAAAAGGGGGATGGAACAAATACCATGCACCTTACAAAGATATTGCTGACTATGGTCCTATTGGAAGTGCTGAGTATTGCATTATTGACCCCAACTTACCCGAACCTTATATCGAGAAGATTCCCTTCCCCAAAAAGGTAAAGGACCATCTTATGATAACTAATGTAATCACCAAAAGTGAAAAAAGAACTGTAAAACCTGATGAACAAATAAACATTGAACCTGTGGTAGCAATTGTGAAAGACCTTGTCACTAAAAGCGTAGAAGATGGGCACATAGTCTTTTGTGAGGATGCTTCTAATATTGTTTCACATCCCAATAGAACTAAAAAGGCTAGTGTTCATGTGCTTTCTGTTAAAATTGGTGATCATTGTTATTATGGTTTATGTGATATTGGTGCAAGTTCTAGTGCTATTCCTTATGAGATTTACAGAGAAATTATGCATGAAATCAGTCCTTGCGAGTTGGAAGAGATTGATGTGGTTATTCACCTTGCTAATAGAGAGACCATCTCTCCAATTGGTATTGTACGAGACGTGGAAGTTCTTTGTGGTAAGATTAAGTACCCTGCTGATTTTCTAGTACTTGGTTCGGCTGCTAGTAAAACCTACCCTATCATTTTTGGTAGACCTTTCTTGAGTACTTGTGGAGCTATTATTGATTGCAAGAGGGAGAAAATCTTGACTAAGTTTGATGGGGAATATTATGAGTTTAATTTTTCGAAAATTGCTAAAGAACCTTGCGAAGAGGAAACCCATAATGAGGATTTTAGGGTTGAACAACTTGCTTCTATTTTTCTTGCTCCTAACAATGCTTTGCAGCAATTTATGGAAGATCATGAAAGTGAAATCTTCATGGAAGAAAGGAATGAGATTGACATGATTCTCCGTGATCAACCTATGATGCTTAAGCACGACTTGCCTGTAGAAGACTTGGGTACCACGATGCCACCTAAAAAGGATCCGGTTTTCGATCTAAAACCTCTCCCTAATGATCTTAAATATGCTTATATTGATGATAAAAAGATATATCATGTTATTGTTAGCGCTAAACTTTCAGGGAAGGAAGAAGAAAGGTTATTGGAATTTTTTAGGAAACATCGAGGAGCTATGGGCTATACTCTAGATGATTTAAAGGGATTTCACCTACTATATGTCAGCATTCTATCAACATAGAACCAGATGCGAAGCCAGTAGTGGAGAACCAACGAGGTTTAAATCCTAGGATGAAGGAAGTGGTAAGGAATGAGGTATTGAAACTCCTTGATGTTGGTATTATTTACCCTATTGCTGATAGTGAGTGGGTTAGTCCTGTTCATTGTGTTCCTAAAAAGGGAGGTATTACCGTTGTCCTTAATGATAATGATGAGCTTATTCCTCAAAGAATAGTGGTAGGCTATAGGATGTGCATCGCTTTTAGGAAAGTCAATAAAGAAACTAAGAAAGATCACTACCCGCTTCCTTTTATTGATCAAATGTTGGAAAGGTTGTCTAAAAAGACCCATTTTTGTTTTCTTGATGGTTATTCTGGTTTCTCTCAAATTGCTGTTAAACAACAAGATCAAGAAAAAACTACTTTTACTTGCCCTTATGGAACTTATGCTTATAGACGTATGCCTTTTGGTTTATGTAATGCTCCTGCTACTTTCCAAAGGTGCATGTCTGCTATCTTTCATGGTTTTTGTGAGGAAATTGTAGAAGTGTTCATGGATGACTTTTCTGTCTATGGAACTTCTTTTGATAATTGTCTGCACAACCTTGATAAAGTTTTGCAGAGATGTGAAGAAACTAATCTTGTTCTTAATTGGGAGAAATGCCACTTCATGGTTAATGAAGGGATTGTTCTTGGGCATAAAGTTTCTGAAAGAGGCATAGAAGTTGATAGAGCTAAGGTTGAGGCAATTGAGAAGATGCCATGTCCAAGAGACATCAAAGGTTTTTGTAGTATCCTTGGTCATGCTGGTTTCTATAGGAGGTTTATTAAAGACTTCTCTAGGATATCAAAACCTCTCACTAATCTTCTTCAAAAAGATGTACCCTTCGTTTTTGATGATGATTGTAGGGAAGCTTTTGAAACTCTTAAGAAGGCTTTAACTACAACCCCTATTGTTCAACCACCTGATTGGAGTTTACCCTTTGAAATAATGTGTGATGCTAGTGATTTTGATGTAGGGGCTGTCCTTGGGCAACGTATTGATAAAAAGTTAAACGTTATCCATTATGCTAGTAAGACTCTAGACGCTGCTCAAAGGAATTATGCCACTACTAAAAAGGAATTTCTAGCTGTTGTTTTTGCCTGTGATAAGTTTAGGCCCTATATTATGGACTCAAAAGTAACCATTCATACTGATCATGCTGCTATTAAATATCTTATGACGAAGAAGGACGCTAAGCCTAGGCTTATTAGATGGGTACTGCTTTTACAAGAGTTTGATCTACATATAGTAGATAGGAAGGGTGTTGAAAACCCTGTAGCTGATAATTTATCTCGTTTGGAAAACATCTCTTTTGACCCTATGCCTGTTAATGATAGTTTCCCAAATGAAGAGTTAGCTGCAGTAGGGGTGAGCTCGGGAGGAAGCCCTTGGTATGTTGATTATGCTAAATTTATTGTCTCCAAGTATTTGCCTCCAACTTTTACAGCTTATCAAAGAAGAAAGTTCTTCTATGATTTGAGGCATTATTTTTGGGATGACCCACACTTATACAAAGGAGTGGATGGTATTATGCGAAGATGTGTTCCAGAATATGAACAAAAGGAGATATTGCGTAAATGTCATGGTAGTGCCTATGGAGGACATCATGGAGGAGATAGAACTGCACAAAAGGTACTACAATCAGGTTTCTACTGGCCTACCCTTTTTAAAGATGCAAGAAAATTTGTTTTATCTTGTAATGAAGGTCAGCGTGTTGGTAATATTTCTAGACGCAATGAAATGCCTATGAACTACTCTCTAGTTATTGAACCTTTTGATTGTTGGGGATTTGACTTTATGGGTCCTTTCCCTCCTTCGAAAGGCTACACTCATATTCTCGTTGCCGTTGATTATGTTACTAAGTAGGTAGAAGTCATTCCTACAAAGAGTACTGACGGGGAGACTTCTCTAAAAATGCTTAAGGATATTATCTTTCCTAGGTTTGGGGTGCCTAGGTATCTCATGACTGATGGGGGTTCTCATTTCATTCATGGTGGTTTTAGGAAGACCCTTGCTAAATATGATGTTAATCATAGAATTGCTTCAACTTATCACCCCCAAACTAGCGGGCAAGTAGAGTTATCAAATAGAGAAATTAAATCTATCTTGCAAAAGACTGTTAATAGGTCTAGAAAAAACTGGGCTAAGAAGTTGAATGATGCTTTATGGGCTTATAGAACTGCTTACAAAAATCCTATGGGAATGTCTCCTTATAAAATGGTTTATGGGAAAGCTTGGCACCTACCCTTAGAATTAGAACACAAAGCTTACTGGGCAGTGAAAGAACTAAATAGAGATTGTAAGCTCGCTGGTGAGAAAAGATTATTTGACTTAAGTTCCTTAGATGAATGGAGGAGTGAAGCCTATGAGAATGCTAGGCTCTTTAAGGAAAAAGTTAAAAGATGGCATGACATGCGAATACTTAAGAGAGAATTTCATGTTGGTGAGAAAGTTCTATTGTATAGGTCTCGTCTCAGATTTTTTGCAGGTAAGCTACTATCAAAATGGGAAGGACCTTTCATCATTGAAGAAGTATACCGTTTAGGAGCAATAAAAATTTCTTCTCTAAAAGATAATACTACACAAGTAGTGACTGGGAAGCGACTCAAACACTATATTGCTGGAGATTCTTACAATGAAGATGTTGATGCCTTTCAAGTTATAACTCCGGAGAAATTCATCGAGGACCAAAATCAGAGACCTGCAGAGTCTATTTTCAAATAGATAACAGTTCTGGTAAGAAAAGTTCCGCGAAAATACAATACAACTATATTTTTGCAGTTTTCAGTCGATAAGGAAAGTTACGAAGTGAAAAAGGGACGGAACCGAAGCCGGGGTAGCCCACACCACCCTGTGGCGCGGGTCCACCCCTGACCGCGCCACCAGGTGGTGAGGCCACCCCAGACTCCGCCTCCGACCCGTTTTCACCCAGTACCTTCCTTTTGATATGAAACTTCATAATATATAACCCCCTGGATCCCCCGAGGTCCGTATATCGTGTTTTCGTCGTGTTTTTGTTTTGATCTGTTTTTGCCAGGTAAAATCTCAGATTTGTAGCCTCAATGTCTTCCACTGGATCAGTTAAGGGAGAGTCCTTGGAAGATATCATCAACCCATACATGAGAGAATTGAAGATTCATCCCAAGGAGTTATTGCTCGAAGGTGGGGAGGTTCGGATTAAAGAGGTTCAAGGCCCTAAAGGTGAAGGAAGTCTGGAGGACAAGATGGAAGCATTGGAACAAGAAGTCTTTAGGTACAAGAAGATGGCAGAGCGCGAAGTGGATATCATCCATAAGATTTGTTCTGAACTTATCACCGAGCACCAAAAGGAGACTTCTGAACTCAAAGACGAAGTCCTCTCACTCCGCCAAACAACCAACAAACTGCAAGCATAGTTCTATGACGTTCAAAATCAAAACTGTGAGTATGAGGCTAGATTTAAACTCATAAGTGCTGCTGCAAGTTTCAGGATGTTGGAAACCATGATGTCCTTTGTTGATGGGAAGCCTTTACCTTGGAAGACGGATGAAGATGAGAGGATACCACCACCACCAAAGGAGTAATTCATCATCAGGTTTGGCATCCCCTTGGTTTGTTCCAAGCTTGGGGGAGTGTCGCGGTATCATATCACTATCTTCTATCTTTTTACCTTATTAGTAGAGTTATATCATGAATAGAGGAGTTATTATGTAGTATGGTTTGCATTATGGAAGTGTCCCCTCTCTCGTTAGATATGTATCCCTTGGTGTGAGTTTCCGTTATGGAATATTAATGAGAAGTTCTATCATTCACTCTTTTGCATAGCTTTTATTAGTTTTCAATTCGTGGTTATATGATTGATCTTGTTGTTAGTATTGGTAGCACTTTGGGATCATTGAGTTAATTTAGTTGGTTTTGGCAAACCTGGCTCGGTCAGTAGCAACACTATTTTTGAGAGTTGAATAAAAAAGATAAAAGTACCTTTAAAGAAAAATAATTTCATCATCTTTCTTTCTTGATTTGCTCATAAGTTTAGTATTCTCTAGTTAAGATCTTTTGTGCTTCCAAGGAAGATTGCATGTTTGTTTTTATCACTTGTATGTTTGTTTGCTTCCTTCAACTCTTATACTTGCTAATTAGCCTTGCTAGCCAAAAACCTATACTGAGAGGTTATTCTTTTCGTGCATCCACCTCCTTAAAACCAAAACCTTTGCCATTTGTGTCCACCATACCTACCTAGTAGCATTATTGCTATTCCAAGTAAATTCTTGTTTTATCTACCTCCCAAATTAAACTTGTTATGTGAAAATTAGTGATTAAAGCTCTCACAAACTTGATGGCACACTTTACTTTGTTGCATTTAATAAACTTGAACCATTGGGTCCTTCTTTGTTGTGTATATGCTTGCGCTTTATGAGTTGAAGTTAGCAGAACCATGTATCATGGGGAACGCTTTCAGCATTGCATTAGTACTTTGTACCTAGTTGATATCATGTTCGTTTGCTTATGGATCCCGACGGTGTGAAATAAAAGTGGAACTTGTAAGATCATGGAGTTTATATGTGTGTTAGAGAAACGCCTGGGCCGCTAGCCTAAGCCATGCCTAATCATGGTGGAAACTTGCAGCATAGCTATAGTGAGCATTCTATGAAGCATCCTCAATAAAAACCTATGCAAATAGCAAATAAAAAGATCGCTGAGATGCTCACTGTCTGCTTGCCTTGTCATTTTGATTATGGGATAGCTCCTGTGTCATGTGCAAGGGGTACCCCATTGGCGGTTCTCAATGATACACATGTATTTACAATGACAAGAGCTTGCTCGTGACTGAAGTTGAGTAGCATGAGGATCGGTACTCATAAGTAAGGGGCATGAGATTTCAACTTATAACTTGTCAAGCATATCCTCTTAGTTGTGTCACTTTAACCTTAATCACCTAAAGATGCCTATGATAGGGGCAATGAGAGCTGAAAGCTAGTAAGTATCATAATTTTCGGGAGCTCTTTATGAGACTTGCAATCCCTGCTTCCCTCTTTAAAGGGCCTTTCTTTTACTTTGTAGTTGAGTCAGTAAACCTACTCCCTTCTATCTCAGCAAGTATTTTGAGTTGTTGTGTTTCATTCATTCATATGATGATTTATTCAATCATGTTTCTTATGTTCCTTGTTTTGCACATTGCTCTTATCTTGATGTTTACTACTTTGAAAGCTATCATTGAAAAACCAGCTATTTGTGAACTCCAGCAAATTATCAACTATTCTTCGACCAAGAGCTAAGTTTGCCATTACCAATTATGATTCACTTTATGTATCTTTATTGTGTTTCCTTTACTTATTACGAGTTGAGTTATATAATAGTGAGTTGTCTTCTATTATGATCTATGTATTTTATGAACGTGATGCTTCTTGTCCGTATTCTTTTATCGACTCTTCACTCCATGAACCCGAGGCCATGTTTATTGAGCTCAGTTTTTGCTTGGGGACAAGGGAAGTCTAAGCTTGGGGGAGTTGATACGTCCATTTTGCATCACTATTCTATGTCTTAATTCACTATTATTCATTGATATATTTCATATCGAGAGGTGATACTTATGTTATTTCATCTATTTTTGCATGGTTGATGACTTTTGGAGCATGGACCGCTGCAGTCAGGATTCTGATGGAAAATGTGCTGTTTGGAGGCAAAATTCGCGAAGATCAGAAAATCCGGGAAAATATACGGAAAACCCTATTTTTCCAAAAGACTAAGGATGCGAGAAGACGGAGTGGAGATGGGCCACAGGGGGCCCACACCACCCCATGACTCGGGCAGCCCTAGGCCGCGCCAGGAGGTGGTGTGGCCACCCTGGCCCACTCCAGCCTCTCCCCTCTGGCGTATATTATCCTCCCGAAACCTTAAGACTCGGGGAGCGACCACAGAAAGATTCCGCCGCCTCTGCGGGGCGGAAAACACCGAGAGAGAAAGAACTCTCCGGCAGATAGATTTCTGTCGGGGGAATTCCTTCCTAGAGAGGGGAGATCGTTGCCATCAACACCACCATCAAGCTGGACTTCATCGGGATCATCATCATCACCACCACCACGATCATCACCATCATCACCCTCATCACCATCTCCATATTGCTGTAACAATTGCGTTGAATCTTGCATTAGTTCATAGGGGAAACTTTCCCGGTGTTGATTACTCTTTGTAATTGATGCTATTGAGTGAACCATTGAATTATTGTTTATGTTCAGATTGTTATACATCATTATTCCATCTCTGATCATGATCCATATGATGTCTTGTGAGTAGTTCATTTTGTTCTTGAGGACATGGGAGAAGTCTTGTTGTTAGTAGTGGAGTTTTGTTGAGAAAGATTCAATAGATTGTTATTTAAGTTGTGGTGTACTTCTTCTAGTGGTGTCATGTGAACGTCGACTACATGACACTTCACCTATATGGTCCTAGGGGAATGCATTGTGTATTTGGCTACTAATCGTAGGGGTTGCCGGAGTGACAGAAACCTGAACCCCCGTTAGGAAACCATTGCACAAGGGACGTAAGGGTCTTAGAGTTTAAAGTTGTGGTTAGGTTTCTACCTTAATTACTTTCTTGTACTTACGGATGTTTGCAAGGGGTATAATCACAAATATGTATTAGTCTTGGATGGGGCGGTACATTAGCACAGGTTCGCCCACACAACACTTAGCAAGCTAAAGAAGATTATTCAACTATATGAAGCGAAAGCACTTGACAGTCTTCCCATGTGTCCTCGAGAACGTTTGGTCATCTTAAGTAATACAACCGGCTTGTCCTTTGCTGCATAAAGGATTGGGCCACTTGCTGCATTTATTCCTACTGTCTTTTATTTACTCGTACTTTGTTTACTTGCTTTATCAAAAAACCCTAAAAAAACCGGTTGCTAAGTATTTGCAGAGAATTCCTAATCCATACAACTAGCCAGCACCTTCTGCTCCTCGTTGGGTTCGACACTCTTACTTATCGAAAATACTGCGATACACCCCTATACTTGTGGGTCATCACTCCCTCACAAAGCACACCTCCTCGTGAAGGATCTCTCCCCCCTCTAGATATATTCCCCTATGGTCTTAGATTAGCGAGATACATGTTCCCGGTGGCATTGCGTCTGGAAGGAGTTGCTGATTCCGCTGATTCGCTGGAGCGAGCAGGTGGAGGTTGTTCGGTGGCCTGAACGTGTGTGCAAGGACGGATGCGCTGCTGATTTGCGGCGCTAGGACTTCCACACGATCTTGAGACCGGCAAACGTACGACTACATCATCCACGAGTTCCAACTCGTTAAGAAAGCTTTGTTGTCTTCGAGGGTAAGTTCTCTATGGATGTATATCCACCCGTTGCTTGTATCTAGTAGATAGATCTTGGCGTATATTTCTCATCGTAGGATTTTTTTGTTTTCTATGCTGCGAACCCAACAACTTGGGTATTCGTTCCCTGGCTGGGATCGTGCGTGTGGCCATCGTATCATCACCCAGCTCAAGCCCAACGAGGTGTTGGAAATATGCCCTAGAGACAAATAGTAATAAGGACTATTATCATATTTCATAAAGTTTAAGATTAAATTTTATATCATGCTATAACTGTATTGAGTGAAAACATCAATACACGTGTGATATATAAACAACCAGGGGTTCCTAGTGAAACTCTAGTCAGTGGTTCATTGGTCAAAATATGATCAGGTTTCCTAATCATGTGGCATTTATGCTAGTTGGAAATGGAGTCAACTCATTCTGAGAATGAGATGATGAACCAATACCCAACCTAAACATCGTGACCTGATCATGTCACGAAGTTCAAGTTATGATGATTAGAAATGGATCCTCGTAGACTATTCCTTAGACCGTGAGGCTATATCAATCACTGTCTCCCGGGAGTGCTTAGATAGCATCAAGCGTCACTTGGTAATCCAATTATTATAAAGATATGTTCAGGTACTCGGAGGAACCGTAGAGGCAATATATGTGAATAGCGGGATTTGTCCGTCCACGTGACGGAAAGATACTTAAGGGTCCACTCGGGATAAGTTATATCCAATAGCTACGCAGTGTGTGATTTGATCATAGGGATATCACTTGTCAGAATGAGTCAAGTAGCATTGTTCAGTAAGGAGATTGAACACGACATGGCGATGTCATTGATCAGATCTCGGGCAATGCAAGTATCGAGAGACAAAGGGAATAAGACACGACTGTCCCGGTTCAAACAACGAAAGATCTTCATGGAACGCACAAGGGTCACATGGCCATCTAGGTCCCTCTGTTGATCATTGGTCCGGGAGTGTCCCAACCATGTCTGGAGTGTTCCCGAACCGTAAGGTATCACGCTTAAGGGTTTGATGATGCTTAAAGAGTGTTTATAGGATCGGTAGAATCGCCGAAGAAGAGAAGAGAGAAAACCGGAAGGATTTCGGTAAGTCTGGAGGATGTCCAGAGTGGAGGTGGAAGGTGTTCCATATCCACGGAGATTGAATAATATGTGAATGAATGTTAAATATTGATTTAATCATTTATTCATAATTATTTAATAAAAGAGAAAATCAATTATATGGTCAAAGGGCTTAATGGGCCAAATCCGGGAGGGGAAAAGGCCCAAGAGGGGACCACACCCCTAGGAGAGGCCTAGGGGGTGGCCGGCGGCCCTAGTGGGCCTGCCCCACGTGGGGCCCATGGGTGGGGGCTGGCTGATACATTGCAAATGTATCTATAATTTTTGATGTTCCATGCTTGGTTTTATCCATTTTCTTGTGTTTTGTCCACACTTTGGAGTACTTTTCATATGATTTCTTGGACTAACCTATTAACAAGAGCCACAGTGCCAGCTGCCTGTTTTCTGCTGTTTTTGGTTCCAGGAAAGTCAGAAAATGAATATTCTCGGAATTGGACAGGACAAAAGCCAAAGTGCCTATTTTTCTGGAAGTCATCAGATGCCAGAATAGGAGACGGAGAAGGGCCAGAGGGCAGCCATACCACCTGGCCGCGCGGCCAGGCTTAGCCTGCGCCAGGGGGTGGTGTGGCCAGCCCAGGCACCCCCTCGGCCTCTCCTTCCGCCTATAAGATGCCCTCGGGACGAAAACCCTAAGTACCCGATCAAAAATCTACGAAAGAGTCTGTAGCCGCCGTCATCTCCATCCCTAGATCGGGAGGGATCTGAAGCTCTTCCCGGCACCCTGCCGGAGAGGGGAATTCACCCTGCAGGCCTTCTTCATCACCATGCAAGCCTCCGGTGTGATGCGTGAGTAGTTCATCCTTGGACTACAGATCCATGTAGTAGCTAGATGGCTGGTTCTCCTCCTTTGTGCTTTCATGTTTAGATCTTGTGAGCTCCGTTCATGATCAAGATCATCTATTTGTAATTCTGCATGTTGTGTTTGCGGAGATCCGATGGATATTGAGATGCTATTTCAGATTGATTATTGATTCTATCATGTCTTTGTTATTTGTGATCTTGCATGCTTTCCGTTGTTAGTAGCTATCTTGGCCAAGTAGATGCTAGCAACTCCAAGAGTTAGTATTTATGCTCGATAGTGGGTTCATTCCTCTAGAATCTGGGGAAGTGAAAAAAATCTCTAACGTACTAGATGTGCTGTTGCTACTAGGGAGTGTTGGGTCCGTAGCATAGAAAAAAATTCCTACGATGAGAACTACACGCCAAGATCTATCTACAAGGTACAGAGCAACGGGTGGGCATACATCCAACGAGAACTTACCCTCGAAGACAACGAGTTTTGTTAACGAGTAGGAACTCGTGGTTGATGTAGTCGTACACTTGCCGATCTCAAGATTGTGAGGAACTCTAACGATGATTTTATGAGCACACATATTGCTCCACCTATTCCTGAAGCTACTTTCTTTGAGATAAAACCTGCTTTGCTCAATCTTGTTATGAGAGAGCAATTTTCTAGTATTGGTAATGAAGATGTTGCTGCCCATCTAAATAACTTTGTTAAACTTTGTGAGATGCAAAAGCATAGGGATGTAGATGGTGATATTATTAAGCTGAAATTTTTTCCTTTCTCTTTGAGAGGAAAAGCTAAAGAATGGTTGAATTCCTTAACTAGGAATATTATTGATTCTTGGACTAAGTTGATGTGAACTTCATAAGAAATAACAATTTTGGCAATAATGCTTATAGGAGTAATTTTGGTAACAATAATTATAAGCCATATCCTCCCAACAATGGTAATGCTTATGGAAATTCTTACAACAATAATAGGAGTGCACCCTCTGAACTTGAAGTTATGCTTAAAGACTTTATTAGTAAACAAACTACTTTCAATAAAACTATTGAGGAAAAACTCTAATGCTGAGAGGAATATATCATCTTTGTCTGAAGCTCAATCTTCATTGATTAATAAAATGGCTGCTAAACCTGAAACTAATGATAATCCCTTTGCAGCCACTAATGCCATACAAGTAAGAATAGATGAAAATGTTAGACTATTAGCTGAATTACATGGTAAGTGGGAAAGAGAAGATGAAATTGCTAGAAACATTAGTGTTTCTTCTATCAATACCACTAGTGTTGAGGCTAGTAATAGTTCTACTACTTTAGATGATAAATTTGATTTTGATCTTGATGGTTGCAATATCTCTGAAGTTATTAAGTTCCTACAAAAGCTTGCTAAAAGTCCCAATGCTAGTTCTATGAACATAGCCTTTACAAAACACATTACTGATGCTCTCATAAAGTTTAAAGAAGAAAAGATGAAACATAATGCTTCTATTCCTATAAAACAAGAAGATGGTTGGGAACCCATCATTAATATGAAAGTGAATGAATTTGATTTCAAAGCTTTATGTGATCTTGATAGTAGTGTTTCTATTATTCCTAGAACGATCTATGATATGCTTGATTTGCCTCCACTTGAAGATTATTATTTGAATGTCCCACTTGATGATAATGCTAAAAAGAAACTCATGGGGAGTATTAATGATGTTATTATTATGGTTAACAATGCCTATGTCCCTGTTGATTTCTACGTTTTAGATGTTGAATGCAATGCTTCTTGTCCTATTACTTTGGGAAGACCTTTTCTTAGAACTGTTGGTGCCATTATTGATATGAAAGAAGGCACCATTAAATATCAACTCCCACTCAAGAAAGGTATAGAACACTTCCCTAAAAGAGAGAGAAGATTTCTTTTGCTTCTCCTATGAAAACAAAATTTGGTCTTAATGCTTCTTCATTTGAGAACACTTGATCCTTTTTCTTGCTTCTTATGCCTAACTTAAAGGCGTTAAAGAAAAGTACTTATTGGGAGATAACCCAAAAGTTTTAGATGAGTCTTGGAAGTTATTACTTCAGTAATAACCTCTCCTTATCCTTTTTATTTGCTTTTTGTGCCAAGAGTAACCTCTAATGAGAAAGTAATGATTGGGAAAGTTGCTGCCCCAAAACAGATTTATGTGCTTCACCGTAAAAATTCGTGTAAAATCTATGAACGTCCTTTTGAGGCGTGAATTTTTGTGCTTCTGACCCAGGTTGTTATCTAACTTTCTTTTTTTCAACACTTTTTGATTTGAGCAACAAAAGGTCTTCGAAAAAATTCGTCTTTACCTGCTGGTCTGTTTTGACAGATTTCTGCCATTTTCTGCATTTGCTTCTTGTTGGTTCCTTTTTGAGTTCTTTTGGGGAATTGAGATTTTTTAGGGAAGTGCTTTAGTAGCTAGTGTTCCAGTGGAAGTTTATATGGTGTTAGAACTGAACCTTAAGACTTATTTATCTTGAGTGCACTAATGTTGCTAATAAAGATTGTGTGAAGTTTTGTATGAAGGAAAAATTTCAGGTGTATGGAAGGAATGAGTAATGAGATGAAGGATGGACTAAAGCTCAAGCTTGGGGATGCCATGCGTGTCACCCCAAGAAATATCCAAGAAGTACAAGCGTCAAAGCTTGGGGATGCCCAAGGCATCCCCTTCTTCATCAATAAAAATCCCAGGTTTCTTCCAAACGCTTCATTTTTATTGTTTCATGCACAATTGTGTTGTTCTTGGAGCGTCTTCTTTTTCGTTTACATTTTGGTTTTTCCGTTTGCTTGGTTTGCTTAGTTTTCTGAATAAATGGGTTGGACCCCCTCTTTCATACATTGATTTGCAAATAGTTTGGTTTGGTTTGGAAAAGAGTAGGAAAGTTCATGCTTATGTGGTAAAAAGAGCTTGTTTTTGACTGTGGCCTATGCTTTGTCGTGCCATGCTTGATATTGTTTTGGCTTTATGCTTAGTATTCTTTGCTGTAGCATGACTTGTTATAAACAATTGAGATTGCTTAATATGCCTTGGATGAATCATGCGTTGTTTTAGCATATTAAAGCATAGTATAGCGGTATTCTCCTTTGATGCTTTATTTGGGTTGACTTGGCGCATGCTCACACCATGTTATGACTATACCAAGTCACCATAGCCTTTATGATACTTTAGTTTTCAACTTGTAGTATCACTTTATTCTTTGATCAATGATGTTTTGTCGCTCTGCATGATTATGGCCATTATTGCTCTCTTAGTTTGTCGCTCCCAGTCTTTTGTTAGCCTCCACAACCAAGTATGAGTTCCACTCATGCATCCAACTCCCTAAACCAAGTTATTCCAAAGAGTCCACCATACCTACCTACTAGCTTATGCTATTCCAAGTATACTCATGCTTTTGTTTACCTTCCAAATTAAACTTGTTATGAGAAAACTAGTGATTAAAGCTCTCACGAACTTGATGGCACACTTTACTTTTTTGCATCTAATAAACTTGAACCATTGGGTCCTTCTTTGTTGCATATATGCTTGCACTTTATAAGTTGAAATTAGCATAACCATGTATCATGGGGAACGCTTTCAACATTACACTTGTACTTTGTACCCCGTTGATATCATGTTCTTTTGCTTATGGATCCCGGCGGTGTGAAATAAAAGTGGAACTTGTAAGATCATGGAGTTTGTATGTGTGTTAGAGAAACGCCTGGGCCGCTAGCCTAAGCCATGCCTAATCATGGTGGAAACTTGCAGCACTACCATAATGAGCACTCTCTGAAGCATCCTCAATAAAAACCTATGCAAATAGCAAATAAAACGATCGCTGAGATGCTCATTATATACTTGCCTTGTTATTTTGATTATGGGATAGCTCATGTATCGTGTGCAAGGGGTACCCCGTTGGCGGTTCTTTATGATATACATGTACTTATAATGACAAGAGCTTACTCGTGACTAAAGTTGAGTAGCATGAGGTTCGGTCTTCGTAAGTAAGGGACATTAGATTTCGGTTTATAACTTGTCAAGCATATCCTCTTAGTTGTGTCACTTTAACCTTAATCACTTCAAGATGCTTATGATAGGGGCAATGAGAGCTGAAAGCTATAAGTACCATAATTTTTGGAAGCTCTTTATGAGACTTGAATCCATACTTCCTTTTATGAAGGCCTTTCTTCCACCATTATGTTGAGTCTCATAAAGATTTTCCAAAAATTATGGTACTTATAGCTTTCAGCTCTCATTGCCCCTATCATAAGCATCTTGAAGTGATTAAGGTTAAAGTGGCCATTCTTAGTTCTATGTGCATTGTCCCAAGACTAGTTGATTGATGCATAACTTGATATTGCTTGTTTTAAACTATTTGTATCTAGTCACTCTTATGAACTTTGAAGGTGTCCTATGCATTTATATTTGCTACTCCATGAGGGACAAGCTGAATACTATTATGCTATGTTTTCTTTATGTGAAACAAACAAACGTCTTGCAAAGCATTGTTATTCATGAATCTTTTGTTTGTGCCTTTTCAATGTTGCATCATAGTTTCTTTGTCTTATTGTTAGAACTTTGTCTTTGATGTTATGATTGAAGTACTATGATCCTAGCTTTGAATGTTTTACAAATACTTTGATCAAGTCTTTGATGGTGCATGTCACCTCAAAAATTATTCTTTCTTTTTATCACTTACCTCCTCGAGGACGAGCAGAAGTTAAGCTTGGGGATGTTGATACATTGCAAATGTATCCATAATTTTTGATGTTCCATGCTTGGCTTTATCCACTTTCTTGTGTTTTGTCCACACTTTGGAGTACTTTTCATATGATTTCTTGGACTAACCTATTAACAAGAGCCACAGTGTCAGCTGCCTGTTTTCTATTGTTTTTGGTTCCAGGAAAGTCAGAAAATGAATATTCTTGGAATTGGACGGGACAAAAGCCAAAGTGCCTATTTTTCTGGAAGTCAACAGATGCCAGAATACGAGACGGAGAAGGGCCAGAGGGCGGCCACACCACCTGGTTGCGCGGCCAGGCTTGGCCCACGCTAGGGGGTGGTGTGGCCAGCCCAGGCACCCCCTCGGCCTCTCCTTCCGCCTATAAGATGCCCTCGGGACAAAAACCCTAAGTACCCGATCAAAAATCCACGAAAGAGTTTGTAGCCGCCGTCATCTCCATCCCTAGATCGGGGGGATCTGAAGCTCTTCCCGGCACCCTGCCAGAGAGGGGAATTCACCCTGGAGGCCTTCTTCATCACCATGCAAGCCTCCGGTGTGATGCGTGAGTAGTTCATCCTTGGACTACGGATCCATGTAGTAGCTAGATGGCTGGTTCTCCTCCTTTGTGCTTTCATGTTTAGATCTTGTGAGCTCCGTTCATGATCAAGATCATCTATTTGTAATCCTGCATGTTGTGTTTGCGGGGATCCGATGGATATTGAGATGCTATTTTAGATTGATTATTGGTTCTATCATGTCTTTGTTATTTGTGATCTTGCATGCTTTCCGTTGTTAGTAGCTATCTTGGCCAAGTAGATGCTAGCAACTCCAAGAGTTAGTATTTATGCTCGATAGTGGGTTCATTCCTCTGGAATCTGGGGAAGTGAAAAAAATCTCTAACGTACTAGATGTGCTGTTGCTACTAGGGAGTGTTGGGTCCGTAGCATAGAAAAAAATTCCTACGATGAGAACTACACGCCAAGATCTATCTACAAGGTACAGAGCAACGGGTGGGCATACATCCAACGAGAACTTACCCTCGAAGACAACGAGTTTTGTTAACGAGTAGGAACTCGTGGTTGATGTAGTCGTACACTTGCCGATCTCAAGATTGTGAGGAAGTCTGAGCGCCGCAACTCAGCAGCGCATCCGTACTCGCACACACGTTCAAGCCACTGGACAACCTCCACCTCCCCGCTCCAGCGATCTAGCGGAAGCAGCAACTCCTTCCAGACGAAATGCCACCGGGAACATGTATCTCGCTAATCCGAGACCATGGGGAATAATTCTAGAGGGGGAGAGAGATCCTTCACAAGGAGGTGTGAGGAAGAAGGAGGAATAGGGTGGCCTTTTATAGGAGGAGGGGGTGCCCCTCCTTCATGGTCGGCACATGGGGGTGACTCCTCACCCCCCATTCATGTGGTGGTAACCCGTCCACATTAAAATGCCTCTTCACATTCCCCTTTAAAGTCCCTACTTTAAATGCATTAAAATTCTCCAAGTTTAATGCTCTCTCATTTAATAAAAATCTTTTATTAAATTTATTCAGAATTTTGTTAATTACTTTAATTAACAAACATTCACATATAACCCCTTGCAATATTTCAATATCACATGCAGAACCACTTTCTGCAATTTCACCCGAAACAATTTCCGGTTTCTATCGAAACAATTCCTGCGCTTTGCAATTCTTTCGTCTGAAACATATGTGCTCCAAAATGGTGTCCGGTAACTCTTAAGTGTGTCACCCTACGGTTCGCGAATAATGCATACATGATTGAGACTCCTCTCAGATCAATAATCAGAAGCGGGACCTGGAGATCCATACCGACTCCTGCATATTCAACGATGACTTCTGTGATCGTGAGAACCTTTAACGCTTGTAACTAAATCCCTTTGTCTTGCAATATATTACATGTCCGAGATTCGAGCATCGATATATCCATACCTAGTTTGATCTCGTTGCCGACATGCACTCTTTTCTCGTTCCCGTGATATAACATTCTAGTGATCACATCACTTGCTTGCAAGCTATTTCAATGTGATATCATCGAGAGGGCCCAAAGTATATCTATCCGTCATCGGGATTGACAAATTCTACTCTTGATCCATGAGCCTCAACATAACACCTTCGTAGCACTAAACCCATCTTTATAGTCACCCTGCTACGGTGGGACGTTTGATGTTATCAAGATACTCTTCTGGTGTTAGCAATTAACATGATCTCATGGTCTAAGGATAAAGATTACTTTCTATGATGTTATAGCAATATAAACATAATGACTTTGATCGTAATGCTATACTTCGGATGAATGTTCATCACATCATTCAACTAATGTCGTGACCTTGTTATTAAAAACATCCAATGTCTATGATCAGGAAACCTTGATCATCTTGTTAATCAACAAGCTAGTCTATAAGAGAGGCATAACTAGGAACCCTTTTTTGTTTATTAAACACACATGTATTGATGTTTCCGATGAATACAATTATGGCATGCAAAATAAACATTTATCATAAACATAGAATAAGATAATAACCACTTTATTATTGCCTCTCGGGCATATTCCCTTCAGTCTCCCACTTGTACTAGAGTCAATAATCTAGTTTGAAAAACTTTGCATATTGAACACCTATGGATTTCTGGTGTTGCATATACGCTATTGCTAGTGGTTAACATAATCTCCGGATCTAACAATTTCAGGTCCGTGTGTATTTGCATGTCTTTGCGTCTCTACGCATCACTCATTCTCAAATGAGATGGCATTGTATAAATTTGGTCCTTTGGTGAGACCTTTAGTTCGTTCGGGTTAAAATATGTTGATATTATTGTCATACAATATATCTTCATAGTATTAGCCCACTTTGAACCACACCTAGTTTGATAACAAACTACTTAACACAAATGCCCTCCTTTGCTGCTACTATAGCAGTTATATACTTAGCCTTTTATTGTAGTATCTGTCACAATGTATCAACTTTGGAACTCATCCAAATCCGTGATGGAACATCCTTTCCATTACATTGTGCCACCCATAGTCTAAATTGAGATAAATTTAATTTGTATCTTGTGACAAAACTAGTATCAATGTAACACTTTACAATGAACTACCTTTAACTATTTGTCACTTATACATGATATATTCTTAGTTCTTCCAAAGCTCATAAGAATATCTTTACTATCGTCCAATGATCATCTTATGAATCATTCTGGTATGTGCTCATAACATTTAGAGCATAGGACATTCTGGATATATACATATCATGGTATAATCGATCAAAATCTTCATGTGATTTTACTCACCAAGTGTTGAAACACTTGAATATTGATACAATCCTTTCCATGCAGCAAGAACCTTTCTTGTTGTTTCCATATTGAACCCTTTCAATATCTCATATATGTATGTCTGTCACAACAATATTAGCGCCTCAATCTATCCATATAGATATTGATGCCAAATATTCCGGGATTGCCCAAGTCTTTCATCGAAATCTCATTTTAATCAAATTCTTAACTTGTGTCAATACAAGATACATCATTTCCAATCAACAATATGTCATCTACATAATGTATTAGAAATATGTCTCAGCGCTCCCACTTAATTTCTTGCAAATGCAAGCATCTTCATGATCTTCGATGAATTTAAACTCTTTTAACAGTTTCATCATGGTGAAGATTCCAACTCCGCTATGCTTACTTCAACTATTGAAGTTTGCATGCCCTTTTAGCACCCTTTGAATTAACAAAACCCTTCAGACCGTGTCATGTACATGTCCTAGGTAACCATTCTATTAGAAGAACCTTGTTTTGTTTATTCAACTACCATATACCAAATTATATGCAGTGGTAGCTACATTAATCTGTCAAGACTAAATATCGCTATGAAAGATCAAATCTTGTCATAGTCAACTCCTTGAACATTGCCGTAAACTTCTTTCCGACATGTCGGCTATTTCATAGATGTTAAACATCCATGTCTATTTCTTTATAGATCCAAACACAACCGATAGGCTTCATGCCTTTCTGGAGGGTCTTCCAAGTTCAGAAACTTGATTTCTCGTGTATGGATACTATCACGGATTCTATGACTTCTAGTCATTTTATGGAGTCAGGGCCCATCATCGCTTCTTTGCATGTAGTCGGTTCATCATTGTCAAAGCAATAACGACTTGCTTATCAAATCTTACTATTTGATTCTTACCGACCCACACGGTTCAATAGAAACTGTAATCTCCGAGATCACACCTTTTGTAATCACGGGAGCCACGAGCATTGTGGCCGCCACCGGGACACTTTTCGGCGCTGCGCTACTTAGCACATATAGCTAAGGTTCAACAACCTTATCAAAGTTCTATTGTCCTCCCACTTAACTTTTTGTGAAAAATTCCTTCTCAAGAAACTTGACGTTCCAAGTAACAAACTCTTTTGTCCTCGGTGTTATGGAGAAATTCCCAACAAATTCTTTGGGATAACCTACAAAGACGTGCTTATCCGACTTTGGTTGTAAACATTTTACTTATGCATAAGATACCAAAATTTAAGAAAAGACAATTCGGGTTTTATCCCAAACCATTACTCATATGGAGTCATTTCAATGGATCACGATGGTGCTCTTTTCAGTGTAAAAGCGGTAGTCTCTAAAGCTTCAATCCTTAAAACATAATGGCAGTTTTATAAATGACACCATTGATCTTACCATGTCAAACACGGTTTGATTTCATCTCTCGAATATGCCATACTCCTATGGTTTATCAGGAAACACAAATCATGGAACAATTTCTCAAATCTTAGGTGTTTTTACTTAACATGTAACTCAAATATCTTCCTTTATGATCGAATCATAAACTCTTTATTTTCTTGTTACAATGATTTTCCACTTCATCTTGAAAGTCTTTGAACAATTTTCAAATATTTCATACTTATACCTTATTAAGTAAATATACAGATATATTCACTCAAATTTTCGGAGAAAGCATATGAAGCAAAAAAGATCCATCACATATGGCTACACATAATGGACTATGCATATCAGCATGCATAATTTCCAATAAGCTAGTCATTTGTTCATCTCTGGCCTATGGACGGAGTTTCAATTATCTCGAGGAAAGTCTCACATGCGTCAATTGATCAAAATCAAAGACTCCAAAAATTCCATCAACATGGAGTTTCTTCATGTTTTCTTTCCAATATAATTTAAACAGCGATGTCACTTCATAAGTGATATTTTAATCATTTGTCTTGCGACATTTTAACAATAGTGTTTATGGATGTGATTTCTCTCACTAGACTTGTAAAAGTTCATCCATCCTTTATGGAATACGGTAATTATTTGAACAACCATTGTTCTCGTAATACCGGAACAAAATAACAATTATTAAAACAAATCTTGAAGGCTAGGTTTGACGACAACGAAAAACACAATAACACTTTATTTGTTTTCGAGGAACATCATCACTTATTCTCTTGCTAGTTACTTAGGCCATTGTAGTTCATGAATTGCGTTGTCCTGTATGACACTTCATATCAACCAATTCGGTATGCAATACCTAAGAACCACATTGTTTAACAAGCAAGGAATACAACCATAACATGTATATCTTCTATATACCTAAGCTAGACATTTCCACCTTTTTTCTTTTCTGCCAAATATTTTATAGATTCTCTTTCAGAAATTCCTTTTCCTTTTAAAAGAATCTATCAACATCAATAGTGATGTCATTCACATGACACATAGTACAAAGCGTATATAGTCAAATACTAATACCTTTGGACTTGCACTTTGAAGTGGATCACCATCATCAAATGTTTGGTATTCTTTCAAAAATCCATTCTTTAGTAATCTTTTAGTGTAGTAAACATTTTACTTACATCTTCTATTCACCCTTATCATGACAACTTTCATGATCAAGCTACTATAACCTATAAGGAAGAATCGTGAGTATAATGTTAGTTCCCAAAAACCTTTTTGGGAGATCCGGATGCCTAGCATCTCCATCCTTCAAAAATTCTCATACAATATGAGAACATGTATTTTGCTAAATTATACTCTATCATAATGCAACCAAAAACATTGTTTCAGATATCACAATATCTTTTACACATCATGGTTTCTGAAACAATTTTCAGCTCCAATATAATCTTGATATTAAAACAACTTTTGAATATCAATAATCATGGAGGCAAACATGATACTTTAGATACTAACATTGGAATTCTTACTCTTGATTTAATACTACTTATTAAACTTCATGGAGTAAATAGATTTTGCTGAAAGTTTGCAATAGGACTTATAAACTTTAAATTGACATTCAAAACAATACGATACCAGTTCGTAAAGTAAATATCTAGAATTCTATAGTTCTATTATCTCAAATAAAAACTAAGCATAAGGTAGTGAACAGATGCCAATGACTACAACAAATTATGCAAATTCACTTCGATTTAGTTTATGATAAATTTAGTTAAACTAATACAAATTAGAAATGAACTCCCACTCAAAAATGACATCCCTCGTGCCTTTTTGGTGATTACATGAACCAAATCCACTACACCAAGTCCGATCATAACGTGAGTTGATGTAGCTTCAAAGGCGAGCATCTATATGGGCATCATATCAACTATATGACTCATGCTTAACCTTTCGGTCCATGTTCCGAGGCCATGTCTGTACATGCTAGGCTCGCCAAGTAAGAACCTTAGTATTCGCGTGTGTAAAAATGTCTTACACCTATTCCTATGAGAGCGTAGATTCGAGTACACCCGATCATCACGTGATGTCTCGAAACACGATCCACAAAACGGTGCATACTTAAAGAAGAACACATTTTTATCTTGATATCCAAATGAGGGATCATCTTACAATGCTACAGAAAGCACCAAACTAGCAGTATAAGATGCTAACATCTAATGTGTAAAGTGAGATTATATGGTCCATGCATTTGATCTCTATCATTTGCATCGTGGTATGATCTCTATCATTCCTTTGTGTGTAAGGCCAAGGTCTATGGAACTTACACGTTGCGTGTATTGTAAGAGTATCTATCATACATCTACTTACAACAATACCATATCAAGACACCAGCCCAGCAACGATCTAAACTAGACGCCTCTAATTTATCAATTGCAAGTTTTACGTGGCTTAAGGCTTTCAGAGATAGAACCGTTCTTACCTACGAACATGAACCACAACGAGGATAACCAAGTTATTAGCAACTCGTTGTAAATCAGATATTGACTATAGTAGGAGAGACAGACACCCGCCAGCCACTTATGCAAAACAAGTTGCATGTCAGTCGTGGAACCGGTCTCATGTACGATGACATGTAAGGTTGGTCCGGGCCGCTTCATCCCACTATGCCACCAATATCCAAAATACATTGAAGATGTAATAACATGATCATCATCGCCCACATATAAACATATGTGTACTACCCGTGCAAAACACCTATGCATAGATCAGACTCTGATACCACTATTGGGTCCGCACCATAGAAAACAAAAAAATTCCTACGATGAGAACTACACGCCAAGATCTATCTACTAGGTACAGAGCAACGGGTGGACATACATCCAACGAGAACTTACCCTCGAAGACAATGAGTTTTGTTAATGAGTAGGAACTCGTGGTTGATGTAGTCGTACACTTGCCGATCTCAAGATCATGAGGAAGTTCGAGCGCCGCAACTCAGCAGCGCATCCGTACTCGCACACACGTTCAAGCCACCGGACAACCTCCACCTCCTCGCTCCAGCGATCCAGCGGAAGCAGCAACTCCTTCCCAGATGAAATGCCACCGGGAACATGTATCTCGCTAATCCGAGACCATGGGGGAATAATTCTAGAGGGGGAGAGAGATCCTTCACAAGGAGGTGTGAGGAAGAAGGAGGAAGAGGGTGGCCTTTTATAGGAGGAGGGGGGTGCCCCTCCTTCATGGCCGGCGCATGGGGGTGACTCCTCACCTCCCCCATTCATGTGGTGGTAACCCCTCCACATTAAAATGCCTCTTCACATTCCCCTTTAAAGTCTCTACTTTAAATGCATTAAAATTCTCCAAGTTTAATGCTCTCTCATTTAATAAAATTCTTTTATTAAATTTATTTAGAATTTTGTTAATTACTTTAATTAACAAACATTCACATATAACCCCTTGCAATATTTCAATATCACATGCATAACCACTTTCTGCAATTTCACCCGAAACAATTTCCGGTTTCTATCGAAACAATTCCTGCGCTTTGCAATTCTTTCGTCTGAAACATATGTGCTCCAAAATGGTGTCCGGTAACTCTTAAGTGTGTCACCCTACAGTTCGCGAATAATACAGACATGATTGAGACTCCTCTCAGATCAATAATTAGAAGCAGGACCTGGAGATCCATACTGATTCCTGCATATTCAACGATGACTTCTATGATCGTGAGAACCTTTAACGCTTGTAATTTAATCCCTTTGTCTCCTGATATAATACATGTCCAAATTCGATCATCGGTATCCAAATACCTAGTTTGATCTCGTTACCGACATGCACTCTTTTTTCGTTCCCGTGATATAACATTCTAGTGATCACATCACTTGCTTGCAAGCTACCTTAATGTGATATCACCGAGAGGGCCTAGAGTATATCTATCTGTCATCGGGATTGACAAATTCCACTCTTGATCCATGAGCCTCAACATAACACCTTCGTAGCACTGAACCCATCTTTATAGTCACCCTGTTACGGTGTGACGTTTGATGTTATCAAGATACTCTTCCGGTGTTAGCAATTAACATGATCTCATGGTCTAAGGATAAAGATTACTTCGTATGATGTTATAGCAATATAAACATAATGACTTTGATCATAATGCTATACTTCGGATGAATGTTCATCACATCATTCAACTAATGTTGTGACCTTGTTATTAACAACATCCAATTTTTATGATCAGGAAACCTTGATCATCTTGTTAATCAACAAGCTAGTCTATAAGAGAGGCATAACTAGGAACCCTTTTTTGTTTATTAAACACACATGTATTGATGTTTCCGATCAATACAATTATAGCATGCAAAATAAACATTTATCATAAACATGGAATAAGATAATAACCACTTTATTATTGCCTCTCGGGCATATTCCATTCAGGGAGAAAACAACAATCCTTTGTTCATAGAACAATCATATTGTTTACTTTACACGCAATTCGTAAAGCAATAATCTGTTGCTTGCAACTTAATACTGGAGAGGGTTCGAATGATAACCTGAAGGTGGATTATTAGTCATAGATGCAGTTGGATGGCGGTCTATGTATAATGTTGTAATGCCCAATCAAGTTCCAAAGGAGTCAAGATGATTAGTATATGCATGTATTGCTTTCTCGATGTTTGTCAATTGCCCCGCTGTAATTTGTTCACCCAGCATGTTATCTATCTTAAGGAGAGTTACCTCTAGTGAACTATGGATCCCGGTCCTTGTCTTTTACATACAATCTATAAACTGTTACTGCTTTGTGTTTACTTTCTGCAAACTATTACTTCCTTCCATTCGATACGTTTAATCCTTTGTTTTCAGCAAAACAAGGTGAGATTGACAACCGCATCGCAAGTTGGGGACAAAGTTATGTGGTTGTGTTGTGCAGGTCTCCACGTTGCTTCTAGCACCGGTAGTGCGCCCCGCCAAGGCTCAGCTAGCAACACCTCTGGGGTGTTTCCTTGCTCCTACTGGTTCGATTAAACCTTGGTTTCATAACTGAGGGAAACTTGTTGCTGTGCTCATCATACCTTCCTCTTGGGGTTCCCAACGAGCTCTACATCAACACTGAGCCATCACTGGCCGGTGTGCCTCCCCACCTCTCCCTCTCCTTTAGTCCCACCCAGGACTTTGAGGGAGGTAGTACCTCCCCTCCCCCTATATATAGTGGGGGTATTTGGCCAGATAAATACACACAATATTTAGTAGAGGGTTCCTCTCTTTTGGGGAGACCTCTAATTGATATTTTCTATCTCTCTCTCTCTCTCTCTCTCTCTCTCTCTCGCGTGACCGTGGTCCCAAGTTCGGACTGCGCGAACGAGAGACATCTTCACCGCGGAGCGCCGTCGCGCTGTGGGATTCGGATCCAGGAGCTCTACTTCCGCAACTGTTGCTGGATCGGGGAAGCGAGAGTCATCGTTAGGCACCGAACGTGTGTAACTCTCCGCGAGGTGTCACACTTGAGGCACTCAAGTCGTTGGAGCCACATGAGCGCAAGGACTTCATCTCGACCTTGAGGTCGGCTTCAACTCGTCTACATCAACCACGCTCTCCTGAGCGTTGACAGCGCTTTTCGGTCTTCAAGGGTAAGTATAAAACCATGTTTCCTTCTCTCATAATAACTTTCAGTAGCATCATGAATAAAATTAACAATATAACTATCACATAAAACATTCTTATCATGAGCCATATGCATAAAATTATTATTACTCTCCACATAAGCATAGTCATTCTTATTAATTGTAGTGGGAGAAAATTCAACAAAATAGCTATCATTATTATTCTCATCACCAATATCATCAAATATAGGAGGCATATTGTAGTCGTAATTAATTTTCTCCTCAATACTAGGTGGACTGAAAATATCATATTCATCATTGTAATCATCATATATTGGAGGTTTGGTATCATCATAACCAATACAATAGCTGTCTTCCATAGCATTAGCAATAATGGTGTTCAAAGAATTCATACTAATAACATTGCTATTAGCATGCAAATAAAGTTCCATGGGTCTTTTAATTTTCTCTTCAAACACTTCATGTCCTAACTCAAGATAAATACTATAAAGCTCTCTAATTTTGTTGTTTTTTCCATTAAGCCTAACTAATGAAAACAAGAAACAAAAAGACAAAATTGCAGAATCTAAAGGAAATAACTTCGAGCACTCACATCGGAGGATGTGAGTACCTTTTACCTTACCTACCCTGCAACGACGCCAGAAAATAGCTTGATGTCTACGCACTTCTATTCTTGTAGATAGTTGTTGGGCCTCCAAGTGCAGAGGTTTGTAGAATAGCAGCAAGTTTTCCCTTAAGTGGATCACCCAAGGTTTATCGAACTCAGGGAGGCAGTTGGTCAAATGTATCCCCTCTCAAGCAATCCTACAATCAAGATACAAGAAGTCTCTTGTGTCCCCAACACACCCAATACACTTGTCAGGTGTATAGGTGCACTAGTTCGGCGAAGAGATAGTAAAATACAAGTGGTACGGATAAAAAACAACGATGCCAGAAAATAGCTTGATGGCGTGGAAGAAACTAAATGCAAACTGAAATAAAGATGGCAACAAGCAAACATGTAACAGATCTAATTGCAAACGGTGTATCAATGCTTAGAAACAAGGCCTAGGGATCATACTTTCACTAGTGAAGACTCTCATATAAATATCTTCTCTTTATGATACTACTCTTAACTACTCTCTGGTTGGACACTCTAATCGATGGTAGGGCTATAATAGCACACCTCAAAGTTCGCTTTCCGCATCTAGATAACCCCACACTGTCACCTTGAGTACTAGATGGTTCAAACAAACACCACAATTTCATAAAGACATCCAACTCCAAATATAACTCATAACAAGTATTTGTAATCTCTAGCCTAAGTGCCACCATGGTGTGCACACTATCAACTTCACACACATGGGGAGGGCAGAGATCTATTAAAGCACTTGAGTAGCAAGGTAGATCTACTTGATTACAAAGCTCATGATCACAATATGATCATGCATAGATAGAGATGAACACATAACTACCGGTAGAACCCTTAGTCTCAAGAGAGAACTAATCCCTCCTCATCATGGGAATCAGCAACTTGATTACAAAGCTCATGATCACAATCTGATTTTCTTGCTTGGCATTATGAAAGCAACGGGGTGTTCTCGGTCAAGAGTGCATACAAGCTGGCGTACAATCTGAAAAACAATATCCAGAGCAGACCCGGAACCAGCTCCGCGAATGATAACAATAGAAGTTTATGGAAGATTATATGGAACGCCCCTGTTCCAAATAAAGTGAAAAATTTCGGTTGGCGAACAGCCTGCAACAACTTGGCTACTAGACAGAACAAATACCGCAGAAATCTAGAAACAGACAGCACTTGTTCTATATGTGGTCGTGAAACTGAAACTAGTTTCCACGCTACGGTTTCGTGCACAAAATCAAGGGCATTAAGACAAGAGATGAGGAAAAACTAGGATCTTCCAGCTGAATCTCTCTTTCAATTCTCTGGCCCAGACTGGCTTCTTATACTGCTCGCTGGAATCAACAAAGATAGAAGGGGGCTAGTACTGATGATTCTTTGGCGATGTTGGCACCTGAGAAATGATGCCGTTCATGAGAAAGGTTAAGGCAGTGTTGTGGGGTCTGGTCTTTTCCTTAATAGATATTTGCAGGAACTAAATCTCAATTGCGGGTCAAAACATAGCAGGAAAGGAAAAGAACCCATATTAAGCATGGAAACTTGTACTGAATCTGAAGTGAACCTTATTAAGGATTCTCCAAATCCTGATCATAAGAGAATCTGGGAGGCACCTCCTGACGGGTGGATAAAAATTAATGCGGATGCTTCCTTTGAGGCAAACAATGGAACTTGCTCTATTGCGTGCATTTGCCGTGACCATTCTGGAAAGGTGTTATGGGCATGCAATGCTACTGGGATCAGTTGCCAAGACGTGCCTGAAGCTGAAACAAAGGCATGCCTTTTGGGCCTTCAGTCGGTTCATGATGCTAAAAATGCTTCGGTTATTCTGGAGTCCGACAACTCTGCGGTCGTTGAAGCAAGTAAGCAAAGGAATCAGGGCCTGTCTCGCCTATGGAATTTGTATGAACAGATAAAAAACATTCAAGATATTTGTCTTGATTTTGAGGTAGTGAAAATTGGAAGAGAGAGCAACCAGGTGGCAAATTTGCTAGCTGATGTAGCTAGATTCTCAAGACAAAGCTACTTCTGGCTGGGGCATGTCCCGCTCGCTGTGGCTGTTTTGGTTGAGTCATAGTATGTAAAACCTGTTATTTCTAATATATGAAAGCTCTCTTCTCCCGCAAAAAAAAGTGGAAACCTTGTTGGAGTCAAATTGGGATTTTCCAGAAATCTGTCTCAAAACTCTTTTTGAAGATGGCCATGTTCCGGGTCGAAGACGGCGTCAAACGGAAAACTCTTCAACTACAAAGTTGTTGGAAATGTCGCGACAAACGTTCTGGACATAAAATTTAGCTGATTCCGAGTCCGTACGGGCTATATAAGCCCGATTTACTACAGCCCAAGATGGGGTGACGAAAATCCGAGAAGCTATATAAAGGGAGGAAACCTAATTCGTGGGAGACACCTCCACCCACGAATTTGCAGCCACCAAAGCCACGTTTTTGCCTCCCCCATAGATCCCATCTCCATAGGGAAGGGCTCCCAAGAAGCCATGAAGAAAGGGTGCTAAGGGGCGGTGCTCCCCTGTGATACCGGCGGCAGGGAAGGAGTCCTCCGTGCCGCCGCCGTCGGAGCCATCTCCATCGATCTCCACCACCATCTCCATCACCATTGCTGATTCCCATGATGAGGAGGGAGTAGTTCTCTCTCTAGGCTAAGGGTTCTACCGGTAGCTATGTGTTCATCTCTCTCTCTATGCATGATCATATTGTGATCATGAGCTTCTAATCTATAGATCTACCTTGCTACTCAAGTGCTTTAATAGATCTCTGCTCTCCCCATGTGTGTGAAAGTGACAGCGTGCACACCATGGTGGCACTTAGGCTAGAGATTACAAATAATTTTTATGAGTTATATTTGGAGTTGGATGTCTCTATGAAATTGTGGTGTTTGTTGGAACCATCTAGTGCTCGAGGTGACAGTGTGGGGTTTTCTAGATGGAAAGGCTTACTTTGAGGTGTGTTGTTATAGCCCTACCATTGATTAGAGTGTCCAACCGGAGAGTAGTTAAGAGTAGTATCATAAAGAGAATATATTTATATGAGAGTGTTCACTAGTGAAAGTATGATCCCTAGGCCTTGTTTCTAAGCACTGAAACACCATTTGCTATTAGATTTGTTACATGTTTGCTTACTGCCATCTTTATTTCAGTTTTACTGTAGTCTTTTCCATGCCATCAAGTTATTTTCTATCACCATTACCACTTATAATTATCCATACCACTCGTATTTCACTATCTCTTCGTCGAACTAGTGCACCTATACACCTGGCAAGTGTATTGGGTGTGTTGGGGACACAAGTGACTTCTTGTATCTTGATTGCAGGGTTGCTTGAGAGGGAATACCTTTGACCACTTCCTCCTTGAGTTCGATAAACCTTGGGTGATCCACTTAAGGGAAAACTTGCTGCTGTTCTACAAACCTCTACACTTGGAGGCCCAACAACTGTCTACAAGAATAGAAGTGCGTAGACATCAAGATATTTTCTGGCGCCGTTGCCGGGGAGGTAAGGTAAAAGGTATTCACACCAGAGGATTAAAGAAGAAGAACCTCCCACGGCAAACGCCTATTTTCTGGCGCCGTTGCCGGGGAGGTAAGGTCAAAGGTACTCACATCCTCCGGTGTGAGTGCTCAAAGTTATTTCCTTTAGATTCTGCAATTTTGTGTTTTTGTTTCTTGTTTTCACTAGTTAGGCTTAATGGAAAACAACAACAAAATTAGAGAGCTTTTTAGTATTTTTCCTAAGTTAGAACTTGAATTGTCTGAAAAGAAAATTAAAAAACCCATGGAACTTTCTTTGCATGCTAATAGCAATGTTAGTAGTATGAATCTTTTGAACACCTTTGTTACTAATACTATGAAACGTCTAAGCTTGGGGAAGTTGGTTCTTATGAAAATGATCTCTTTAGTTCCCCAGTTTTAAGGAAGAAAAATGGCTCTGATGATACTTTATTTCCCATATGTGGTAATTCTAATGATACTTGTGATATTTTAAATCCACATACTGAAAGCATCCCTTTTAAAATACCTATAAAAATTATTGATCGTGTTATGGATAACTACTATTTTGGAGATGGAACTGTCCATGAGTGGTATGAGCTACTAGATGATCCTCATCATTTGGAGTGGAAGGAACTTGAATCTCTCTTTTACTCTAAATTTTATCCTCCTCGTGAAATTCATAAATATAGGAATTAAATTTATAATTTTCATCCTCATGATGGAGAAAGTATTGCCCAATCATGGGGGAGATTGAAGAAACTAATGCTCAAATGTCCCATTCATGAGCTCCCCCGTAATATTGTTATTAATAATTTCTATGCAAGGCTTTCAGGACATTACAAGGACTATCTAGATACTTGTTTAGAGGGATCCTTCACAAGTAAGGAGGTAAAAGTTAAGTGGGATCTTCTTGAAACAATTCAAAGTAATACCGAAGATTGGGATAACAACAAAGGTAAAGAACCAGGTATAAACTATGAGTATGATTGCATTAAGTCTTTTGCTGAAACTGCTGATTTTCAAGAGCTTAGTGCTAAATATGGTCTTGATCCTCAAATTCTTATTGATAGTTTTAAAACCTTTGCTTCTCATATTAATGCTCCTAAAGAAAACTGGGACGTGTATCATGAGCCTTTTAAAGACACTTGCATGGAAAATGAAATTGTTGTTAATGATAGCAATAAACATGCTCAAACCTCTGAAAGCACTATTTCTTATAAGCATGTTAATTTTTGTGGGATACATAGACCTTGTGAGAGTAATCAATTTGAAGAAGAATATTGTGTCACCCACAGGAATGAAAAAACTAGAATGTGGTATAGGGCTCTAAATGATCTTGGTAAAAAAAGTTTGTGCCCTCTATCCTTTTATTTGTGAACTTTGCTTTGAAGTGGGTCATTTCAATTTCCAATGCTCAGGCCATAATAATAGCCCTTCGAATCCAATGAGTACTGCAAGTTTGTATTGTGATGACATGATCACTCCTAATCAGCATGATGAACTTACATTATTTTTGGGGTGTGAAGAGTTATCAAGAAAAACCTCTTTGGTAGATATGGGTGCTTTTGATATGAATAGTGTCCTGCATGGTTGTCATCTTTATTGTGTTGATAATTGTCACACAAATACTTACATACAAAATATTATAGAAGATGAGATTTTACCAAAATATGATAGGACTAATATGTGTTTTGATCTTATTAATGAAAAGAAGGAATCCTCCAAAGTTTCTTATATTGTCTCTAACAATGAACCAGGATATATGGAGAAGATTCCTTTCAAGCCTGTCCCTCCTAAAGAGAAGAAGATAAAGAAGAAAAGGAGTAAAAGGAGGGATGAAACAGTATTTTCCCCTAAGCATGTAGCTCCTATTATAGTTTTTGACGAGTCTGAACTCGATGATGTTCCTATGCCTGTTACCTATAGTAGTGATCATGATTGGGAAAAGCACACTTCTTTTGATATTGACAATCTCTTTGGTACCAATTCTAAATATGATGATATTAATAATTGCTGTACTATTAGTGCTATCCATGATCCTTCCAATAATGATATGTTTACACATGAACACACTTTGGAAGATAATTCTATTGCTTATGATGATACTACACCTCCAATATATGATGATTTCAATGATAAATATGATATTTTCAGTCCACCTACTATTGAGGAGGAAAGTAATTATGATTACAATATGACTCCTATATTTGATGATTATGGTGATGAGAATAATAATGATAGCTATTTTGTTGAATTTTCTCCCACTGCAATTAATAAGAATGACTATGTTTATGTGGGGAGTATTAATTCTTTTAAGCATGTGGCTCATGATAAGAATGTTTTATGTGATAGTTATATTGTTAATGTTATTCATGTTGCTACTGAAAGTTATTATGAGAGAGGGAAACATGGTTCTATGCATCTCAACAATATTAAGTTTCCCCTCTTTATGTTAAATTTTTTGAAGTTGCACTTGTTTTGCCTTCCTATGCTTGTTGCTTTGTGCTTTCATGACTTGTTTCTTTACAAGATTCCTATGCATAGGAAGTGAGTTAGACTTAAATGTGCTTTAAATTTGCTTCTTGATGCTCTCTTTTACTTCAATTCATATTTCCTATGTGAACATCTTCTCAAAATATTATGTCTAACTTAAAGGCGTTAAAGAAAAGTACTTATTGGGAGATAACACAAAAGTTTTAGATGAGTCTTGGAAGTTATTACCTCTGTAATAACCGTTCCTTATCCTTTTTATTTGTTTTTTGTGCCAAGAGTAACCTCTAATGAGAGTGAAGTAATGATTGGGAAAGTTGCTGTCCCGAAACAGATTTTTGTGCTTCACCGTAAAACTTTGTGAGAGAGCTCTGTATGTCGGATTGAGCTATAATTTTTTTTTGCTTCTGCCCCAGGTTGTTATATAACTTTCGTTAGTTCAACACTTTTTGATTTGGGCAACATAAGGGCTTCGAAAAAATTCGTCTTTATCTGCTGGTCTGTTTTGACAGATTTCTGCTATTTTCTGCATTTGCTTCTTGTTGGTTCCTTCTTGAGTTCTTTTGGGGAATCGAGCTTTCTGAGGGAAGTGCTACAGTAGATAATGTTCTAATGGAAGTTTATTTGGTGTTAGAACTAAACCTTAAGACTTATTTATCTTGAGTGCACTAATGTTGCTAATGAGATTGTGTCAAGTTTTGTATGAAGGAAAATTTTCAGGTGTATGGAAGGAATGAGTAATGAGATGAAGGATGGACTAAAGCTAAAGCTTGGAGATTCCACACGTGTCTCCCCAAGAAATATCCAAGAAGTACAAGCGTCAAAGCTTGGGTATGCCCAAGGCATTCCCTTCTTCATTAATAAAAATCTCAGGTTTCTTCCAAACACTTCACTTTTATTGTTTCATGCATAGTTGTGTTGTTCTTGAAGCGTCTTTGTTTTTTGTTTTTAGTTTTCTTTTGTTTGGTTTGATTAAATAAGTTGGTTGGATCCCAACACACTTCTTTTGGAGAGAGACACGCTCCGTTTTCATTGCCTATAACACTCTAGTTTTCATTCTTATTGTTCTGTGAGTGTTCTCTTTTGCTAGCACTGTGTTTAGCCTTAGTTTTCTTGTGCTTTCATCTTAGAACTTTTTAGTTAATCTTTGTGGATTTGTGAGACAAGCTCACTGATCTTTATTGATTATTATCTTTGTGAGTAGTTTTCAAATAAGTTGGTTTGGATTGGAAAAGAGTAGGAAAGTTCATGCTTATGTGGTAAAGAGAGTTTGTTTTTGACTGTGGCCTATGCTTTGTCATGCCATGCTTGATATTGTTTTGGCTTTATGCTTAGTATTCTTTGTTGTAGCATGACTTGTTATAAACAATTGAGATTGCTTAATGTGCCTTGGATGAATCATGCGTTGTTTTAGCATATTAAAGCATAGTATAGTGGTATTCTCCTTTGATGCTTTATTTGGGTTGACTTGGCACATGCTCACACCATGTTATGATTATCTCAAGTCACCATAGCCTTTATGACCCTTTATTTTTCAACTTTTAGTATCACTTTATGCTTTGATCAATGATGTTTTGTCGCTCTGCATGATTATGGCCATTATTGCTCTCTTAGTTTGTCGCTCCCAGTCTTTTGCTAGTCTCCACAACAAAGTATGAGTTCCACTCATGCATCCAACTCCCTAAACCAAGTTATTCCAAAGAGTCCACCGTACCTACCTACTAGCTTATGCTATTCCAAGTATATTCTTGCTTTTGTTTACCTTCCAAATTAAACTTGTTATGAGAAAACTAGTGATTAAAGCTCTCACGAACTTGATGGCACACTTTACTTTTCTTGCCCTTAATAAACTTGAACCATTGTGTCATCTATGTTGTATATTCTTGCACTTATTTGTTGGGAATTAGCAGAACCATGCTGTCATGGGGAACGTTTTCAATATTGCACTTGGTACTTGTACCTAGTTGATATCATGCTCTGTTGTATATGGATGTCGTCGGTGTGAAATGAAAGGGGAGCTTGTAAGTCCATGGAGTTATGTATATGTGTTAGAGAAACGCCTGGGCCGCTGGTCTAATCCATGCTGACATGGTGGAAACCTGTAGCATAACCATAATGAGCTGTCTATGAAGCATTCTTCCTATAAAAAAGAGTCCTATATTGAGAAAAAAGAAAAAAGAAAAAAAGAGATTATGAAAAGAGGAAAGAGAGAAAAAAGCACCATATTCCCATGGTAAATAAGAAGATTGCTGAGATGCTCGTTGTCTGCTTGCCTTGTCATTTTGATATGGGGATTCTTCCGTATCATCGGGCAAGGGGTACCCCGTTGGCGGTTCTCTATGATACACATATACTTACAATGACAAGAACTTATCGGTGACTAAACTTGAGTAGCATGAGGAGAGGCCCTCGTATACAAGGGACATGAGATTTCTGACTTATACTTCGTCAAGCATGTATACCATAGTTTGTTCACTTTAACCTTAATCACTTAAAGATGCTTATGATAGGGGCAATGAGAGCTAAAAGCTATAAGTACCATAATTTTTGGAAGCTCTTTATGAGACTTGAATCCCTACTTCCTTTTACAAAAGGCTTTTCTTCCACCATTATATTAAGTCTCCACCTTCTATCTTTATGCACCTACTTTGAGAGCATAGTGGCCATTCTTAGTTCTATGTGCACTGTCCCAAGACTGGTTGATTGATGCATAACTTGTTATTGCTTGTTTTAAACTATTGTATCTAGTCACTCTTATGAACTTTGAAGGTGTCCTATGCATTTATATTTGCTACTCTATTGAGGGACAAGCTGAATGCTATTATGCTATGTTTTCTTTATGTGAAACAAACAAACATCTTGCAAATCATTGTTATTCATGAATCTTTTGTTTGTGCCTTTTCATGTTGCATCATAGTTTCTTTGTCTTATTGCTAAAACTTTGTCTTTCATGCTATGATTCAAGTACTATGATCGCAGCTTTAAATGTTTTACAAATACTTTGATCAAGTTTATGATGGTGCATGTCACCTCAAAAATTATTCTTTCTTTTTATCACTTACCTACTCGAGGACGAGCAGGAGTTAAGCTTGGGGATGTTGATACACTGCAAATGTATCTATAATTTTTGATGTTCCATGCTTGGTTTTATCTACTTTCTTATGTTTTTTCCACACTTTGGAGTACTTTTCATATGATTATTTGGACTAACCTACTAATAGTTGCAAAAGTGCACAATGTTCTTGTTTTACACTTTGATGTGTAGGAAACACCAAGAATACAAGTGAAAGCCTTGTTGGAGTCAAATTGGGATTTTCCAGAAATCTGTCTTAAAACTCTTTTTAAAGATGGTCACGTTTCGGTCGAAGAAGGCGTCAAACGAACAACTCTTCAACTACAAAGTTGATGGAAATTTCGCGGCAAACGTTCTGGACATAAAATTTAGCTGATTCCGAATCCGGACGGGCCAGATAAGCCCGATTTACTGCAGCCTAAGATGGGGTGACGAAAATCCGAGAAGCTATATAAAGGGAGGAAACCTAATTCGTGGGGGACACCTCCACCCACGAATTTGCAGCCACCAAAGCCACGTTTTTGCCTCCTCCATAGATCCCATATCCATAGAGAAGGGCTCCCAAGAAGCCATGAAGAAAGGGTGCTAAGGGGCGGTGCTCCCCTGTGATACCGACAGCGGGGAAGGAGTCATCTGCGTCGCCGCCGTCGGAGCCATCTCCATCGATCTCCACTACCATATCCATCACCATTGTTGATTCCCATGATGAGGAGGGAGTAGTTCTCTCTCGAGGCTAAGGGTTCTACCGGTAGCTATGTGTTCATCTCTCTCTCTCTATGCATGATCATATTGTGATCATGAGCTTGTAATCTATAGATCTAGCTTGTTACTCAAGTGCTTTAATAGATCTTTGCTCTCCCCATGTGTGTGAAAGTGACAGCGTGCACACCATGGTGGCACTTAGGCTAGAGATTACAAATACTTTTTATGAGTTATATTTGGAGTTGGATGTCTCTATGAAATTGTGGTGTTTATTGGAACCATCTAGTGCTCAAGGTGACAGTGTGGGGTTTTCTAGATGGGAAAGGCTTACTTTGAGGTGTGCTGTTATAGCCCTACCGTTGATTAGAGTGTCCAACCGGAGAGTAGTTAAGAGTAGTATCATAAAGAGAATATATTTATATGAGAGTGTTCACTAGTGAAAGTATGATCCCTAGGCCTTGTTTCTAAGCACTGAAACACCGTTTGCTATTAGATCTGTTACATGTTTGCTTACTTCCATCTTTATTTCAGTTTACTTTAGTCTTTTCTATGCCATCAAGTTATTTTCTATCACCATTACCACTTATAATTATCCATACCACTCGTATTTCACTATCTCTTCGCCGAACTAGTGCACCTATACACCTGACAAGTGTATTGGGTGTGTTGGGGACACAAGAGACTTCTTGTATCTTGATTGCAGGGTTGCTTGAGAGGGAATACCTTTGACCATTTCCTCCCCGAGTTCGATAAACCTTGGGTGATCCACTTAAGGGAAAACTTGCTGCTGTTCTACAAACCTCTACACTTGGAGGCCCAACAACTGTCTACAAGAATAGAAGTGTGTAGACATCAGTCCCTCATAGAGTAGCAAACATAAATGCATAGGACACCTTCGAAGTTTACAAGAGTGACTAGATACAAATAGTTTAAAACAAGCAATATTAAGGTATGCATCAATCAACGAGTCTTGGGACAATGCACATAGAACTAAGAATGGCCACTATGCTCTCAAGAAAGTGCTCATAGAATGTGTGGGGACTCAACAAGGAAATGAACAGGTTTTGAAAAGTTTGAAAGGCTTCCAAATGCTGAAAATATGGTACTCATTAGCTTTGAGCTCTCATTGCCCCTATCATAAGCATCTTTAAATGGTTAAGGTTAAAGTGACACAGCTAAGAGGATATGCTTGACAAGTTATAAATCGAAGCCTCATGCCCCTTACTTACGAAGACCGATCCTCATGCTACTCAACTTCGGTCACAAGTAAGCTCTTATCATTGTAAGTATATATGTATCATAGAGAACCGCCAACGGGGTAACCCTTGCACATGACACGGGAGCTATCCATAATCAAAATAACAAGGCAAGCAGACAATGAGCATCTCAGTGATCTTTTTATTTACTATGTGCATAGATTTTTATTGAGGATGCTTCATAGAATGCTCATTATGGTTATGCTGCAAATTTCCACCATGATTAGGCATGGCTTAGGCTAACGGCCCAGGCATTTCTCTAACATACATACAAACTCCGTGATCTTACAAGTTCCACTTTTATTTCACACCGCCGGGATCCATAAGTAAAAGAACATATATATCAACTAGGTGCAAAGTACCAATCAAGTGTTGAAAATGTTCCCCATGATACATGGTTCTGTTAACTTCAACTTATAAAGCGCAATCATATACGCAACAAAGAAGGACGCAATGGTTCAGGTTTATTAAATGCGAGAAAATAAAGTGTGCCATTAAGTTCGTGAGAGCATTACTAACTAACTTTCTCATAACAAGCAAACATTTTGTTCGGAAGAAAACAAGGCATGTTGAATATGCACGGAAGTACCAAATGATGCTAATAGGTAGGCATGGTGGACACTTTGGCAATATTTGGTTTTAGGGAGTTGGAAACATGAGTAAAACATACTCAGTTAAAGTTAAGGTTAGCAATAGTAAGGGAGCGACAAACGAGAGAGCAATAATGGCCATAATCATGCAGAGCGACAAAACATCATTGATCAAAGCATAAAGTGATACTACAAGTTGAAAACTAAAGGATCATAAAGGCTTATGGTGACTTGGTATAGTCATAACATGGTGTGAGCATGTGCCAAGTCAACCCAAATAAAGCATCAAAGGAGAATACCACAATACTATGCTTTAATATGCTAAAACAACGTATGATTCATCCAAGGCACATTAAGCAATCTCAATTGTTTATAACAAGTCATGCTACAGCAAAGAATACTAAACATAAATCCAAAACAATATCAATCATGGCATGACGAAGCATAGGCCACAGTCAAAAACAAGATCTCTTTACCAATTAAGCATGAAACAGTAAAAATAAAGTGTTTGGAAGAAACCTGGGATTTTTATTGATGAAGAAGGGGATGCCTTGGGCATCCCCAAGCTTTGACGCTTGTACTTCTTGGATATTTCTTAGGGTGACACGCATGGTATCCCCAAGCTTGAGCTTTACTCCATCCTTCATCTCATTACTCATTCTTCCATACACCTGAAATTTTTTCCTTCATACAAAACTTCACACAATCTTTATTAGCAACATTAGTACATTCAAGATAATAAGTCTTAAGGTTCAGTTATAACACCAAATAAACTTCCATCAAAACACAAGCTACCGTAGAACTTCCCTTAAAAATCTCAATTCCCCAAAGAACTCAAAAAGGAAGCAACTAGAAGCAAATGCAAATAAAGGAAGAAATCTGTCAAAACAGACTAGTAGGTAAAGACGAATTTTTTCGAAGACCTTCTGTTGCTCAAATAAAAAAGTGTTTTACTAATGAAAGTTAGATAACAACCTGGGGAAGAAGCACAAAAATTGACGTCTCAAAAATACGCTCAGAGATTTTACACGAATTTTTTCGGTGAAGTACCGAAATCTATTTCGGGACAGCAACTTTCCCAATCATTACTTCTCTCTCATTAGAGGTTACTCTTGGCACAAATAGCAAATAAAAAGGATAAGGAGCGGTTAATACAGAGGTAATAACTTGCAAGACTCATCTAAAACTTTTGGGTTATCTCCCAATAAGTACTTTTCTTTAATGCCTTTAAGTAAGACATAAGCAAAAACTAAAATGGATAGAATAGAAGTAAGCAGAGATAATCATGGTGAAAACATTGTTTTGTTCAATGAAATCCTTTTGTTAACAAGGTTGATCAGGTCTTGTTACCAAAACAATTTCATATGAGACAACTTTGTATTCCACTAATGATTATGTTACCTCACCCTTGATAGCAATGGTCCCAATCATAATAGTTCAAATTTTTCTCTTGGTATGGGACAATATATTTCTCCAACTTGAATGCCCTCAACATGTTCAATTGAATTCAAACCATAAGTCCTTTCAATCTTCTTGGGGAAATAGATAGTGTGTTCCTTGTCATTAACATTGAAGGTCACCTTCCCTTGATTACAATTAATAACAGCTCCTGCAGTATTAAGAAAAGGTCTCCCAAGAATAATAGACATATTATCATCTTCAGGCATATTAGTTTGAGAGGATGCTCACATAAGAAATAAGAGTTGAAGTAAAAGAGAGCATCAAGAAGCAAATTCAAAACACATTTAAGTCTAACTCACTTCCTATGCATAGGAATCGTGTATGCAAATAAATTCACAAAGAACAAAGTGACAAGCATAGGAAGATAAAACAAGAGTAACTTCAAAACTTTCAGCACATAGAGAGGTGTTTCAATACCATGAAAACTTCTACAACCATATTTTCCTCTCTCATAATAATTTTCAGTAGCCTCATGAATAAACTCAACAATATAACTATCACATAAAGCATGCTTTTCATGATCTATAAACACTAGAGCTTTATTATAAACATTTTCAAAAGAATCCTCAGGAACATGGCATTCATCCTCCTTTAGTAAGCATGGAGGACAATCAAATAATGTAAGGGATAAAGAGTTACTCTCATTAGAAGGTAGGCATGGGTAGCTAATCCATTCTTCCTCCTTTTGTTCATCACTCTCCTCCCTTTTTCATCTAATGAGATTTCAAGTTCATCCATTTCTTGTTCCATAGGATCCTGCAAGGCATTAGTCTCTTCCATTTGTGGAAAGCATCTATTAAAATACTCAAGAATATAGCCATTTTCATCCTTGTAATTATCAAAGCAAAATTTAAGTATACCATAAACCTCATATTTGTAAGGTGAATCATCAATATTTTCAAGTAAACTAGCAAGTTCAAAAGCACCCTTCCAAGCAATAAATTCTTCAATTTGTTCTGCATCATAAAAGTCATAAATTCCTTTAGCATAAGAAGATATGGTATCATTATCATTATACTCACATTGAAAAGGGAGGTGTTTATACCTCTTTCTGCAACAAGATTTATCACAACAATAAGTAACATTATAAGTAGAGCACACGTTTCTAGCAATGGTATACAATCTATCAATTTGTTCCCATAAGTGTTTCCCTTTTTGTGACAAGCGGTGTTCCTTATAATAATATTTTTGATCTTCCGTGAACCCACCTTGCCAATAAGCTTCAGTTTCAAAGAAACCAACCATTGACAACAAGCATGATAAAGCAAGACAATAACAGACCAACGAAAATGACAACTAGAGTAGGAACTACCTTTTTGTATTTTTGATAAAGAAACAAGCAAACAAGGCGGAAATAAACTTAGCTTGAACAATAGTTATTCCAAGGGGACTTGATAAATAAAGCTATGCTCCCCGGAAACAGCACCAGAAAATAGTCTTGATGACCCACAAGTATAGGGGGTGTATTGCAGTATTTTCGAGGGAAGTGAAACCCAATTTATTGATTCGACACAAGGGGAGCCAAAGAATATTTATAAGCCTTAACAACTGAGTTGTCAATTCAGCTGCACCTGGAAACAATCTTGCTCACAGCAGTTATCAGTAGCAATAGTTTTGTAGTAGGAATAGCAAAGTAACATCAGTAGTAAAGTAAAGATAGCAGTGACAATAGCAGTAAACAATATGATTCGAGTGCGGTAGGCATAGGGATGGATGGACGGGCATTGCATGGACAAGACAATTCACATAGCAATCAGAACATAAGGCAATTGCAGATAAATAAGATAAAGCATCCAAGTACTAGATAATCCTAGGCATGTGTTCCATATATAGTCATACGTGCTCACAATGAGAACTTGCACAACATCTTTTGTCCTGCCAGCCCGTTTGCAGCGGGGCCTCAAGGGAACTACTGGCAATTAAGGTGCTCCTTTTAATAGAGCACCGGAGCAAAGCATTAACACTCTGTGAACACATGTGATCCTCACATCAAAGCCATTCCCTTCGGTTATCCCGATTTCTATCACTTCGGGGCCATTGGTTCCGGACAACAACGTGTGTATACAACTTGTAGGTAAGACCAAAAACAATACTATCATAATGAATCAATAACATGTTTAGATCTGAAATCATGGCACTCGGGCCCTAGTGACAAGCATTAAGCACAACAAGTCACAACAAAGTAATATAGCACTAATAAAAGATACTAGGCACCATGCCCTAACAATCTGATGCCATTACATGAACGATCTCATCCAATCCCTACCATCCCCATAGCCTACAGCGGGGGATTACTCACTCATAGATGAGGGAAACATGGATGGTCGATGGAGAAGCGATGGTGATGATGATGGCGATGATCTCCTCCAATTCCCCATCCCGGCAGGGTGCCATAACGGAGTTTCTGGTGCTGTTTCGTGGAATCTGGTGGTGGCGGTGGAGCAGAACTCCTTCTAGAAAAACGTCGAACCCCGAGAGTTTTTAGGTCAGAAGGCTTCTTATAGGCGAAGAGGGAGACCGAGGGGGTGCCTGGGGGGCCCACACCATGCCCTGGAGCGGCCAGGCCCAGCCTGCGCCTGGAGGTGGTGTGGCCAGCCCCTAGCCCTCCTTCGTCTCGTATTCTGGCTCCGTGAGTCTTCCGGAAAATAGGCACTTTGGCTTTTGTCCCGTCCAATTCCGAGAATATTCATTTTCTGACTTTCCTAGAACCAAAAACAGCAGAAAACAGGCAGCTGGCACTATGGCTCTTGTTAATAGGTTAGTCCAAGAAATCATATGAAAAGTACTCCAAAGTATGGACAAAACACAAGAAAGGAGATAAAACCAAGCATGGAACATCAAAAATTATAGATACATTTATAATGTATCAGGGTTTACTTTACATATACCAACTCATGTAGAGGACCATTAAGAAAAGCACTCTTAACGTACATTTGCTGTAATTTAAAATTATTATGAGCTACATAAGCAAGGAGGATACAAATGGATTCAAGACGAGCCACTAGAGCATAAGTCTCGCCAAATTCGATGCCTTCAACTTGGGAATAGCCTTTTGCCACGAGTCTTGCCTTATTCCTTACAACATTACATTCTCATCTTTCTTCTTCTTGAATATCCACTTTGTGCCTATAACATTGCGACAAACCTTGGGCTTCTATACTAATTTCTAGACCTTGTTGCGCTCGAAATTATTTAACTCTTCATGCATAGCAGCAACCCAGTCTAGATCTTCAAGAGCTTCATACACTTTCTTGGGTTCCATCATGGATATGTGAGCTTGATGGTCACCAAAGCTGGCTAGCTCCCTTCTTATGGACACCCTCCGTTTGAGATCACCTACAACTTTATCAAGAGTGTGACCTCTCAATTCAAGATTCCTTTCTGCACGAGATTTGCAACGAAGTTCAATCAGCTTGTTGTTTATTGGAGGAAGTTCTTCATCATTTGAGTCTTCGTTGGGACTACTAGCTTGTCCTTGATCTACTGCTTGATCACTGAGAATGGGAGATTTAAAACCTTGCCCTTGATGTTGATCAACAACCATAACAGGAGGCTACTGTTGTTTTGAGATTTCAAGGCCGGATAATCCGGCTGAGGGAGTGGCCGGATAATCCGGCCTAGGAGTACTTGGTCCTTCTTGGCTGTCTTGGATGCTTCTGTCTTGAGTTGGATAGGGGCCGGATAATCCGGCGTCGCCCAGAAAATCAGGCCTAGGAGTTGCATCAGTTTCTTCGTCGATCTGTTTTGTCCTTGCATTCACCGGATAATCCGACCTGGAGCTTTCTAGAGCAGACGATGGTTGATCTTCAACAGGTGGAGGTGTTGGTGTAGTAGTTTCTCTAGCTATTGGAGCATGTTGAGCTTGTGTCAATGGGGGCTCTACTTGAGTAGAGCATTGTCCTTCCCGATCCGCCACAAGGGGTTCCTCAATGGGGCAAAAAAATCCCACGCCCATTCTTCTTATGGCATCTTGGGGTATTTCAACATATGCATCACAAACATCAACTTGCCCCGCACAGGAGCCATAATTTTCTTCGAACACCACACTACACGATTCTACAACAGTTCCGGAGAGCTTATTGTAGACTCTATAAGTGTGGGATTCGTCACTATAACCAACAAAAATACCTTCTATAGCCTTAGAATCGAATTTAGATAAATGAACTCCTTTGATGAGAAAGAAACACTTACAACCAAATACCCGGAAATAGGAGATGTTGAGCTTGTTACCGGTAAGTATTTCATAAGGTGTCTTGTCCAAGATTTTGCGGAGGTAGAGCCGGTTGGATGAATGACATGCAGTAGAAATGGCTTCAGCCCAGAAGTTATATGGTGACTTGAATTCAGCCAACATAGATCTTGCCATATCCATTAAAGTCCGGATCTTCCTATGAGCTACACCATTTTGTTGAGGGGTGTACACGGCGAAATATTGGTGTATTATCCCCTCTTCACTTATGCATTATGATTCCAATTAATACTGACGGGGGAATACCAATCGGGGTATACCCATGGAGCGGAGTCGCTCATGGCGAGTGGGCCCGTAGGAATCGACGACTAGACCCAGACTGCCCAGGAAGAAGTAGAGCGTCTCAATCGGCCTGAATAGTGACTCTGCGACTCAAGATATGTCTCGCCGACTGGAGGCCCAATATAGTGACTCCAATACGTAGCCCACTAAAACACTTGTAAACCCTAGCCGGCTATATATATAAATCCACCAGGGGCACCCCCACAGGGTACGTGATATGAGACATAGTCTCTCCCTCCGCCCAGGCGGCTCCATGTAAACCAATATATGATCATATACTGGATTGATAGCAGGACGTAGCGATCCTCCAACGAGGGCACGTGAATATGGGTACATCATGTGCCAATTTCACTCCGTATTCTCCAACATTGCCTTGCTTACTCTATATAAGCTACCCCTATAGCATCTGCCGTGTCAATACCATGACAGTTGGCGCCAACCGTGGGGCAAGCGGTGCTTGGAGGTGATGATCTGGGCAGGATCTCTCATCATCTTCAACACCTTGATCTCGTCTGGCTAGTTTGTCAGCAAGAACTCGCTGGATTTCACCGTCGACAACTCCTCCGCGACCAACTACATCTTCAGCAAACACGGCTCGGGGGCTCAATGCCAAAAAGCCTTCACGCGCATCCATAGGTGCTGTAGAGAACTGCTATTCGGAGACTAGGGCTAGGAACCAATCAGTCTCGTCCCGCCGCCACCCAACACGGCACGCGCGCCTGCAGATGTCAACTTTAGAAACTTGGTGTGGGAACATACGAGATCTATTCCATACGACAGCTAAGTTTTTAATTCCATCCTATCTCCCGATTGATTACGTGAATTGATATTTTATTCCATCTAATCACTGCATGCATATTTGCTGCATTCGTTCTATGGACGATTGATACATGTCAAGCAATATTGGATGGAATATTCTCTATTGGAAGAGTCCATTCCGTCCGGCAATATCGAGTGAAATTCTGAAGCTACGACTCACCATTGCCTGTTTTACAGGCCATCATAGTCGGCTGCATCAGGAGTTGTTCTTCATGCGTGGTAGGAAATCAATCTCCCATGAGTCAAGCTATTTTCCTATTAATTTTGGCTACCAATTATTTATTTTAATATCCTTGTTACCCTAACACCTTTGATGTTTGTTTCTACTCGTACATGAGAGCAATGAAAGGGACAGGTTTACTTGGCTTTAGATGCGCAAGATGTGAACTCACTCATGAAGGGCCGTATATTGATGGACCGCGAGAGAATTAATCCGTGGAGACGAGATGATCTGGCGACTGGCTGTTGCGTCAGTTTCAATCGCCACGCTCCGGGACTCGCTCGCCGCAGGCTCGCTGTCCTGGACTCGCCACACTCGTGTGTCCTCCCGCCACGAACTCGACACGTTCGGCGACTCGCTTGCTGCGAACTCGCCATGCTACCGGCCAAACGCCGCACGGCTTTGCCATAGCATGAGCTCCATCCGCCGCATCGGCACCATGTTTGCCACGTCGACTTCTCCATAGCATGGCATCCGTCTGCCGCACAACACCAGTCCGCCATGTCGATTTCACCATAGCGCGACCTCCGTCCGCCGCATAGATTTCATCTTAGCGCGACCTCCATCCATCGGGTAGACCCATGTCCGCTGTGTCGACTTCGCCACAACGCGATCTACATCCGCCGCATTGAACCGATGTCCGCCGCGTCGACTATGACAAAGAGCGACCATACGTCTGTCGAGTTTACCTCGCCACGGCGCGACCTCTATCCCCCTCGTAGACCTATGTCCGCCGCGTCAACTTCGCCATAGGGCGACCATACGACCACCGCGTCGATTCCGCCAAAGTACGTCCGCCACGTCGACTTCTTCAGGCCTTTATCAACCTTTTAAAGAGCGACACGCAATGACCAAGTAGTGCGGACGAGAACTCACAAACCGAGCCTCAGATCATCCATCAAAAATGCTAACCGAGAGTCATTATTAGGGTCGCCTTGCTCGACTGGCCTTCTCGGCCAAGACAAATGGCAGTGCTACACAAACAACACCATGTTCTCCTCAACCTTAGATACTACTGTGGATACGGACTCACAAACCGAGCCTTGGATCATCTAGAAAAAACAACCAGCCGAGAGCCATTTTTGGAGTCGTCATGCGGCTGTCCCCCCCACGACAAGATGAGAGACTCGCTACGGGTGAGCGACACGCCATGCTCGGAGAGTCTCCCCTCGCAGACTCGCCCAACACGGACTCGCCACTCTCGGGGACTCTCCCCTCATAGACTCATCGTGCTTGGGGACTCTTCCTAACGGAGTCACCACGCTCGAGGACTCGCCACCATCGCAGACTCGTCGTCGCGTGCTCACCACACTTGGGGACACTCTCCTCGCGGCCTCACCACCATTGCAGACTCGCCATGCTTGGGGACTCTCTCCTACGGACTCGCCACGCTCGGGGACTCTCTCCTCGCGGACTTGCCACGCTCAGGGACTCTCCCAACATGGACTCTCCACGCTCGGGGACTCTCCCATCGCGTACCCGCCATGCTCGGGAACAACCACTACTTTTTTCAGAATATGCATCTCTAAAGAGTCTCAAGTCGCCTGTACAAGCCAACTAGATCCTCAGGGACTACTCCTAGGAATGTTGCTGAGCTAAGCATAAAGCAAGTCAACTCCAATCGGCGGACGACTCATCAAGTTTTCATTTGTTCAGCTCGGGGCTCGACAACAACATTGGCCCTAGAGTGCGACATCGCTCATGAGTTATTGTGCCCATGTGATCACTACAGCATGTACATGTGGCTCCACGACCGCGAATCGCCCTCGCGAACTCGCCCGGTCGAGGACTCGCCACACCCAGGGACTCGCCACGTTTGGGGACTCTCTTCTCATAGACTCTCCACGCTCGGGGAGTCGCCACCGTCACGGACTCGCCACCATCGCAGACTCGCCACGCTCTGGGACTCTCCCCTCACGGACACGTGACGCTCGGGGACTCTCTCCTCGTAGACTCGCCATGCTCGGGGACTCGCCATCATCGCGGACTCGCCATGCTCGGGGACTCTCCCCTCGCAGCTCACCACCATAGCGGACTTGTGATGACCCACAAGTATAGGGGGTGTATCGCAGTATTTTCGATAAGTAAGAGTGTCGAACCCAACAAGGAGCAGAAGGTGTTGACGAGTGGCTTGGATCAGGAATTCTCTAGCAAACAGATTTTTACGGGTTTTTGATAATGCAGATAAATAAAGCGCGAGTAAATAAAAGACATAATAATAAATGCAGCAAGTGGCCCAATCCTTTCTTTAGCAAAGGACAAGTCGGTTGTATTACTTAAGATGACCAAACATTCTCGAGGACACATGTGAATATCGTCAAGTGCTTTCGCTTTATATAATTGATTAATCTTCTTTAGTTTGAATAAGTGTTGTGTGGGTGAACCTGTGCTAATGTACTGACCTTCCTAGGACTAATACATACTTATGATTATACCCCTTGCAAGCATCCGCAAGTATAAGAAAGTAATTAAGATAAAAACTTAACCACAACCTTAAACTCTGAGATCCTACACTCCCTTGTGCAAAGGTTTCCTAATGAGGGTTCAGGTTTCTGTCACTCCGGAAACCCCTACGATTAGTAGCCAAATACACAATGCATTCCACTAGGCCCATAAAGGTGAAGTATCATGTAGTCGACGTTCACATGACACCACTAAAAGAATAACACCACAACTTAAATATCAAACCATTGAATCTTTCTCAACACAATTCCACTACTAACCACATGACTTCTCCCATGTCCTCAAGAACTAAACAAACTACTCACAATACATCATATGGATCAAGATCAGAGATGAAATAATGATAAGTAATAATCTGAACATGAACGATAATTCAATGGTTCCACTCAATAGCATCAACTACAACAAGTAATCAACATCGGGAAAGTTTCCCCTAAGAATTATGCAATATTCAACCCAATTGTTACAGCAGTATGGGGTGGTGATGATGGTGCTGGTGTAGATGATGATGATGATGATCCCGATGAAGTCCAGCTCGATGGTCGTGTTGATGGCGACGATCTCCCCTCCTCGGGAAGGAATTTCCCTGGCAGATTTCTGCCTGCCGGAGAGCTCTTTCTCTCTCTTTAATTTCTGCCCCGCAGTGGCGGCGGAACCTTTCTGTGGTTGCTCCCCGAGTCTTAGGGTTTCAGGAGGATTGTATACGCCAAAGAGCAGAGCCAGAGGTGGGCCAGGGTGGCCACACCACATGGTGGCGCGGCCTAGGGTGGCCCACGCCAGGGGGTGGTGTTGGCCCCATGTGGCCCATCTCCACTCCCCCTTCTAGCTTCCTTCGTCTTTTGGAAAAATAGGATTTTCCATATATTTTCCGGGATTTTCTGATCTTCGTGAATTTTGCCTCCAAACATTGCCTTTTCCATCAGAATCCTGACTTCAGCGGTCCATCCCCCAAAAGTCATCAACCATGCAAAAACAGATGAAATAACATAAGTATCATCTCTTAATATGAAATATATCAATGAATAACAGTAAATTATGATATAGAATAGTGATGCAAAATGGACGTATCAACTCCCCCAAGCTTAGACTTTGCTTGTCCCCAAGCGAAAACTGAGCTCAATAAACATGACCTCAGGTTTATGGAGTGAAGTGTCGATAAAAGAATATGGATAAGAAGCATCACATTATCAATACACAAATCATATTAGAATACAACTCACTATTATATAACTTAACTTGCAATAAGTAAAGGAAACACAATAAAGATACACAAAGTAAATCATAATTGGTAATGGCAAACTTTGTTCTTGGTCAAATGATAGTTAACAATTTGTAGAAGTTCAAGCATAATGGGGTTTTCAATGATAGCTTTCAAAATAATATTCACTAAGATAAGAGTAATGTGCAAAACAAAGAACATAAGAAACACGATTGAATAAATCATCATATGAATGATTGAAACACAACAACTCAAAATACTTGCTTGAGATAGAAAGGAATATGTTTACTGACTCAACTAAAAAGTAAAAGATAGGCCCTTCACAGAGGGAAGCAGGGATTTCAAGTTTCATAAAGAGCTTCCAAAAATTATGGCACTTGTTAGCTTTTAGCTCTCATTACCCCTGTCATAAGCATCTTTAGGTGATTAAGGTTAAAGTGAACAAATATGAGGATATGCTTGACAAGTTATAAGCTGAAAATCTCATGCCCCTTGCTTACGAGTACCATTCCTCATGCTACTCAACTTTAGTCACAAGTAAGTTCTTGTCTTTGTAAGTACATGTGTATCATAGAGAACCGCCAACGGGGGTACCCCTTTCCCGATGATACAGAAGCTTTCCCATATCAAAATGACAAGGTAAGCAGACAATGAGCATCTCAGCAATCCTTTTATTTCCTATTTTCATAGGTTTTTTTTCTTCTTTCCTATTTGCATAGGTTTTTTTATTGAGAATGCTTCACAAATTGCTCACTATGGTTATGATGCATGTTTCCACCATGATTAGGCATGGCTTAGACTAGCCGCCCAAGCGTTTCCCTAACACATATACGGACTCCATGAGCCTTACAAGCTCCCCTTTTATTTCACACCGCCGGGATCCATAAGCAAAAGAACATGATATCAACTAAATAAAGTGCAATGTTGAAAGCGTTCCCCATGGTAACATGGTTCTGCTAATTCATAACTTACAAAACGCAAGCATATACGCAACATAGATGGGCACAATGGTTCAAGTTTATTAAGTGCAAGAAAGTAAAGTGTGCCATCAAGTTCGTGAGAGCTTTAGTCACTAATTTTCACATAACAAGTTTAATTCAGAAGGTAGATAAAAACATGAATTTAGTTGGAATAGTAATAATGCTAATAGGTAGGTATGGTGGACACAAATGGCATAGGTTTTGGTTTAAAGATTGGATGCACGAGAAGCATTCCCTCTCAGTACAGGTTTTTGGCTAGCAAGGCTGGGTAGCAAGCATAAGAGTTGAAGGAAACAAACAAACATACAAGTGATAAAAACAAACATGCAAACTTCCTTGGAATCACAAAATATCTTAACTAGAGAATACTAAGCTTATGAGCCAATCAATAAAGAAATATGATGAAATTATATTTCTTAAGAGTACTTTTATCTTTTCCATTCAATTCTCATAATAGTGCTGCTACTGACCGAGCCAGGTTTGCCAAAACCAACTAAATTTGCTTAATGATCACAAAGTGATACCAATACTAACAACAAGATCAATCATATAACAGAAATTGCAAACTAATATAAGATTTGCAAAAAATAAATGATAGAACTTCTCATTAATATTCCATAACAGCAGCTCACCCAGAGGAATACATAGATATCTAACTAGAGGAGAGATACTTCCACAATGCAAACCATCCTATATGATAACTTCTCTATTCATGATATGACTCTACTGAAAAGGTAAAAAGATAAAAGATAGTGATGTGATACCGCGACACTCCCCCAAGCTTGGAACAAACCAAGGGGATGCCAAAACCTGATGAAGAATTACTCCTTTGGTGGTGGTGTTGTTCTCTTGTCATCGTACGACTTCCAAGGTAAGGGCTCCCATCAACAAAAGACATCCTGGTTTCCAACATCCTCAAACTAGCAGCAACACTTATGTGTTTAAACATAACCTCATACTCACAGTTTTGATTTTGCATGTCATAGAGTTGTAGTTGGTTGGTTGTTCGGTGGAGTGAGAGAATTTCATCCTTAAGCTCAGTAGTCTCCTTCTAGTGCTTAGCGATGAGTTCTGAACTAATCTTATGGATGATATCCACTTCGTGTTCCGCCATCTTCTTGTACCTAAAGACTTCTTGCTCCAGTGCTTCCATCCTGTCCTCTAGACTGCCTTCAGCTTTAGGGCCCTGAACCTCTTTTATCTGTACCTTCCCATCTTCGAGCAACAACTCCTTGGGATGAATCTTGAACTCACGCATGTACGGATTAATGATGTTCGCGGAGGAATCTTCCTTGGCTGATCCATAGGAAGACATTGTGGCTCCAAAACTGAGACTCTACCTATCAGAAATAGATCGAAACAAAAACATGACGAGAACACGATATACAAACCTCAGGGGATCCGGGGGATTATATATTATGAAGTTTAACAACAAAAAGAAGGTACTAGGAGAAAACGGGTCGGAGACGGGCTCCGGGGTGGGCACATCCCCTGGCGGCGCGGCCAGGTGGGCCCACACCACGGGGTGGTGTGAGCCACCCGGGCTCCGTTTTCGTCCCTCTTTCTACTCATTGCTTTCCATGTTAGATAAAAACTGCAAAAATATAAATTGATAGATTTTTTGCGGACCTTTTCTTACCAGAACTGTTATGTTGTGACCTCGGATCGATAAGGATCCTAAGTCCCTATGATTAACATGCTAGTCCCTGGATCAGTAGCTAGCACTCACAGTCGATGAAATACCATGTAAAACACAAGTCTTTATTACATGAATCGAGTAATCCAGACTTTACATTATTACAACAGAAGCGAATTAATACAACTTGGAGTCCCATCAATGCCACAAGCTAGTTGAGTGAAGACCCGCGATCCTAGCACACCTTTCAACGATCTCCAATTTCTACACATGAAACGTGCAGCCAAACGAGTTGGTCAATACTTTGAATGTATTGGCAAGTTACACCAAGGAAAGAATAAGACTAACTCTACATGCAAGGCTAGGAGTAGGCTTTGTGGTTTATTTGCATAAAGCCAATTTTCACAAAGTAAGAAGAAAAGAGGGAGAATTTTACCCTACTTTGTAAACATTGTTTAAGTAATATAGGGTCGAATGGAACACGAGGATATTACTCACCAAGTGCCCAAACAACCTAACACTTAGATATTACTCACCAAGTTCCCAAGATCCCACCCATTGGCGATATTACTCACGCCATGGGGTTTTAGAAAACTTTAAGTTTGGAAAGAGAGAGTAAGATCTTTCAGAGGCTCCATCCTTCAGATGCTCAAAGTGTTATTTTCTGTGAACTCGGCTGATCAATCAGATTGCAATACTCTCGAGAGGTTGTGCAGTTTCCCCACAATCCACGATCAAGTCATTTTACAGACAAGACCATGTCGAGGCTTTCCCTTAGTAGCCCCTCTACCAGCTGGATCCAACCGTGCCAAGAACCTCCAAATGTTGGTACCCCGGTGAGGTTTCCCACTAAGTACTAGGCCAAGATAGAGCCCATATGTATTGTGGTTGCACTGGAAGCTTCTGAACTTTGTAACATGGCAGACTTCTTTGATTCCTAGGCGGCTGTCCTCCACCAAAATTCCACTCGTTGACCCGACAACCAATCCGCCCAGAAGAAAACTTAGTTTTTATTTTGAAGGGGGTTTTGAGAAAAAAAGGTTCGCTCGAGAGAGCTTTATACTTAGAATTTTTTTAGTCTTTCGAACCCATCGATATTTTATATATAACATAGCACAAGCATAACACTTAGAAAAAAATTAAGGATTCCTATTGGGAGTGGAAATAATCCTAAATATAGAGCTACTCATGGCATACTATAAAATAGCATCGCACTTGTAAAACACTTAAAACATCCTACACATGCATACTACTCATTCGAAGATCAAAACATGCATAGTAACAAAACTGGGATAAAAACATGAACAAGGTGTAACTTGCCTTAGTATATAATTTGACGATGATTATTTCTTTATGGTACTCGTCCACACGCTCCCAATAAATCTAACAATTAGGAAAATACACTAATAAACAACCATTGGAAATAAAGAAACAACCATTAAAGTAGAGAGCCAAATAAATGATCCGACAAGTAAACAAATGCCACAACATGCAACACGTTGATAAAATAAATCTGGAACATTCCAAATTATTTATTTAATATACAATAATATATTCTATTGTTTTAAGGTGTAGCGTGTATGATTATGGTGAATTGCAAAGGATTAGGTCGATATTTTTTTTGTAGATTCCATAGTATGGTCAAAATAAAGCTAGATTCATCTCGCAAAGGAAAAAAAAATCTAAACATGTATATTTTAGGGGTTTGAGATTACTGATAGATAGATATTTCAATTACGAACACAACGCAAAAAGGATTGACAAAAACGGAGCTCTAGAACTAAAGATAGCCCAAAACACTATTCAAACTTTAAAATTTTGAATACAGATTTGAAAATTTAATAATTATAAAAGTAGTACCACCGAATAGTAAATTTAATTACAAATCTAACACAAGAAATATCATCTAATTTGAATCTACGGTTAAAAGATATTGAATTTCAAACATGTGGCATGTAGACTGATACGATGAACCCGATCTGATCTGATACTACGAGTACATGTGCGCGTGCAGCTGAACGGGAAAAAGAAGTAGCGACATAATAGGAAGTAACGTGTTATCTAATTTATATGGACAGACTTTGTTAAGCATGTACCAGCGAAGTTGGGTCACGGAGCGCTCGGAAGATGATGGCGGTGGACTCGAACGCGATCAGCTCTGCAGCGGTCTCCGGCTCGCGGTGGCGTGTCCGGCGTCCGCGACGACGACGACGCATATACGTGGACGTGGTCACCGGTCTTCAGATGTTTCTGCCGTGTACATGAAGGCCGGCTGGAGCTATGGTGATGGCGACAAACTCTGGCGAACTTCCGACGGCTCGAGTACGACGTTGTGGAGCTCCTGCGTTCGGGAAAACAGGTCACAAAGGATGCGGTCAAGAATTTTAGAAAGCATAGATGAATGAGCTAGATCTAGTTGTGCCTTGTTTCTCTGCCTTGGAGATCCTACGGCGGCAGTCCGGCGAATCTCCGTCGCGTAAGTCCGCTCAATCTAGAGCTTCTGCATATTAGGAAAAAGGGCAAGGCGACGCGGTGGAACAAGAATAGAAGCTCAGAAGGAAGAGGGACGGGGAAGGGGTCCTGTAATCTTGGCTTTGAGCTCCGACCGTGTTGTTTTCTGGCGAGATTGATCTGGCGGCATGGTCTTGGGTTACGTATTTTTGCCGAAAATCGGACGGGAGGAGGAGAGATTATTTATGGAGAGTTTTCGTGCAGAGGGGGCAAGAATTTGAGCAAATCTGGCCGGATTTCCTGGGCAGTTTAGCTATGAGAGAGCTGGACGTGTTCGTTCTGGACTCTTATCAGGAGGAGGAAGATGACAGTGTGGACCCTGCCTTCAGCGAAAAGAAAGAAAACCGGAGGGAGAGAGATGTGTTGCAGCTAGCTCGTTTGAGTCCTCTGGTTCCGGCTGCTTCGCTCGGGCGCGTGCGATCGACCAACAGGCCGTTGCTAGTCTAGCCTGGCCATGCGGACTAGGTCAGGTTAAACCAATGTTAGACTCCACGCATGCATGTGCGGGGTAGTGGCCTGGCTTGGAGCCAGCTTGGTGCATCGGATACATATGTTTCTTCACGTAAGTTTGGTTCTCTTTTTATTTTCTCTTTCTACTTCTTTTATTTAGGGCAAAGTCTAAAGGATTCACGTAATGTCCAACGCTTTTCTAAAAACATTATAATCTAGAAAATATTTTATCCATCAGGAAAAACTTACAGGAGATATATCCAACCCAAACATTTTTTTAAACCATTTAATTAATTTATACACTTTATTATGGCTCAATTTATCTCTCAAAAAAATTGGGTCTTAAGTATCTTCATAATTATTTTAGTACTACAGAATGCACAAGCATATATATATAAAATTTCAAACCCGATATTTTGAAGGAGTGATTTTATCTTCACTTGGTTGTTTTTCTTTGAATCGGACACACTATTTTTAATATTCGCTGAAGTCCAAAATGCGACAAAATTCCAAAACGAATGAAAATGAAACGCAAGAAAATACTTTCTTGGATTTGGATAAAATTTCCCAAACAATATTTATATTTGGATAGTCACGTTAATCCACTCTTTTTAATATCGCTTAAGAAATTTTGAACAAATCCTCAAAAGGTTCTTTTCATCTAAAAGTCTCGACAAGGTCAAACAGTTCAAACAATTTATTTTAACATCCAAATTTAAGGAAAAATTTGGGATGTTACATGGTACCTATTCGAAAACAGACTCTACAGGTTTCTGAATTTAGTCTTTGATAAATTTTTCCGGAGTCACCATTTGAATAGCATTAATATCTTTATTGTAAGAATCTCTAAAAAATATAGTGCTTGAGTCTCTGACCATTCACCACTTATGTAGTGTTATCTTTTAAGGAAGAAATTTTTATTGCCCTTGAACGATACACCTCTTCAATAACAAAAGGTCCTTCCCATTTTGAGAGTAGTTTTTCTGCAAAAAATCTGAGATGAGACCTATACAATAGAATCTTCTCACCAACATGGAACTCTCTTTTAAGAATTCTCCTGTCATGTCATCTTTTAACTTAATCTTTAAAGAGTCTAGCATTTTCATATGCTTCACTCCTCCACTCGTCTAACGAACTTAAGTCAAATAATCTTTTCTCACCAGCAAGTTTGAAGTCTCTATTAAGTTTTTTCACTGCCTAATAAGCTTTGTGTTCTAATTCTAAAGGCAAGTGACAAGCTTTCCCATAAACCAATTTTTAAGGGGACATTCCCATAGGATTTTTATAAGCAGTTCCATAAGCCCATAAAGCATCATTCAACTTTTTAGCCCAATTTTTTCTAGATCTATTAACAGTCGTTTGCAAGATGGATTTAATTTCTCTATTTGATAGTTCTACTTGCCCACTAGTTTGGGGATGATAAGCTGAAGCAATTCTATGATTAACATCATATTTAGCAAGGGTATTTCTAAAGCCACCATGAATGAAATGAGAACCTCCATCAGTCATAAGATACCTAGGCACTCCAAACCTAGGAAAGATAATATCCTTAAGCATTTTTAAAGAGGTCTCACCATCAGCACTTTTCGTAGGTATAGCTTCTATCCACTTAGTAACATAGTCAACAGCAATAAAAATATGAGTATAACCTTTTGAAGGGGGAAAGGACCCATAAAGTCAAATCCCCAACAATCAAATGATTCAATAACAAGAGAGTAATTCATAGGCATTTCATTGCGTCTAGAAATATTACCAACTCGTTGACATTCATCACATGATAAGAAAATTTTTCTTGCATCTTTAAAAAGGGTAGGCCAGTAAAAACCTGATTGTAGAACCTTTTGTGCGGTACTATCTCCCGCATGATGTCCTCCATAGGCACTACCATGATATTTCCGCAATATCTCCTTTTGTTCATATTCTGGAACACATCTTCGCATAATACCATCTACTCCCTCTTTATATAAATTTGGGTCATCCCAAAAATAATGCCTCAAATCGTAAAAGAACTTCCTTCTTTGCTGGGCTGTAAAAGTTGGAGACAAATACTTGGAAACAATAAAGTTAGCATAATCAGCATACCAAGGACTCTCGCGCGAGCTTACCGCTACTGCATCCAATTGTTCATCTGGGAAACTATCATTAACAGGCATAGGATCAAAAGAGATGTTTTCCAATCGTGATAAATTATCAGCAACAGGATTTTCAGCACCTTTCCTATCTACAATATGTAGGTCAAACTCTTGTAAAAGCAACATCCATCTAATAACCCTAGGCTTAGCATCTTTCTTTGTCATAAGGTACTTAATAGCAGCATGATCAGTATGAATGGTAACTTTTGAATCAACAATATAAGGTCTAAACTTATCACAAGCAAATACAACAGCTAAGTGAAGGGGATCGTAGTAGAAAACAAAAAAATTCCTACGATGGAACCCCAAAACTGCCTAGGATCTATCTATGTAGTAATGCGGTAACGGCTGATGCATAGAGAATACATACCCTTGTAGATCGTACGCGGTTAACGTTCCGTGGAGAATGTGGTTGAAGTAGTCGTACTCGTAGCCGACCTCAAGGTCGCAAAGCTCCTTGCAAGTCACCCCTTGCTCCTTGTTCATCTTCATCGTGCAACAGCTCCGACTCACGACATTTAAGCGCCCCAAGTGTTGTGCCTCGTGTCTTCGTACACATCCGGTGCACGATGAGACCTCCGGCTCCCCGATCCCACCGGGAGTGCGGAAGTTGATATCTGGCTAGGAATCCCTTCAGTGCAACGATGTGCTGCAGGTCTGCCTCGATCACACAGCCCAAACTTGGGGCCATGGTCACAAGGTATAGAGAGAGGGAGGGAGAAAGTCAACCAAAGGACTTCTCAAGTTGTGTGTCTAATCCCACCCATGGGCACCCCTTTATATAGGCGGAGGGGGTGTGCCCTCCCCATTGGGTTAGCCATGTGGGACTAATAGTTAAAGGAAAATTACAGGAATTTTCGTCCTGGCCGATTGGACCGAATTAACTCAGCCCAATAGTCAAAACAGCAGCGGGAATAACAGCCTGGGAAAGGGCTGGCCGTGTGGGCCTTGGCGCGGCCCACCTCACGCCTAGCCTTCTCCTGCACGGCGGCCTCGCAAGCCAGCCCGGGTGGGCCGGTGCCCCCCTGCGGCCTAGCAGCTCCCGTGGCAGCGGCCTACTGAGGCGACCCGGGTGGGCTGGTGCCCCTCGGTGGCCCACGCGCGTCTGCGAGGCGGTCTGGCGAGGCAGAGCCCGGGTGGGCCTACCCGGCGCGGCGCCCACCAGGCGTGGTGGCACCCAGTGCTCTGCCAGCTCGCGTGCGGCACTTACTACCGACCGCCCACCTTTGTGGGCTGCCAAGCCCACTCGCGGCAGCAGCTGTAATTTTTTCCTTTTTCTTTTTCTACAGCTCTATTCCTAGGCTATTTCCCTCCGGGATTTGGCCTAATATAAAAGTTGCTTTTATAAATCTTATTTTAAATATTATTTAGAATATATTAATTCACAATTAACATATAATAAATATATAGTTAAATTCCCATTTATCTGAAAACACTTTTCTGGTCTTTTCCTTTATTATTTCTCCGAACAATTTCGGATCTCTCTACGGAACGATTCCGACTTTCTATTTCTCTACTATGATTCCGTCTTACGAATGATCGCTCTGATTGTACCTTTAAGTGTATCCTCTCACGGCTCGGGAATGCTCTAGACATGATCTGTATCAATGATCAACAGAGGGACCAGGGATATCCATGTGACCCCTATGCATTCCTGATGACAATGTCGTTTGAACCGCTAAATGTAGCATTACGGGCCGAGATCCCTATGCATTCCTTTTGTTTCTCGATACGACTTGTCCGAGATCCGATCATTGGTATCCCATACCTTGTTCAATCTCGTTCACAACAAGTTATGTTTTCTTGTTACCGTGATATTACATCCCCGTGACCGAGTCACATGTTGCAACATTTATGGATGTAATCTCACCAAGCCGGCCGTATGTATCTTTACCTGTCATGTGGGTGAACAAATCCCGATCTTCTAGTCACATGTCATCAACTGTTCCTTTGGAATACCCAACATACACCTTTATGGCCACCGTATTACCAGATGACGGTTGATGTAGTCAAAGCAGCCTCGGAAAACAGTGAGTAATATGAGCTCACGGTCTAAGGAGAAGGAGTCTAGGTATAGCTATTGCAACAATGAACTATATGACTTGATCGTGTTGCAATCCTTCGAGGAATGTCCAATCACATCATTCTTCAATGATATGATCCGGTTGTCAGTCAGCATAAATGCCCATGATCTTAAAACCCAGATCATCTTCATGACCAACGAACTAGTATGAATAGAGGCTACTAGGGACTTGGTTGTTTCATACCACACTTGTACCAATGTTTCTACTTGGCACAGTTATAGCACAATATGAAACTATTATAAACTAATTGAGATATGACAATAAAAACCTATTTATTATTTGCCTCTAGGGCATATCTCCTTCAGTCTCCCACTTGCACTAGAGAACAAATAATCCATCTCGCAGTTTACTCATATAAACCATATACCAGATGCATTTACAGATCATGCATGCTCATGGGAAACGTCATGTCCATGTTCTGTTTTACCAGATCATTATGTCTTTTTGCAAATCATTAATGTCTTTCTAACTCCATTATCGTATAATGGGTCGAAGCATTTGTATGGCGACAAAGTGAGACTTTGTTTCTAGTGTTTATGATGACGGTTGTTGTCACCGTTGTCATCTAAACTTTGAAACACACTTTGCTATCCTTTGTGTATATACTATAGTCATGGAAGCAGAATGAGGCCGGATTCCAGGAGCTTACAGTGACTTTAGATCAACCTCAAGGGCTTTCTCATGTGCACTAGGCCCTGGGACACATCATTATACGTTAAAAGCGAACTAGCCCCGCCATAACATTATACATCAGATCAGATGGAGCCTTTATACTTCTATATCTATGTATATCCTAGTGCCTGAAATGCATCTATGCCACTTACATTGCTTCTTGCCATTTATGTACAAACTTAATTCTGGTTCAGTGATCAACTCATGAATCACTCAAAGACACATTCTTATAGTTAAGACTTTGTCCTACCAACCAGTACCTCGGGTCACATTACGTCGAGTATACAACATGGTTATATGGACGAACCTATGACTAATGCATAGGAGATGCAACACATCTCTTTCTTTCAACCATAGTTGCAATACAAACTCAATGCTTCATACAACAAGAATTACTTTCTTACCTTGTTCCATTCTGAGCTTCTTCGGAATCTTGTTTAGGAAATTCTGAACATCTTTCAGAATCAAGTCTAGGAAGCATTCGACATTTAGTGTTTATTAAACTCATTCATCTATCTCGATAGATTTTCTTGTTTAATAACTTCAACTTCATCATTATTTATCTAACTTAAATACTATTAACACCAATCACATCATTCACATATGTCGTCCACATATCACAGAATGATTTCACGCTCCCACTCAAATATGACATTCATGTTTGAGATCCAGGGATTTCACTTAGCTCCCACTCGAAATATGTCAGCTACATATTATGAATTAGCCAAGCTGATTTGCTCCCACTCAAATCTAGGTCCTCTCGATAATCTAGGACATTCCAAAATTCTTTGATCATCATCAAATCGAGAATTCCACTAACGAGATTTCAATGACCCTTCATTTCTCGTACTTAGGTCCATCACACTTCTTTGTAATTCGTAGGTATGTCTTGTTCAAAACATGACAAGCGAATCAACAATATAATTCCACAAACTTGTAGAATATATAGTTGAATCCTACTTTATTTAGTAAAAGTATTCCCTGAAACTTCATGATCATTATCATTGGTTTATCCTCTATTTGTAGAGTTTGGATTCATGAAACAAATTCCACTGCGCCACTCAAAAATTCGGAGGTAAGGTCAAATACCTTGTTTTGATCTTTTACTTTCTTCCACCTGTATCTTCATCAAGACACGCCGGCTTTGGACAACAATAGTTTTGCCCTTTGTGGAAGATGCATTCATAGCTTCCTAAGAATGCTCTACAAAGACTTGTTTATTCGCCACGACTTCGACTTATCGAAATCTCCAGAAACTCAAACTTGCCATAACACTTATTGTGTTGTTTCCACGAATATTTAGATGTTCCTTTGTATTTCAAATGAGTGTTTGCTTATTTTGATCTTTTACTTTAAACGATAACTATAACCCCGATAAGAGATAATATTATATCGTATGTATCTTAATACATAATGATTATGATGTTTAGATATTTGATACATTGCAAATGTATCTATAATTTTTGATGTTCCATGCTTGGTTTTATCCACTTTCTTGTGTTTTGTTCCAACTTTAGAGTACTTTTCATATGATTTCTTGGACTAACCTATTAACAAGAGCCACAGTGCGAGCTGCTTGTTTTCTGCTGTTTTTGGTTCCAGGAAAGTCAGAAAATGAATATTCTCGGAATTGGACGGGACAAAAGCCAAAGTGCCTATTTTTCTGGAAGTCATCCGATGCCACAATATGAGACGGAGAGGGGCCAGAGGCCAGCCACACCACCTGGCCACGCGGCCAGGCTTGGCCCACGCCAGGGGGTGGTGTGGTGGCCCCTGGCACCCCCTCGGCCTCCCCTTCGGACTATAAGATGCCCTCGGGACGTAAACCCTAAGGGCCCGATCAAAAAATCCACGAAAGAGTCTGTAGCCGCCGTCATCTCCATCCCTAGATCGGGAGGGATCTAAAGCTCTTCCCGGCACCCTGCCGGAGAGGGGAATTCACCCCGGAGGCCTTCTTCATCACCATGCAAGCCTCCGGTGTGATGCGTGAGTAGTTCATCCTTGGACTACGGATCCATGTAGTAGCTAGATGGCTGGTTCTCCTCCTTTGTGCTTTCATGTCTAGATCTTGTGAGCTACGTTCATGATCAAGATCATCTATTTGTAATTCTGCATGTTGTGTTTGCGGGGATCCAATGGATATTGAGATACTATTTCAGATTGATTATTGATTCTATCATGTCTTTATTATTTGTGATCTTGCATGCTTTCCGTTGTTAGTAGCTATCTTGGCCAAGTAGATGCTAGCAACTCCAATAATTAGTATTTATGCTCGATAGTGGGTTCATGCCTCTGGTAATCTAGGGAAGTGACAGAAATCTCTAAGGTAATAGATGTGCTCTTGCTACTAGGGAGAAAACAACAATCCTTTGTTCATAGAACAATCGTATTGTTTACTTTACACGCAGTTTGTAAAGCAATAATTTGTTGCTTGCAACTTAATACTAGAGGGGGTTCGGATGATAACCTTAAGATGGATAATTAGTCATAGATGCAGTTGGATGGCGGTCTATGTATAATGTTGTAATGCCCAATCAAGTCTCAAAGGAGTCAAGATGATTAATATATGCATGTATTGCTTTCTCGATGTTTGTCAATTGCCCCGCTGTAATTTGTTCACCCAGCATGTTATATATCTTAAGGAGAGCCACCTCTAGTGAACTATGGATCCCGGTCCTTGTCTTTTACATACAATCTACAAACTGTTTACTGTTTTGTGTTTACTTTCTGCAAAATTTTACTTCTTTCCATTTGATACGTTTAATCCTGTTGTGGAATTGGCCACGGCAGTCGCTGCCACTGGCAGCAATTGAGTGTTTCGTGAGGAAGAGTTGGCGGCCATCTGCGGTGCGAGATGGGGGCGGATGCACACGGGTTTACCCAGGTTCGACCCCCGGAGGGTAAAGACCTACTCCTGCTAGATTAGATTATGAGAGAGCGAGTTACAGGGGTGGCGAGCTCGGCGGCCAGGCAGCGAGTCGCTTGAGGGGGTGTATGATGGAACGTAGGGTCCTAGGATACCCTAGGGAGGTTTATATATGAAGCACCTCGCTAGGGTTCACAAGCTGTCCCCGAACAAGATAAGGATCCGGAGACTTTTGACCTAATCCGACTGGGCCTCTGCTACGCTTCTGGGCTTTCAGTCGCCAGTCGATGGGCCTTTCCTTTCTTCATAGTTCAGTCGCTGTCTTTCGGACGCACTCGCGGGCCTTTCAGCCCACTCGGAGCGTTCTGCTGGGCATACCCCCTTTGGCATATCCCCATCAAATCCTTTGTTTTCTGCAAAACACGGTGAGATTGACAACCTCATCGCAAGTTGGGGACAAAGTTTTGCGGTTGTGTTGTGCAGGTCTCCACGTTGCTACTAGTATCGGTAGTGCGCCCTGCCAAGGCTCAGCTAGCAACACCTTTGGGGTGTTTCCTTGCTCCTACTAGTTTGATTAAACCTTGGTTTCATAACTGAGGGAAACTTACTGCTGTGCTCATCATACCTTCCTCTTGGGGTTCCCAACGAGCTCTACATCAACACCGAGCCATCAAGCATTTTTCTGGCGCCGTTGTCGGGGAGTCAAGGACATCTTCACAAGGGAGTCCCTCATAACCAATATCTTTACTTTGTTATTTTTGTTTTGCTTAGTTTCTTTTTGCTTTGTTTGCTTGTTTCTTTATCAAAAACACACAAAAAATAGTTTTACTAGTTTGCTTTCTTATTTGAAAACACAAAAAAATGACTACTCTTGAAAACACTAAGTTGTGTGACTTCACTAGCACCAACAACAATGATTTTATGAGCACACCTATTGCTCCACCTGTGCCTGAAGATACTTTCTTTGAGATAAAACCTGCTTTGCTCAATCTTGTTATGAGAGAACAATTTTCTGGTATTGGTAATGAAGATGCTGCTTCCCATCTAAATAACTTTGCTGAACTTTGCGAGATGCAAAAGCATAGGGATGTAGATGGTGATATTATTAAGCTGAAATTGTTTCCTTTCTCTTTGAGAGGAAAATCTAAAGAATGGTTGAATTCCTTAACTAGGAATAGTATTGATTCTTGGACTAAATGCAAAGATGCTTTCATTGGAAAATACTATCCTCCTGCTAAGATTATAGCTATGAGAAGTGAAATAATGAAGTTTAAACAACTTGATAATGAGCATGTTGCTCAAGCTTGGGAAAGAATGAAATCTTTGGTAAAGAATTGTCCCACTCATGGACTGACTGCTTGGATGATCATCCAAACTTTTTATGCAGGATTGAACTATTCTTCAAGGAACCTATTGGACTCTGCTGCTGGAGGTACCTTTATAACCATCACTTTGGGTGCTGCAACAAAACTTCTGGACAATATGATGGTTAATTATTCTGAATGGCATACTGAGAGAGCTCCACAAGGTAGGAAGGTAAATTCTGTTGAGGAAACCTCCTCCTTGAGTGATAAGATTGATATTATTATGTCTATGCTTGTTAATGGGAAACCCCATATTGATCCAAATAATGTTACTTTAGCCTCTTTGGTTGCTCAAGAAGAGCAAGTTGATGTGAACTTCATAAGGAATAATAATTTTGGCAATAATGCTTATAGGAGTAATTTTGGTAACAAGAATTATAAGCCATATCCTCCCAACAATGGTAATGCTTATGGAAATTCTTACAACAATAATAGGAGTACACCCTCTGAACTTGAAGTTATGCTCAAAGACTTTATTAGTAAACAAACTGCTTTCAATAAAACTATTGAGGAAAGACTCTCTGTTGGGGGTGTAACCCCAGGTACCCCAGAGTTGATGAATAGGGGATTGCATAAAAAGATACATGAAGATAAAAATAGGAAGGATAAAGGGAATAGAATAAAGAAAAGAGGAAGGAAATAGTTCCAGGCCGAATTATCCTAAATTCGGCCTACACAGTACTTCCCTAGGCCTGATTAGGCTCATAGCCCGGCTGGGCCAAAGCATCTCTCCCCCGTGTGGGCCGACATCAGCCAAAGTCGGCCCACCACGGGCCTCCTTTGCCCTGCCAATGCTCCTCGCCAGCTCCCGCCAATGCCACCAGCTCCCGCGCGATCATCTGCGTCGCCGCTTCGCCCGCCTCGTCCCCCGGGTGGGCCGGTAGGGAGTGGTCCGGCCTACCGCAGGGGCCACGCCTCGACGCTTGCCCGCTTCCTCACGTCACCACAGAAACCCTGGGTGGGCTGACTCGGCGGACACCTCGGCCCACCTCGGGCCACCTCCTACCTCCGCCGGATCCCGCCAGGTGAGCTGTTCCGGACCGCGTCCCTTGGGCCGAGACGAGAAGACCCCGGCTGGGTCACCCCAGGCCAGGTTCAGGCATACCCCGGCTGGGCCGCCCCATGCAGGATCAACTTCTACCCCGGCTGGGCTTGCTTCATCCCTCCACCTGGGCCGAATTACCTCATAGTTCGGCTGGGAGGAGAATAATCCGGATGGGGCACTGTTCACCGACTAGGTGGGCCCCATCTCGCCCCCGGGCCGAGTTATTTTCCGCCTTGGCCGAATTTCACTTTCTCGGGCCGAATTACTTCGCCCCGACGTCATTTCTCTCATACCTGGACCCACCAGCAACCTCTACATCGACACGCTGCCAAGTCAAGTCAAGCCTACGTCAGGTGCCAGTCTTGGGACGCCCCTGGCTCAGACTGGCCCCTTTGGTCAAAGATGCTAAGGAATATGCTGGGCATCTTGGGGGATGCTAGGGAATATGCCAAGCATCTCCAAAGATGCTAAGGAATATGCCGAAGGGATAAGACCAATGACTCAACAAAGGACAAGCTGACTAGGCAAGCCCCACAAGACAGCTCATAGGAGTACTTTAGATGACATACCTTGTCCCCTGGGCTCCCCTTTATAAGGAGCACCAGGGGTAACGTTACAAGGGAGGCCCCCTGGAGGGTTCCTCTCCCTCTGCTCACTAGGAGCATGGTTCCTTCTTCCTTTGCTCTCTCCATGAGAGGCATAGGAGTACGGCTCAAGGAGCACCATTGTAGCCACAAGCATGGCAAGATATATGAGATTAGATGCAGGAGTAGAGGTGTTATCTCACTAGGAGAGCCTCGAACCTGGGTATATCGTGTCTCTCTGAGTTCTTCTGTATGAGGTCTTCACTTCATCATCCCTCCCCGGATTCCTCCATCTTCCATCGGCCCCAACTTTAGCCTATACCAGGCATCTGCCGTGACACCACCACGACAGTTCACGCCCACCATGGGGCTGATAAGCGCCGCTGGTTGGGTTACCATCCGGATGGGAATGTCTTCATCAAGCTCTGCCTCACCATCGATCAAAGGTCTCTGCATCCACTTCCTCGACGTACAGAGAGCAGGGGAGTTGGCAATCAAGCCTCCCTTGTTGAGGTGTCTCAACCTCTTCCTCAACCTCTTCACCAACAGTACAGTAAGTTGTAGCTGACCCTTTGGGTATGACTCAACTAGATAACTCAACCAACATGCACATGAGATACCCTGGATGTCACTCGGGGACTATCACCTAGTTGTTCACCCCAGGGATGAGTTAATTCAACCCGGGGGCTAGCACGCATGCCATTCGAGTCACCCTAGGATAGAAAAAGTATCTTGGGGACTCGGTGTCTCCGTGCACAGGACAAATAACTCAGAAAAGACTTAAGATATGCCATGATCTCGTATAAGCTGCCTTGGATAAGAAAGTATCTCACCAAGTCATTTATAACTCGGATTTAACTCAACTCACCAAGTTACATAGCAACAAGAGTTATACTTCAGCTTGCCTAGTTGCCTTGTAACTCGGATTTGACTCAGTCAGCCGGATTACCTGGTAACTCAGATTTAACTCGGATTGATATTTTCAGCTTACCAGGTCATCCGTGACTCGGATTGGTGTGTGCATCACCATGCCAGATTACCTGATAACTCGAGTTTTACTTCAGTTTGCCTAATTACAGGTTTCCAGGTTACATGGTAACTTGGATTTTACTTCGGTTTTCCTAGTTACATGGTAACTCGGATTTTACTTCAGTTTGCCTAATTACAGGATAATTCAGATTTGCTTCAAGTTCCTAGTTACATGGTAACTCGGGTTTTACTTCAGTTTGCCTAACTGCAGGGGTAGTTCGGATTTGCTTCAATTTCCTAGTTACAGGGTAACTTGGATTTCATTTCAGCTTGTAAGGTTATTTAGTAACTCAGATTTTAACTCAGCTTACCAGGTTATCTTATACCTAAAATCAATTTGTTCCATATCTTGGATGGCAATGAGCCAGCATATCAGTAACTTATCATATTCAATCTCGGATCCCTATCTATGGAAGTATGCCATCGTATCGTAAAATCGTATCAATAACTCATCGTATTCAATCTCGGATCAATATCTCGGGTTAATATCTATGGAAGTATGCCATCATATCATAAAATCATGTCTCAAAATCATATCTTGGATCAATGTCTCAAGTCAAAATCTAGGGCAGTTTGCCAGCATATCATAAGACCATATCATATCTCAACCAAATGACTCAGGTCTAAGACTTATGTCAGATTCGAGTCAAGCAACTCAAAATCCCATCAGGTAACTCAGATTTGAGTCATGAAACTCGGATTTGAGTCAGGTAACTTGGATTCTGGGTCAAGTAACTCAAAACAGAGGCTCATGTCAATTTTGAATCATATGACTCAGCAATTATAACTCGGATGGGATAACTCGGATCATAATACATAAGGCCAGAGCTGTATCAGGCCAGAAGCCAAAAGAGTTACCCAAATGGGTAAAGGCCAGAGCCGAATCGGGCCAGAAGCCAAATGACTTACCCAAAAGGGTTAAGGCCAGAGCCGAATCAGGCCAGAAGCCAAATGAGTTACCCAAAAGGGTTAAGGCCAGAGCTAAATTCGGCTAGAAGCCAAAAGACTTACCCAAAAGGGTTAAGGCCAGAGCCGAATCAAGCCAGAAGCCAAAAGACTTACCCAAAAGGGTTAAGGCCAGAGCCGAATCAGGCCAGAAGCCAAATGAGTTACCCAAAAGGGTTAAGGCCAGAGCCAAATTCAGCCAGAAGCCAAAAGACTTACCCAAAAGGGTTAAGGCCAGAGCCGAATCAGGCTAGAAGCCAAATGAGTTACCCAAAAGGGTTAAGCCCAGAGCTAAATTCGGCCAGAAGCCAAAAGACTTACCCAAAAGGGTTAAGGCCAGAGCTGTATCAGGCCAGAAGCCAAAAGAGTTACCCAAAAGAGTTAAGGCCAGAGCCGAATCAGGCCAGAAGCCAAAAGAGTTACTCAAAAGGGTTAAGGCTAGAGCCGAATCAGGCCAGAAGCCAAATGATTTACCCAAAAGGGGTATGGCTAGAGCCAAATTCAGCCAGAAGCCAAATGACTCACCCAAAAGGGTTAAGGCCAGAGCCGAATTAGGCCAGAAACCACAAACTTACCCAAAGGGGGTCATATGACGGATGCCCATGAGGGCTATATGTCGATTTGGTTCAACTCCTACCAAGGATATATTGAAATTAAGAAAAATGACAATATGTTGATAAGCAACTCTGGATATACTATTTATGAAGCCTATGCGCGATTCTACGGTGTAACACCCCGTCCACTCCTGGGCCCGGGGGTGTCACTCCTGGCAGCTTAATAGGATATCTAGACTGGCCCCACAGACCAACACTAGTCTTTTCTGCGCACTTTGTCCTCACTCGTGCGCACCCGGTTACCCACTTCCCGGTTGGTCACCCATCCTAGAATTGCTCTAGGCCAAGCACGCTTAACCTTAGAGTTTTTTTTTGAATGAGCTTCCGGAAAAGGAGTTGCAACTTGTTGGTATGAGTATCCTATCAATCCTATTAAGCCATGTGCCTAGATCTCACATACACCTACCCTTTAGAAGATCGATGCCCTCATCGATCAAGCACACCCCAGGAGCGTTCCCTCTTAGCACGCGTCTGTGCGTCTAGTGCCGGCACATGTGCCATGCCGTTTCCACTCCGGGCCACACGCTATATGATCCACATGTCCCGCCACTAACCCGCACACACCCGTGTAATCGCAAGGGTCGTCTCTGATACCAATTGTAACTACCTCGGTGAAATACGCTCTTAGTTACATGCCTGGATGAGCAAAAGTGGTTAAAATAGTACGGTGGGGCCCGGGGCCACTCACGGTAGACCTTTCGGCCGTCCTAACCACTTTCAGAGCATCGGGACAAGAACGAGCGGCGTAATCGGCAGGCGAAGGGATCAACTACATACACAAGTGAGTATGTATGCAAGCCACATACAACAGTCCTCAGAGCCATTCCATCTAAAAGAAATAGAAATATTGCAACGACATACGGCAAGATTCAAATGTCCTAGATAGAGATAATATTTTAGGATAGCTCCTCATACATCAAACATCAGAGTTTCAGGCGGAAGCGGAAAACAAGATCCGAGTACGGATAAGAGCAAATCGGCATAAGATGCCACATAAATAAACACATCCCGCCCACAGATCTCACGGATCCCCGTTCCCGGAATCTCTACACCGAGTGATCGTTGCCAACATCATCTGTCTCCTCCACCCAGTATCCTTCTTGCGAGTACACATGTTCATCTGAATCAAACAATTTATCGTGTGAGACCCTAGGGGTACTCAGCAAGTCTTTATGCCTCTAAAGGGGACACAACCTGGGGTGACGCAATTACAGCAAAAGATAATAACTAACAAGTCTATAGATACTCGCTAACCATCCGCCTAACCAATGATAGACGGATGTCCGTGAATTAAGAACAGCAGTTATAACAGTATAATTAATAGATCCATCCTCCTCCTCGCTTACCAACGAGGAAGCGAACGAACAACCCCCCATCCGTTGGCAGTTTTATTAACCATTCCGTGAGTGTTGCACTATTTACTAGTTAGGTACTTAGTCGATTTAAAAGCGGTACTTTAGTTAGGCTTGTCTATGATCGAGAAACTGTGCTCCAAGTCGTCCATAACCGCGGACATGGCTTTCAGAAAGATTTACCCTGCAGGGGTGCACAAATAGCAACACACACTCGATCAACATCAGAAAAACCAACTCAAAACCCAACGAGGCATTCACGACAAAGCGATCACAGGATTCAGAAATATTTCAGGGGGCCACCCCATTAAGCTACCCGCAACGAAGTTGGCCGGCTCCGAGACGGACCCAAGGTTTGTGTCAATGGCTGTAAACGACTGGGAACCCGAAAGTGTGACTGGCTTGTCGATACCGCGAAAACATTCCACGATCCAAAACAGTACAGGTGCTCCACGCACAATCTTAATAAAATAGTAACATGGCATAAGTACAGGATAGTAATAAAGCCCCAAACTACTTTGTGGCCCCAAGAAATAAGAATGAATCAAGCTCTGGCTCAGGGGGTCCATAAGGCCTCCCGAATGTGGATAGTGCGAATAGTCAAGGAACAGGAATCAAGTACTCGGGGTCCTACGGGACACAAGTGAGCATGAAAACCAAATAGCAGATATTGCTCACTGGTGCCTCTTTCATTAGTTATCCCATTACTACTCAGGTTATGTTGTTTAGGTACCTCATTATTCATCAGACGCTCACATACCCTACACATGCTTTTTTACGAGTCGCATGGCTCAAACAACTCCTGTAGTAATGGCTCATGGGATGGAGGAACAAGCTTCGGTGGGGTTTAAAAGTAAAGGCTATGCAGTACTTGAGATTCAATTTAATGCAATCGCGACTCAATGATGCAAGAATAAGATAGAGGCTATAGGTACTATATGTATGCAAGCATGTGGTAGTGCTTGCCTGGCAGCTCAGTTGAAGCGAGAGATGGATCTGGGTAGAACTCCTGTGATTCCTGGTAATTCTCCTGCTGGGCGTCTATTCAAAGAAGAACCAAACAAACAAGGGCCAACATAAATAAAGTGCACAAGCATATAATTTAAAATGCGACAAGCAACAAGCATGCCATGATGAATGATGCACAATTTACATGTCATTAAAGTAGCATGGCATGGTGAGGTGTGGGGTACAAGAATAAAGCATTTTATTAATGATTTAGTCAAGTTTTATTGCCATAAACAGTTCTGATTCTTCATAATGACATGATGTGTGCTTCAATTCTGAACAAGGAATGCAAAGATAGAACGGTCTTGTCGCGCTGATCGATTTAGACATATTATTTGTCAAATTTGGAGTTGTAGAATTAAAGTTATTAATTTATTAAGAAAAAGGGCATTTTATTGTAATTTTAATCATCTCGAAAATTTAAAGTGCTCAAATAATATTTTGAATGACATATTTGAATTCCTCACATTTTTCTGATTCCAAAACATATATCATTTGCATTATTTGGATTTATAATATTAAAGTTATTTAAAAACAGAAATTAATCATACATAAATCATTTCTAGAAATTGTTTTATTTGAAACAGAATTCATACAGACTTTTTGTACTCGGAGGAACTTAGCCCGTGTCGCTGACGTGTGGGTCCAGCGCTGAGTCAGCACCAGGTGGGACGCAGCGGGTTTGGGGTCAGCTTTTCTCACCCACGGGGAGTATACCCGCAGCGACCGACAGACGGGCCCGGCCAGGTGCGGGGCCACTCGCGCGCGGGCCAGCAGACGACTGACACGTGGGCGATCCAGGGCGCGGGGTGAAGCAGACAAAACCCAGGGGTGTTTTCCGTAAAAGAACAGAGGCTGACTGTTGGGTCCCCAAGGCCACAGGGGGACCTGCGCATGATCGACAAAAGGTGAGGGGGGGGGGGGGGCTTTTCGGAAAATCGCCGCCCGTGCCCTGGACTGAATCTGACGCCTGCTCTCTGAATCGCGACGACAACCCGACGACGGCGAGGTTTTCCGGCGAGGTTGGCGATGGAACGGGGGCGTATCTCGCGTGGCTTCCAAAACAAAACGAGGAGAGGGGATCACTGGCTACGGATCTTGTTCAGGGTGGAGCATCGAAGGTGGGCTGTACCAGTTGGAGCGCCTCGGGGAACAGAGGGGGAAACGCTGGCCTAGGTCTGCTCGTCGGCGGGGCACCTCACCGGCGGCGGTCAAATTCGGGCGGCGCTCGGCAAGCGGAGAGGAGGAAACGGGAGAGGAACGAGGGGGTGCTCACCTTGTCTGATTCCCACGAAAATCAGAGGACGGGATGGCCGGAGCAGAGGGGGACGACGAGGTCGCGGCGGTGGTGCTCGGTTCACTGGCGAGGGGCAGGTGCGAGCGGGGAAGAGGGAGAGGGGAAACGGAGCAGGGAGCTAGGGTTCGAGTAAAGGCGCGGCTCGGCGCGAGGATAAGGAGGGGAGCTGGCGTACGGGAGGCGCGAGCTGACGCGGCAGACAGCGGAGACGGCCACCTGCCTCGCTTCTGTCAGAGCTGAGGAGAGAGGCGGGCGACGGAGAAGAGAAACAGGGGAGATGGCGTAACGGCGAAGGGGTACGGGCCGGGGGAAGAGAAAGAACGGCCCAGGAGGAAAAGCGGGGCGGGCCGGATCTGCTGCTGGGCCGCGTCCAGGTAGGGGCTGCTGCTGTTGGGCTCCGAGCCTGGCGGCTTGCGGCCTCCTCTAGAAAATATTTATTTTTATTTATTTATTTTTAGAAAGGATTTTATAAATAGTTTTTAGATAAATAAAAGATCCGAAAAGACCGGGGTTTTGTTTTGAATAAAGACGGGAATATCTTAGAAAACAAAACTAGGCTTTTGGAAAATAGTTTTAGACAAAACCATGCATGATGATGACGATGCTCAAATGCAAGGTGGCATGACGACATGAGCATGCGGTCATGACGATGCAATGCACAAAAACACAGCGATTTTCTAGTAGTGTTTTTAGCGGGATGCCACATACGGATCCCCCATAGCCTCGGGGACTAATGTTGGGGGTGTAACCCTAGGTACCCAGAGTTGATGAATAGGGGATTGCATAAAAAAGATACACGAAGACAAAAATAGGAAGGATGAAGGGAATAGAATAAAGAAAAGAGGAAGGAAATAATTCCAGGCCGAATTATCCTAAATTCGGCCTACACAGTACTTCCCTAGGCCTGATTAGGCTCATAGCCCGGCTAGGCCGAAGCGTCTCTCCCCCGGGTGGGACGACATCAGCCAAAGTAGGCCCACCATGGGCCTCCTTTGCCCCGCCGACGCTCCTCGCTAGCTCCCGCTAACGCCACCAGCTCCCGCGCGATCGTCTGCGTCGCCGCTTCGCCCGCCTCATCCCCCGGGTGGGCCGGTAGGGAGCAGTCTGGCCCACCTCGGGGCCACGCCTCGATGCTTGCCCGCTTCCTCACCTCACCGCAGAAACCCCAGGTGGGCCGACTCGGCGGACACCTCGTCCCACCCCAGGCCACCTCCTACCTCCGCCGGATCCCGCCAAGTGAGCTGCTCTGGACCGTGTCCCTTGGGCCGAGACGAGAAGACCCCGGCTGGGTCACCCCAGGCCGGGTTCAGGCATACCCCGGCTGGCCACCCAGGCAGGATCAACTTCTACCCCGGCTGGGCCTGCTTCATCCCTCCACCTAGGCCGAATTACCTCATAGTCCGTCTGGGAGGAAAATAATCTAGATGGGGCACTCTTCACCGACTAGGTGGGCCCCATCTTGCCCCCGGGCCGAGTTATTTTCCTCCTTGGCCTAATTTCACTTCCCCGGGCCGAATTACTTTGTCCCGGACGTTATTTCTCTCATACCTGGACCCACCAGCAACCTCTACATCGACACGCTGCCAAGTCAAGTCAAGCCTACGTCAGGTGGCAGTCTTGGGACGCCCCTGGCTCAGACTGGCCCCTTTGGTCAAAGATGCTAAGGAATATGCTGGGCATCTTGGGAGATGCTAGGGAATATGCCAAGCATCTCCAAAGATGCTAAGGAATATGCCGAAGGGATAAGACCAATGACTCAACAAAGGACAAGCTGACTAGGCAAGCCCCACAAGACAGCTCATAGAGTACTTTAGATGACATACCTTGTCCCCTAAGCTCCCCTTTATAAGGAACACCAGGGGTAACGTTACATGGGAGGCCCCCTGGAGGGTTCCTCTCCCTCTGCTCACTAGGAGCATGGTTCCTTCTTCCTCTGCTCTCTCCATGAGAGGCATAGGAGTACAGCTCAAGGAGCACCATTGTAGCCACAAGCATGGCAAGATATATGAGATTAGATGCAGGAGTAGATGTGTTATCTCACTAGGAGAGCCTCGAACCTGGGTATATCGTGTCTCTCTGAGTTCTTCCGTATGAGGTCTTCACTTCATCATCCCTCCCCGGATTCCTCCATCGTCCATTGGCCACAACTTTAGCCTATACCAGGCATTTGCCGTGACACCACCACGACACTCTCTAATGCTGAAAGAAATATAGCATCTTTGGCTGAAGCTCAATCTTCTTTGAATAAAATGGCTGCTAAACCTGAAACTAATGATAATCCCTTTGTAGCTACTAATGCTATACAAGTAAGAATTGATGAAAATGTTAGACTATTAGCTGAACTACATGCTAAGTGGGAAAGAGAAGATGAAATTTCTAGAAACATTAGTGTTTCTACTATTACCACCACTAGCGTCGAGGCTAGTAATAGTTCTACTACTTTAGATGATAAATTTGATTTTGATCTTGATGGTTGCAATATCTCTGAAATAATTTAGTTCCTACAAAAGCTTGCTAAAATTCCTAATGCTAGTGCTATGAACATGGCCTTTACAAAACACATTACTGACGCTCTCATAAAGATTAAAAAATAAAAGATGAAACATAAAGCTTCTATTCCTATAAAACAAGAAGATGGTTGGGAACCCATCATTAATATGAAAGTGAATGACTTTGATTTCAAAGCTTTATGTGATCTTGATAGTAGTGTTTCTGTTATGCCTAGAAGGATTTATGATATCCTTCATTTGCCTCTACTTGAAGATTGTTATTTGAATGTCCCACTTGATGATAATGCTAAAAATAAACTCATGGGGAGTCTTAATGATGTTCTTATTATGGTTAACAATGCCCATGTCCCCGTTTATTTCTATGTTTTGGTTGTTGAATGCAATGCTTCTTGTCCTATTACTTTGGGAAGACCTTTTCTTAGAACTGTTGGTGCCATTATTGATATGAAAGAATGCACCATTAAATACCAACTCCCACTTAAGAAATGTATAGAACACTTCCCTAAAAAGAGAGAAAAGATTTTTTTTGCTTCTCCTATGAAAACAAAATTTGGTCTTAATGCTTCTTCATTTGAGAACACTTGATTATTTTTCTTGCTTCTTATGCCTAACTTAAAGGCATTAAAGAAAAGTACTTATTGGGAGATAACCCAAAAGTTTTAGATGAGTCTTGGAAGTTATTACCTCTGTAATAACCTCTCCTTATCCTTTTTATTTGCTTTTTGTGCCAAGAGTAACCTCTAATGAGAGAGAAGTAATGATTGGGAAATTTGTTGTCCCGAAACAGATTTCTGTGCTTTACCGTAAAAATTCGTGTAAAATATCTGAACGTATTTTTGAGGCGTGAAGTTTTTCCTTCTGCCCCAGGTTGTTATCTAACTTTCGTTAGTTCAACACTTTTTGATTTGAGGAACAGAAGGTCTACGAAAAAATTCGTCTTTACCTGCTGGTCTGTTTTGACAGATTTCTGCTATTTTCTGCATTTGCTTCTTGTTGGTTCCTTTTTGAGTTCTTTTGGGGAATTGAGCTTTTTGAGGGAAGTGCTACAGTAGCTAGTGTTATAATGGAAGTTTATTTGGTGTTAGAACTGAACCTTAAGACCTTTTATCTTGAGTGCACTAATGTTGCTAATAAAGATTGTGTGAAGTTTTGTATGCAGGAAAAATTTCAAGTGTATGGAAGGAATGAGTAATGAGATGAAGGATGGACTAAAGCTCAAGCTTGGGGATGCCACGCGTGTCACCCCAAGAAATATCCAAAACGTACAAGCGTCAAAGCTTGGGGATGCCCAAGGCATCCCTTCTTCATCAATAAAAATCCCAGGTTTCTTCCAAACGCTTCATTTTTATTGTTTCATGCACAGTTGTATTGTTCTTGGAGCGTCTTATTTTTCGTTTTTGTTTTGGTTTTTCGTTTTCTTTGGTTTTCTTAGTTTCTGAATAAATTGGTTGGACCCCCTCTTTCATACATTGGTTTGCAAATAGTTTGGTTTGGTTTGGAAAAGAGTAGGAAAGTTCATGCTTATGTGGTAAAAAGAGCTCGTTTTTTACTGTGGCCTATGCTTTGTCATGCCATGCTTGATATTGTTTTGGCTTTATGCTTAGTATTCTTTGCTGTAGCATGACTTGTTATGAACAATTGAGATTGCTTAATTTGCCTTGGATGAATCATGCGTTGTTTTAGCATATTAAAGCATAGTATAGTGGTATTCTCCTTTGATGCTTTATTTGGGTTGACTTGGCGCATGCTCACACCATGTTATGACTATCTCAAGTCACCATAGCCTTTATGATCTTTTAGTTTTCAACTTGTAGTATCATTTTATGCTTTGATAAATGATGTTTTGTCGCTCTGCATGATTATGGCCATTATTGCTCTCTTAGTTTGTCGGTCCCAATCCTTTGCTAGCCTCCACAACAAAGTATGAGTTCCACTCATGCATCCAACTCCCTAAACCAAGTTATTCCAAAGAGTCCACCATACCTACCTACTAGCTTATGCTATTCCAAGTATATTCATGCTTTTGTTTACCTTCCAAATTAAACTTGTTATGAGAAAACTAGTGATTAAAGCTCTCGCGAACTTGATGGCACACTTTACTTTTCTTGACCTTAATAAACTTGAACCATTGTGTATTCTATGTTGTATATGCTTGCACTTATTTGTTGGGAATTAGCAGAACCATGCTTTCATGGGGAACGCTTTCAACATTGCACTTGGTACTTGTACCTAGTTGATATCATGATCTTTTGATATGGATGTCGTCGGTGTGAAATGAAAGGGGAGCTTGTAAGTCCATGGAGTTATGTATATGTGTTAGATAAACACCTGGGCCACTGGTCTATCCATGCTGACATGGTGGAAACCTGCAGCGTAACCATAATGAGCTGTCTATGAAGCATTCTTCTTATAAAAAAAAGAGTCCTATATTGAGAAAAAAGAGAAAAGAGAAAAAAATGAGATTATGAAAAGAGGAAAGAGAGAAAAAAAGCACCATATTCCCATGGTAAATAAGAAGATTGCTGAGATGCTCGTTGTCTGCTTGCCTTGTCATTTCGATATGGGGATTCTTCCGTATCATCGGGCATGGGGTACCCCGTTGGCGGTTCTCTATGATACACATATACTTACAATGACAAGAATCTACCGATGACTAAACTTGAGTAGCATGAGGAGCGGTCCTCATATACAAGGGACATGAGATTTCTGACTTATACTTCGTCAAGCATGTACACCATAGTTTGTTCACTAACCTTAATCACTTCAAGATGCTTATGATAGGGGCAATGAGAGCTGAAAGCTATAAGTACCATAATTTTTGGAAGCTCTTTATGAGACTTAAATCCCTGCTTCCTTTTATAAAAAGGCCTTTCTTCCACCATTATATTGAGTTTCCACCTTCTATCTTTATGCACCTACTTTGAGAGCACAGTGCCATTCTTACTTCTATGTGCATTTTCCCAAGACTAGTTGATTGATGCATACTTTGATATTGCTTGTTTTAAACTTTTGTATCTAGTCACTCTTATGAACTTTGAAGGTGCATTTATATTTTCTACTCTATGAGGGACAAGCTGAATACTATTATGGTATGTTTTCTTTATGTGAAACAAACAAACGTCTTGCAAAGCATTATTATTCATGAATCTTTTGTTTGTGCCTTTTCATGTTGCATCATAGTTTCTTTGCTTATTGCTAGAAATTTGTCTTTCATGTTAAGATTGAAGTACTATGATCCAGCTTTGAATGTTTTACAAATACTTTGATCAAGTCTTTGATGGTGGATGTCACCTCAAAAATTATTCTTTCTTTTTATCACTTACCTACTAGAGGACGAGTAGGAGTTAAGCTTGGGGATGTTGATACATTGCAAATGTATCTATAATTTTTTATGTTCCATGCTTGGTTTTACCCACTTTCTTGTGTTTTGCTCCAACTTTGGAGTACTTTTCATATGATTTCTTGGACTAACCTATTAACAAGAGCCACAGTGCCAACTGCCTGTTTTCTGCTGTTTTTGGTTCCACGAAAGTCAGAAAATGAATATTCTCGGAATTGGACGGGACAAAAGCCAAAGTGCCTATTTTTCCGGAGGTCATCAGATGCCAGAAAATGAGACGGAGAGGGGCCAGATGCCGGCCACACCACCTGGCTGCGTGGCCAGGCTTGGCCTGCGCCAGGGGGTGGTGTGGTGGCCCCTGGCACCCCCTCGGCCTCCCCTTCCGTCTATAAGATTCCCTCGGGACGTAAACCCTAAGGGCCCGATCAAAAAATCCACGAAAGAGTCTGTAGCCGTTGTCATCTCCATCCCTAGATCGGGAGGGATCTGAAGCTCTTCCTAGAACCCTGCCGGAGAGGGGAATTCACCCTAGAGGCCTTCTTCATCACCATGCAAGCCTCCGGTGTGATGCGTGAGTAGTTCATCATTGGACTACGGATCCATGTAGTAGCTAGATGGATGGTTCTCCTCCTTTGTGCTTTCATGTCTAGATCTTGTGAGCTCCGTTCATGATCAAGATCATCTATTTGTAATTCTGCATGTTGTGTTTGCGGGGATCCGATGGATATTGAGATGCTATTTCAGATTGATTATTGATTCTATCATGTCTTTGTTATTTGTGATCTTGCATGCTTTCCATTGTTAGTAGCTATCTTGGCCAAGTAGATGCTAGCAACTCCAATAATTAGTATTTATGCTCGATAGTGGGTTCATGCCTCTGGTAATCTAGGGAAGTGACAGAAATCTCTAAGGTACTAGATGTGCTCTTGCTACTAGGGAGAAAACAACAATCCTTTGTTCATAGAACAATCGTATTGTTTACTTTACACGCAGTTCGTAAAGCAATAATCTGTTGCTTGCAACTTAATACTGGAGGGGGTTCGGATGATAACCTGAAGGTGGATTATTAGTCATAGATGCAGTTGGATGGCGGTCTATGTATAATGTTGTAGTGCCCAATCAAGTCTCAAAGGAGTCAAGATGATTAATATATGCATGTATTGCTTTCTCGAAGTTTGTCAATTGCCCTGCTGTGATTTGTTCACCCAGCATGTTATCTATCTTAAGGAGAGCCACCTCTAGTGAACTATGGATCCCGGTCCTTGTCTTTTACATACAATCTACAAACTGTTTACTATTTTGTGTTTACTTTCTGCAAAATTTTACTTCTTTCCATTCGATATGTTTAATCCTTTGTTTTCAGCAAAACAAGGTGAGATTGACAACCTCATCGCAAGTTGGGGACAAAGTTCTGTGGTTGTGTTGTGCAGGTCTCCACGTTGCTTCTAGCACCGGTAGTGCACCCTGCCAAGGCTCAGGTAGCAACACCTTTGGGGTGTTTCCTTGCTCCTACTGGTTCGATTAAACCTTGGTTTCATAACTGAGGGAAACTTGTTGATGTGCTCATCATACCTTCTTCTTGGGGTTCCCAACGAGCTCTACATCAACACCGAGCCATCAATATTTCAACATAGTTTGAATTCATCCAATTTTCATAATTTGTGAAACATCTTTTACAAGTTCCTTTTATGCTAAACTTAACTTGAATACCTTAGTCATGTCGATCAAATCGAAGAGACTTGTTAATTCAATATCCCATTTAGTTATGAACTCATTTGAACAATTCAAATCACTTCAAACTTCTGAAGGAGATATGCCCTAGAGGCAAATAATAAATAGGTTTTTATTTTCATATCTCAATTAGTTTATAATAGTTTCATATTGTGCTATAATTGTGCCAAGTAGAAACATTGGTACATGGGTGGTATGAAACAACCAAGTCCCTAGTAGCCTCTATTTATACTAGTTCGTTGGTCACGAAGATGATCTGGGTTTCAAGATCATGGGCATTTATGCCGACTGACAACGAGATCATATCATTGGAGAATGATGTGATTGGACATTCCTCGAAGGATTGCAACATGATGAAGTCATATAGTTCATTGTTCCAACAGCTATACCTAGACTCCTTCTCCTTAGACCGTGAGATGATATCAATCACAGTAACCCGAGAGTGCTTAGATAGCATCAAGCGCCACTTGGTAATACAGTGGTTATAAAGGTGTGTTCAGGTACTCGGAGGAACTGTAGAGGCAATATATGTCAAGAGCGGGATTTGTTCACCCACATGACGGGTAAAGATACATATGGCCGGCTTGGTGAGATTACATCCATAAATGTTGCAACATGTGACTAGTATACGGGGATGTAATATCACGGTAACAAGAAAACAAAACTTATTGTGAATGAGATTGAACAAGGTATGGGATACCGATGATCGGATCTCGGACAAGTTGTATCGATAAACAAAAGGAAGAGGATGCTATATTTAGCGGTTCAAACGACATTGTCATCAGGAATGCATAGGGGTCACATGGATATCCCTGGTCCCTCTGTTGATCATTCATTTAGATCATGTCTAGAGCATTCTCGAGCCATGAGAGGATACACTTAAGGGTACGATGAGAGCGATCATTCGTAAGACGGAATCACAGTAGAGAAAGGGAAAGCCAGAATTGTTCCGTAGAGAGATCCGAAGTTGTTCGGAGAAAGAATAAAGGACCGGAATCATTCCGGGAAAGATCCGAAGTCGTTCAGAGGAAATCGAAAGGGAACCGAAAGGTGCTTTGGGTCAAGACAGATTTTGTAATATGTATTTATATATTAATTAATATAATTAATATTAAATATAATATTAAAATCTAATTTGAAGGGTTATTCTACTAATGGGCTGAACTTCCTAGTGAATAAAGGCCCATCAGGGAAAACCGGAGGAGGGAAGGGCCAAGGGCCAAGGCCTAGCCGCCACAAGGGGGCCCACCTGGCCAGCCTAGGGCTGTGCGCGGGGTGGGGCCCACCCCTGGACGGATGGCCCATGAAGCCCTAAGGGCCCATGCACCTCCCCCTCTCCCTTGAATAGTCCCACATGGGAAACCCAAAGGGGAGGGCACACCCCCTCTCCCTATATAAAGGGGTGCAGATGGGTGGGATTAGAACACACCAATATTTGGGGAGTCCTTTGGTTGACTTCCTCCTTCCCTCTCTCTCTAGTCCTTGTGACCATGGCCCCAAGTCTGGGTTGTGCGATCAAGGCACACCTGCAGTACGACGTTGCACTGTAGGGATTCCTAGCCAGATATCAACTTCCGCACTCCTGGTGGGATCAGGGAGCCGGAGGTCTCATCGTGCACCGGATGTGTACGAAGACACGAGGCGCAACACTTGGGGCGCTTAAATGTCATGAGCCAGAGCTGCTACACGATGAAGATGAAGAAGGAGCAAGGGGTGACCTACGAGGAGCTTCGCGACCTTGAGGTCGGCTACGAGTACGACTACTTCAACCACGTTCCCCGCGGAATGTTAACCGTGTCGTCGGATTGAGGACAAGTACGCCATGAGGGGGTCCTCGAGGCATGCGGGAGAGAGGGGTGTGAGACGTACGGTGTTCCGGAACGGTGAACACACAAGTTTACCCAGGTTCGAATCCGCCGGCTTTGGACGGACCCTACTCTTGCTAGCAATCCAGTAATACGACAGAGCCGGAATATGGGTTACAAGGGTTTCGCCTGTGCGATGTGCGATTATAGACTATTGAGGTTATCTCGTCTTGCCCTAAAGGCTCTCCCTAGGACAGCTTATATAGATATCCGGCCTAGGGTTTACAGGAGAGATCAATCCGGCTACGACTAAGAGTTGGTTACAGAGTACATCTTGAACTACAAGTAACATTATGGGCTTAAGTCGGTAAGTCTTCTGGGCCTTCCCGTAGTCGGATTGGACTCCGTCTTCTCTCTCTAACTGGGGCGACCATGAAGCAAAGCTCTAACCCGAAGTGGGCCACCCTGGTCAGTGAGGAACTATGAGGATACCCGGAAAGTAAATCCCCAACAGTAGCCCCCAGAGGCCTCCAAGATCCAATGTCGGATTTTATCATCGTCTAGCCTGATCTTCGGCTTGCAGAATCTTGAAGGGTTCCTGAAACTTCACAACAAAAAATACGATCTGGGCCTTAAAAATAAGTCAGACCTTGCAATTGGTTACTCGGATTTTTCAGCTCGCTTTTAAACTAAGCCGGAACTTGGTCTCTAAAGCCACCTGACACAAGCATGGTCAAGTCACGTCATCTGACAGACGTTCCGTCAGCACGACCGTTGGTGGGTCCGCGGTTCGCGGAACCGAGGCACCGTTTCAATGCGTGCATGGAGATCGAGGTGACGCAATCATCGCGCGGTCCCTTCCCAGTTCTTTCCACGACGCGTGGCGGTTACACTGTAGCGTTTGCACAAATCTTGGCGCAGGTAGGTGGATATAAGGGGTTCAGATTTCTTCTTCTCATCCCCACCAGTCCTTTGCCGTTCCTTCCTTCCCAATCTTCCCACATGCCCAGAGCCTCCTCGTCCTCCTTCCACAGAGCTCCTAGCGCCGCCACTTTAAGGTCACCTTTTCCACCGGAGAAAAAATGGCTTCATCCTCTTCTTCCTCTTTGGCGGCGGCGGCGACAGCGTCGGCGGAAGCAGCTGCGGAGAAGGAGAGCTTCCGGGGAATCTGGATCCCCTGCGCCCTCGACGAAGACGGCCTCAAAAACGTGGAGAAGCAGGGGCATCTCGCTGCCGGCGACTGGCGGACCGGCTTCGGCGAAACCGTCCCCAATCCACGCGAGGGAGAGCGCGTCCACTTCGGCACCCATCTGGACCGAGGTTTGTCCTTTCCTCCCTCGGAGTTCTTCTCCGAGGTGATTGACCACTATGGAGTTCAACTCCACAATCTTCCTCCCAATTCTCTTCTAGAAATGAGCGCATATGCTGCGCTTTGCGAGGGCTTTCTCGGCATTAGGCCAAGTTTGCTTCTATTCCGGTACTATTTCCATGTCCGGAGAAATTCCATTAATACCGGTGTTCCTTATATCACCGGTACTATTAGTTTTTCTGTTAGACGAGACCGGGCATATCCCAAAATTTCTGCCAGTGACTCGGTCAAACAATGGCCAGCCACTTTTTTCTACCATAGGGATATTCCGGCTCCCGGCAAAGCTACTGCTTTGCCGGCTTTTGTCGACGGAGCTGCCACAGCCCAGCCTTCCTGGGATGAGGCTGCTCTGGCTCTCACTGATGATCCGATCCTCGCTAAGAGGCGGATCGAATATCTTATCAAGCACAAGGGTCTGAAGGGATCCGACTTGGTCCAATGATGGGTCTCTCGTCGGATCCAGCCACTTCAGTACCACGGGTATAGACTGATGCACTCCATCACGTCTTCCAAAAAAGACTCTCTTCGCATCAGCCCCAAAGCCTACACCGCCCAAGGTTACATAAGCCAGATCAAGTGGCTGATCAAGGAGCGGATCGAGAGGAAAATTCCGGAGATTTCTCTAGATATGCACATGGCGGAAAACCCCGTGGTAGCGGTAAGCTTCCACCAGTACACCTTTTATGTGTTTCAATCTTTAAGTTATATACTGCAATGCTGATATGTTTTCTTGTTTTCAGCTTGCTGATCTCCCCGAGTCAGAGCTTGCTCCACTCGAAGGATATCCTCCTGAGTTTTCTCAGGAGACAGAAGTGGTCCCATTGCCGGACCTTGCGCTCAAGAAGCGCAAAGCTCCGACAGTGGCCGTTGGCACAAAGGAAGTGCCCGTTGTGAAGAGGTAACTTTCATTCACAATTTCCGCCTTTGTACCTTTCTCGAATTTCTTTCTGAGATGTAATGTTTTCGACTTTACTACATTCTCAGAGCAAAGCCTCTCATCAAGGGTAAGGAGAAAGGGATTCCTACGAAGCCCTTGGGACAGACGAAGCTTACCATAGCTTCCCCTGCCACGGCTCCTCTGACTCCTGCCCCTCAACCTTCTGCAACACCGGCGATTACTCCTTCTCCGGTTGTTGCAGAAGATCCGGCTCCTCCAACGGCGCCTGTGATCCTTGGATCGCACACTGACGTCACCGTGGGTGCGACAGCTCAAGATAAGGGTGAACCCTCTTTGGGTAATGATCCCTCGGCTAAAATCTTCGCTGACAACCTCCTCAGCAACCTCGGACTTGCCAAGTTTGGCTTATCCCGGAAATCTGCAGAGGACATCCAGCGGCTGGCCAGGCAAGTCCTGGACAAAAGCCATCTGTCCCCCGAAGAGGAAGCGCGAGAAGTAGAGGACGTCAAGTTCTCTGACCTTCTCGCTCAAGTCCGCCTTCACGACGAGAGGATTAGGACTGGCGAGCTTCCAACAGCCCCAGTAATTCCTCTTACCCTCGCCGAGAAGGTGGCAGCTGAAGTGAATGCGGGTTTAGACAAACTCACCCGCGAGCAATATGTAAGTCGGAATTCCAACTCTTGTTTTTTACCTTATGTTATATCATATCCTCTAGCCCCCAAGCATGAAGTAGGATATACAAATCCGGGTTTATGCTTTCATTAGGATGCCAGAGAACGAACTAGTGTAGCCCCCAAGGCTCGTGCTAATATTTAGCAAAAAATATTAGCCCGAGTCTTAAGTAGCTTTCTGACTTTGGGTATTCTGACTTATAGAAAGTATGTTCCTATAACCAGGAATTATTAACCAATGTCTGTGGTAAGCGGAGAGAGATCAAAGCTCTCTGGCTTAAAAGTGCTGAGCTCAAGGTAGCCAAGGATGAAGCCGAAGGTAAGCATTTCGAGATTCAAACCTTGTCTTTTGCTTTTTCAATGTTGAATTTTTCTGAACTGTTGTTCTTTTTGACTTTCAGCGTTGGTGAAACAATCCATCGCTATGATTGAAGAGGCCGAGAACCTTAAGACCCTAGTGGTGGAGAACAAGGGACTTCGCCAAGAGCTGCATAAGCTCAAGGCGGATCATGAAAGGAGCATAGCTCAAGTCCTTGAATCCTCCTCCATGGCCACTAAAGAGCGTAATCTCAAGATTGCCGCTCAAGATAAAGTTATCTCGGACCTCAAGAATGAGCTTGGCAGAGAGAAACATCTCTCCGAAGCACTCCGGGCTAAACTCCAGAGTCTCCGGGAGGAGAAGACCAAGATTGACGACGTCATTCTTCGTACGTTCCATCTATCTGATTTATCATTTCTTCAACCTTCATCAATATCGGATTTTCATTGACTTGTTTTGTGTATAGGTCCTTTGAACTTGACGGACTCCTCCTCGTCCGAGCCCCGCACTCACCGGCTTACCCAAGTCGGTGATCTGCTTCATGACTACCACCGGTCCCTTGAGGACATTGGCGAGTCTCTCAGGATTCCGGACATGCCAAGCATGTCGGACTTCCATGTGCGGGAGAAGGCCAAGGAGATGTCGCAGCTCGTTCGAGACTGGAACATGTCCTACGCACGGACTGCTGCGCAGAACGCTCTCACCATGGTCATGAGCCAGCATGGAAACATGGAGATATGGCATGTGACCAGAGGGTACTGCAAGGTAGACGAAGACGACCAGGAGAAAGACCTTCAAGCTATCATGCACTCCTGCGCCGGATATGGGTGTCACGTAGCTGATCTGACCAGCTACGAGATCCCCTTCTTCACCCGCGTAGATACCCCGCCACCTCCTCCAGAAGAAACCGAAGAAGCTTCCGACGATGAATGGACCACCTCAGACCCGGACATCTCGGAACGATATCAAGGCGGAGTAACCAGCGATCCGACAGTTCCTTCATCTCCTCCTGCATCATAGATCAGAAAACTATGTATTATTCTGGAAAGACATGATGCGTTTTGTAAATATTAAGTACTATGACTTTTGCTAGTGCTAAGTTTTTTATCTATTCAGCACTTTTGTCTTAGATTATTTGCATGCCTGAAATGTTTTCATAAGCACTTTAGAATTTTCCGTCTCTACTTATCGTTTATCTGGCTTTCCGCCTTGTCCCTTTCGTGAGCCGGCTAAACCTTCAGCCGGAAACTTTGCCGAGCAACGGAGCTCAATTGCTAAACCAGTTTAAACTTGGAAACAAAGCCGGCTTCCAGTACCAACAATTCACTACTCGGAAGATACCCGCATCTAGCAATCAGACAAATAACCCAAGTAAAGACTAGATTTTTTTAGAGTTATACCCGAAGGTAGCAGTTTTAGAATCGGAAATCTAAACCAGAACGAACATGAGCATAAAGTACTTTCAAGCATTCTGGGATTTTCGACTATGACATGATCATTAGGAAATAAGATGGTAAAAAACTTCTCAGGAAAACTTTGAGGTAATCAAAACTTTTATTTCTCACAGAACATGTACATATGTATGATTACAAAGAAGGATAAACTAAGAATAAAAGGGACGTAGCTGAGCAATATTCCACGGTCTGTCTAACTCATCCGGATTTGTACTGCCTCCAGCTCTCTTTCTCTTCTTAGTAGCAGGTCTTTCTTTGACTGGCCTCATGTCAGTTAAGTAGTACGACCCATTGTGCAATACTCGACTAACTAAAAAGGGCCCTTCCCATACTGGGGAAAGTTGGTGCTTTCTTTGTTGCACAAGCCGGAGAACCAAATCACCTTTATTAAAAGATCTAGTTCGGACTCTCTGGCTATGATACTTGCGTAACTTCTGCTGATAGGCTGTAGATCTCATTTCAGCAACGACGCGAACTTCTTCGACTAAGTCGAGATCATTTTGTCGAGAAATCTCGGCATCCTCCTCGATATACGCGGCCACTCTAGGAGAAGTATGAATTAAATCACTAGGAAGAACTGCTTCTGCGCCATAGACCAAGAAGAAAGGTGTATATCCTGTTGACCTGTTCAGAGTTGTTTGTAAACTCCAAATTAAAGGGGGTAGTTCCTCTGCCCAAGCCCCCGCAGCACGTCTCAATGGTGCTTCGAGTCTTGGTTTCAAGCCTTGTAGAATTAAACCATTTGCTCTTTTGACTTGTTCGTTAGCCTGCGGATGTGCGACTGGCGCAATGTCAAGCCGGATATTTTGCTCGTCGTAGAATTCAGCCAACTCTCCCATAGAAAAATTACTCCCGTTGTCCGTGATAATGCTATGTGGATAACCATACTGGATTATTACATCCTCGACAAATCTTTTGGCTGTTGCTCCATCACAACTAGTGACAGGTTTAGCCTCGATCCACTTTGTGAATTTATCCACCATCACTAAGAGGTGAGTAAATCCACTTGGAACTCGTTTAAAAGGTCCTACCATATCAAGCCCCCAGACCGCAAAAGGCCATGTTATAGGTATTGTTCGCAGCTGATCAGCCGGAACATGAGCTTGCTTGGCGTACTTTTGGCAGCCTTTGCATGTCTTGACTAATCGTTCGGCATATGCCTGAGCTGTAAGCCAGAAAAATCCATGTCGAAAAGCTTTTGCCACTAAAGATTTGGCTGCAGCGTGGTGACCACACTCGCCTTCGTGGATTTCTTTTAAGATTTCCACTCCTTCTTCCGGAGATACACAGCGCTGAAAACCCCCAGAAACACTCCGTTTATGGAGCTCACCTCTAACAATAGTATAGGCTTTTGCTCGTCGGATAATCTGCCGGCTCAGCACCTCGTCTTCGGGTAATTTGCCATCTACCAAGTAATCGAGGTAGGGTTGAGTCCAGCTAGGAATTACAGCGAGAACTTCTATTAAAGGTGAGTCGGATTTGGTCGGATATTCCTCATCTACTCCCTTTATCGAGGGAACTTTGAGGTGCTCTAAAAATGCGCCATCCGGAACCTCTTTCCGCGCAGAGCCTATACGAGATAGTGCATCTGCTTCCTCGTTTTCTGCTCGAGGGATGTGTTGAACTTCAAACCCTTTGAACGGTTTAGATAGATCATCCACGACAGCTTTATATGCTGCCATGTGCTTATTTGCATTACAAATATCCAAGACTTGCTGAGCAACAAGATCCAAATCTTCGTAACACATCAAACGTCGGATGCCAATATCTTTAGCAGTCCAGATTCCATGCAGCAGTGCTTCATACTCGGCAATGTTGTTTGTCGCTGTGAAGTGGATCTGCAACACGTATAAAAGTTTATCTCCTTGGGGTGATTTGAGCACCACGCCAGCCCCCGAGCCCCCTCGAGCCTTAGACCCATCAAAAAAGAGGGTCCAATATTACGACTCAGGGAGGACCATGTTCTCCTTGGTCTCTGTCCAATCAGCGACAAAGTCGGCAAGGATCTGGGATTTGATTGATGTCTAGGGTTTGTACTCAATATCGAAAGCTGCAAGCTCTATGCCCCATTTGGCGACGCGTCTTGTGGCATCGCTATTGTTGATTATATCTCTCATGGGAGCTTTTCTCACCACGGTAATTGTATGCTCCTGAAAATAGTGTCGTAACTTACGAGATGGTAGAAAAACACCATAAGCCAACTTTTGATAGTGCGGATACCGCTGTTTTGATTCTGTCAATACCTTGATTACAGAGTATGTCGGACGCTGCACCAGGTGCTCCTGATTTTCTTCTGGTCTCTCCACCACCATAAATATACTGACAACCTTGTTTGTCGCAACAATGTAAAGCAACATCGGTTCCTGAGGTTCCGGCGCTGCAAGGATAGGAGCAGATGAGAGTACTTTCTTCAAGTCTTGTAGTGCAGCTTCAGCTTCGTCAGTCCAGACAAAATCCTTGGTCTTCTTCAGGAGTTTGTATAATGGTGCGGCTCTTTCACCAAGCCGGCTTACAAATCGACTGACCGCAGCAATGCAACCAGTTAATCTTTGTACGTCCTTCAGGCGAGTTGACCTGGAAATATTGAGAATAGCCTTGATCTTGTCGCGGTTCACCTCTATACCTCTTTGAGATACGATAAAACCTAACAATTTTCTGGCTGGTATTCCAAAGAAGCATTTCTTCGGGTTAAGCATGATGTTGTATTTTCGTAAATTGGCAAACGTCTCCTCCAAGTCGGAAATCAATGTTTCCTTTTTTTTGGACATGACCGCGATATCATCCACGTATGCATGTACATTGCGTCTGAGTTGATCATGGCGGCAACGCTGCATCGTGCGCTGGTACGTAGCTCCTGCGTTCTTCATCCCAAAGGGCATCGTAACATAACAGAAGGTTCCGAAGGGGGTTATGAATGAAGTTTTGATTTTGTCAGATTCCTTCATCCGGATTTGGTGATAACCGGAATATGCGTCGAGAAAACAGAGGAGTTCTGAGCCTGCCGTAGAATCGATAACTTGATCAATTCTAGGCAGAGTGAACGGATCTTTTAGACAAACCTTGTTCAAGGCAGTATAATCAACACACATCCTTAAATCAGTGGTGTCCTTTTTAGGGACCATTACATGGTTGGCCGACCAATCAGTATGGATGACCTCTTCTATGAATCCGGCTAACTCGAGCCGTGCTAGTTCCTTAGCTATTGCCTTACGCTTTTCATCACCAAACCGTCGTAAGGACTGTTTGACGGGTTTAGCATTCGGGTTTACATTTAGAGAGTGCCCGGCAAGTTCCCTAGGTACTCCGGTCATGTCAGATAGCTGCCATGCGAAGATATCTTGATTTGCTTGGAGGAACTTGACGAGCGCGCTTTCCTATGAGCTACTTAGGCCTACGCCTATCTGGGTCACCTTGGAGGGGTCATCATCCTTCAATGGCGTCGTCTTCATCTCTTCTGATGCCTTGAACTCCGGATTTGGCTTTGTAACCTCCTTCTTCGTCGCGGGCATCTCAGACGGATCTATGCTCTTCTTGATCTCCTGGTACTCCTGGGCGTGCAACATGGCTTCGGCAAAGGCGACATTTCCATCCTCGCACTCTCGCACCTTCTTCAGGTCTCCCCTGATGGTGATCACGCCGTTGGGACCTGGAATTTTCATCATATTGTAAATGTAACACGGACGAGCCATAAAAGCCCAGTAAGCCAGACGTCCAAATATAGCATGGTATGCGCTCTTGAACGGGACCACTTCGAAGGAAAGTGCCTCCGTCCGATAATTCTTTGGTGTTCCAAAGGTAACATCCAAAGTGATCTCTCCCAGGGAATTAGCTTGTCTTCCTGGGACAACTCTGTGAAAGATCGCAGAGCTATGGTTCAACTGTGTTTCCAAGATCTTCATCCGGCGTAGCGTTTTGACATAAAGAATATTGATGATGCTACCACCGTCCATGAGGGTCTTGGAGAAACCATAACCGTCAATAAGTGGATTGACGATTAAGGCGTATTTTCCTCGCCTATGTAGCTTAGGCAGATGATCATCGCGGTCAAACGTTATTGCCACTTCCGACCAGTCCAGATACTGAGGAACAGCCAGAACCGTTGCGTTGAGCTCGTGGAGAACTGCTTTTTTGACCTTTGCTGGTTGAGATCCGAGGAAGGTGACGTAAGTGTCCTCCTTGGTGGGAAAAGTTTTCTTCCCTTCCGACTTGGGATTTGAAGCATCGGCTTCCTCCATGTCGGAATCTTCCTTGGTCTCTTTGTCCTTTTTGGGATTTTTCTTTCCCTTCTTCCGCTTAGCTTTGTAGCCCGCGGTATCATCTCTCTTGATGTCGTCGTTAAAATGACATTCAGCGTTGGTGTGGGACGAGCCCCCATTGGCATCCAAGTGATGCACACATGGGTTATTGGCGATGTCGGCCCAAGTGTAGGTTTAGTCTGGTTGTTGCTCTCCTCTACCTTGGACCCTTGATGTCCCACGGCCACGCCCGCAGCCTCCGCCACGTCCTCCTCCTCCTCTAGACCCGAAAATAGTAGTGACTACTGCTGTCTCCGCGTTGGGTTTTTCTTCCGAGGTATTTTTGCGTTTCTGAGCTTGTTGCTTTGGTTGTTTTGCCGACTGAGGCACAGCCAGGACGTTGAGTAATCCCTCTGCATCGTTGTCAGCATCTGCATACTTGCTCACTGTTTCTATCATTTCTCCCAGATCAGTAACCTTGTCACACTTCAAGCGATGGCACAGTAAAGCAATTGGGAGACCTGCGATGAAAGCTTCAATCGCAGTTTAATTATTTACTCCTTCACAGGAGTTCTTGGTGTCAATCCATCATCCGAGGTAATCCCGGCAAGTTTCTCTGGCTTTCTGGGTGCAACGCCGTAGGTCTCCAACCGTACAGGGCCTCTGATATGTGCCTTCGAAATTCCGAAAGAACGCACTTTGTAAGTCATACCAGTTGTGGATGGTGTTCGCCGGAAGTTCATTGAGCCATGATCGTGCCGTCTTCCGCAACATAAGTGGGAGATATCGGGTTGCGACCAGGCTGTTTCCGCCTTTGGCGATGCAGCAAGCTTGGAAGAAATCCTGTAACCAGGTGTCTGGCCAAGCAATGCTGTCATAGGCTTGGATATGTCTTGAGATAGCAAATCCTTCCGGGAATTTTATAGCTCTGATGCATGGTCCGAAGCACTTTGGGCCCATGTACACGTCATCGTTTTCGTAGCGCTGAGCCTCTATGTTGGAGTTGATCCTGTGCCTTGCGTCGTTCGGGGATAGGGATCGTCCCGAATATCGGCTATGGCTGCAGTGCCTTGGAGCCGGACTTCGGCTTCTTCCACCACCTCCTCCGCCATGTCGTCCTCCTTGACCTCCTTGGGGGCCGTTGTGATAACTGTGTTGTGGAGAGGGTGGTGCAACTGGGTTGTTTCTGGATGATCGTCGGCCTCCGTCCGGAGCGTCATTATTCCGGTTCCGGGGAGGTTCTTGACTATGACGAGCCCCCTGCCGGCTCGTGCCAGCGTGGTTTCCGTCGTTCCTTCGTCCGTCGTTCCTACCATGGTGAGGCTCAGCCGGACGGTTTTCGTGTCTAGGAGGTGGCATTTTCTGACGATCCTCCTCCCGACGTTTCACTTTATCTTCTCCTTTTCGGGGAGGATTCCTCAGAATCAGTGCAGTGATCGCGTCTTTCTCGGCTGCTGGAGCAACGTTGCTCCAGTTATGTGTAGTTCTGCGGTGCTGCCCCGACGATCCGGTTCTTGAATAATTGTCTTCCCTGCGTTCGGGGTGACGATGTTGCGCCCGATCGTAGTGGGATCTTACGTCAGCCCATGCCGGATCTGTGCGACATTGGTCGAAAGCCAAGACCAGCTTTTGGCTTCCAGACAGGGCGACCTTTTGCTGCTCCAGTCCCTTATTGAGTAGCTTGATACCCAAACGTATCTCCTCTGGTCCTGGATTAGCCGATAGAATTTCACGAGCTGCCACGGTATTTTGCACTGGTGTTGGGTAAACCCAATCTCCGTTGCTATCCTTCCGTGGCTTTCCCATCTCATCTCCAAATAGGACGGCACGGACACGTGGGAATTGGTTGTTATCTATGTGACGCTTCCGTGTCTTCTGATGTAGACGGGACATGTACTCCTTGTTCGACATGCGCTTCTTCTCCACCTCGATGTTTTTGGCTTCATCAAGGAGTTGTTAACGACGCGCTTCTAGGGCATGGGCCCTTTCATCCAGCTCATCTGTAGTAAGTTCTGCAGCTGTAGGGATAGGTGTGGTTAATGCGGCATCGATGAGTTTACGCGCACCTTCAGTGATCACGTGTCCATCCACCGATGCTTCTTTTTTCGGCTCGTCTGGGATTAGTGCTCCATCCGAGTCTTCCTCGTATTCCTCGGCAATCACCTCCTCTTCCAGAGGGTCTTTTGCCGGGGTCTTATTTTTCTTGTTCTTCTTCTTTGCCTTCTTGGTAGAGCCGGTAGCAAAGACGGCTTTGGGTCCGTTTCTCGGAGTCAAGCTCTGATCGGTACTTTCGGACATTTGGACTTCGGGATTGTCTCCGACGTCCATGTCATCCTGCGTTTTGGGAGAGTGTTCCCCGGATCCTTCATCCATGGCTTCTCCATCCTTTGCAGCTTTGGAGTTGTACTCCTCTTCATATTCCGCGGAGAACTTTCGGAAATCTGCCGACGTCATGGATTCATCCGAAGATGCGGGAACATCGGCGTTTGTTCCAATTGCCTCCAGCACCGAGTCGGTGTTTTCTCCAGCATCGGCAGAGCCGGATCCGGATCCAACATATCCGACGAAGTGCGATGCGTGCTTCCTGAGGTACCTACGGCTTTCGCGATCAGCCATATCAAAACTTTTAACGGTTTCGAGGATTGCATCTACGCTAGCGCCTTGCAGTATCATACATCTTAGGGTGTACCTGAGGAAAGGCATGTCTATCCCGACATCATCAGAGTCGGAACCAGTGTCGTTGATGTGCTCCTCCTGGATTTCGACTTCCACGGGTGGGTCGATCTGGGATCCGGCTTCTCCAGGGAGATCCACTCCAGATTCGACTTGGACCGTGCGGTCTTCTTCAGGCTCGGATTTCTCCACTATCTCCGCAATTGGTGCTGGTTGGGTGGGGTTAGGGTTTTCTGAGATCCGGAACTCTGCCGCCTCCACGGACAAAGGGGACCCAGAAAATTCTTCTGCCTCTATCATCACCGCTGGGGTGGGTTGGGTAGGTTTAGCGAAACCGATGTAAACATCGATCTCGCCAAAAGACATGATAGTATAGGTAGTCACGGCCTCCCTAGCCGGTATCCAAGTCTCGTCGAGAACGATGAGAGGGACGTCGCTGGCGTAGAGGATGCGACCGACGGCGATGGTCTCGCCGATTCCGATTCTTGCAGATTCCGCTCGGAACGCAGATCCGAAGCTCACTTGCCCCACGGTGGGCGCCAACTGTCGTCAGATTGAGGACAAGTACGCCATGAGGGGGTCCTCGAGGCGTGCGGGAGAGAGGGGTGTGAGACGTACGGTGTTCCGGGACGGTGAGCACACAAGTTACCCAGGTTCGAATCCGTCGGCTTTGGACGGACCCTACTCCTGCTAGCAATCCAGTAATACGGCAGAGACGGAATATGGGTTACAAGGGTTTCGCCTGTGCGATGTGAGATTGTAGACTATTGAGGTTATCTGGTCTAACCCTAAAGGCTCTCCCTAGGACGGCTTATATAGATATCCGGCCTAGGGTTTACAGGAGAGATCAATCCGGCTACGACTAAGAGTTGGTTACAGAGTACATCTCGAACTACAAGTAACATTATGGGCCTAAGTCAGTAAGTCTTGTGGGCCTTCCCGTAGTCGGATTGGACTCCGTCTTCTCTCTCTAACTGGGCCGCCCGTGAAGCAAAGCTCTAACCCGAAGTGGGCCACCCTGGTCAGTGAGGAACTGTGAGGATACCCGGAAAGTATATCCCCAACAAACCGCGTACGGTCTACAAGGGTATGTATTCTCTATGCTCCGGCCGTTACCGCATTACTACATAGATAGATCCTAGGCGGTTTTGGGGTTCCATCGTAGGAATTTTTTGTTTTCTGCTGCGATCCCCAACAGTGGTATCAGAGCTGATCTATGCGTAGGAGTGATGTACGGCAGTACGCACAAGTATTGTGCGGTCATTGATCCCTTAGTAGTTACCCTCTAACGTGTACTTGTTTATATCGAGGTATTGTTTGATGAAGCGGCCCGGACCGACCTTACGCGTATTTGTACGCGAGACTGGTTCCACGCTCAACATACGGCTTATACCATATAAGTGGCTAGCGGGTGTCTGTCTCTCATTCGATAGTTGATATAGCATTTACAACAGAAGGCCCCGAAAGGGGTGTAATAGAGACAACTATCGGATCCATGTTGTGGTTGGAAAGTTCGTAGAGTAGAAACGGTTCTATTGCGAAAGCCCTAACAACCATGTAAAACTTGCAATATATATAGTAGAGGCGTCTAACTTTATTTTGCAGGGGCATGTGATTATGATATGGCATTGGTCGTTGTGAAGGTAAAGTAGTTTACTTTTCTGTTACTAAGTAGTATAGTAATAGTCATCGTTCCAATGAACGACCCGGTGGAGGCGTCGTGGACTTGGCGTCAAACCAAGGGAAAGATGGAGATCATGCTGGAGCACTCGATGGAGATCAAGGCGCAAGAAACACCATATCATATCACATTATACATATGATGTTGATACATGTTTTACATTTTATTGTGTGCTAGTATTTAGATACTCAACGGTAGCAAATAAGATAATCCCTATTTAATTCCAATGTTCCGTCTTCCCCTTGTGTGTCACCACCAAGAAAGTTCTTCGTTATGAGGCCGACCGTGATGATCGGGGGTCAGACATATCTACGTTCACATACAATGGGTGTAAGCCATGTTGCACAGCGAATACACACAAGTTAGATTTGGCGAGCCTATCATGTACATACATGGCCTCGGAACACAAGAGATCGAAAGATCGAGCATGAGTCACAAGGATGATGTGATTGCCATTAGTGAATGTCTACCTTTGATAATGCACTAATGGTCGTGATGATCGAGGGAGGTCTAGAGGATAGGGATCATGCGATCACTAAAATCGTCCAGGGGATGACAATTTTAGTGGAGACCAATTATAAATTGATCTCTTATTATAAACTTAGTCTAGATGTCTGTTTGCAAATATCTTAGTAGATCTTAGCCTATCCCATTGAGGTCCTTTGCGACCATGGGAATATATTGCTTAATTTGGAACTTAGTAAAAGGGTCCAACTTCATAGATTAATACCCACGCCTGAGGGATATCCTCGTAAAAGGTGATCTTCTCTTCTTGATACAATAACCATTAGGAGATAATTCAATGACTCCAGAATGTTTGTGTTTTATCCATCATCATCCAATAAGCCATTCTCCATTCAATGGAGAGTTGGGCTACATTTTGTATTCTACAGAATAAGGCACATAGAGTATGAGCCATTGGATGGGTTTTCCTCCATCATGGATGAAAAGAGATTTTTTGGAAAAACACTTAGCGATCTTGCATTAGAGTTGAGAGCTCTTGGAAGGGCTTGATTGCAATGGAGGTCATGGATAAAAGGTATATCCAAGATATACAAATTATAAATGTGGTTCTTGCAGAACTCATGCAGTTTCCAAAGTATTCGATGCTTGTCCTGCTTTGTGAAAACAGGAGGATCTGCTTGAGAATTGCTGGATTTGAGGCAATGTGACTTGATGACGGCAATCAAAACAGTTGATGGCCGACATCACCTCTTTCCTCAAAGTTTGTCATTTGGATTAGTGGACTTGAATATAATTTGTAATCCTTGGTTGTGTGTCTTGCTTTTGGCGAGACGATTATTCATATGAACAAGTTACAAGCCAGTTTGTACTATTCTTATGAACAATACCATTATGGTCACATTATGATTACAAACAAGTTATTCTCATCACTATGTTAATTATAATGGTTTAAACATTTATAAAGGATTAGAATGCTAAAAGATATCCAAAGTTTAATGATGAAATAACACTATAGTTTAAGTCATTTTGGTTATTGCATGTTCTTCATTGTAAATGAAGATCGGGGTCCTAGATGCTTAATCTAGAGACATTGCAAAACCATGCCTCTTGGGCAGAATGACTAAAACTCTGCATTCTAGTAAAACGGTGATATGCGAAGAAATGTTTAATCTTATACATAGTGATGTATCGTATTTTCAACAAGTAGTGGAAATCATTAAGTAATTGTGGACTTAAGTGAATACGTGTAGTTACTTAATGAAACATGAAGTTTGAAGTGATTTGAATTGTTCAAATGAGTTCATAACTAAATAGGATATTGAATTAACTGAATTAACAAGTCTCTTCGATTTGATCGACATGACTAAAGTATTCAATTAAGTTTAGCATAAAAGGGACTTGTGAAAGATGTTTCACAAATTATGATAATTGGATGAATTCAAAGTGTGTTGAAATATCTAAACATCATAATCATTATGTATTAAGATACATATGGTATAATATTATCTCTTATTAGGGTTATAGTTGTCATTTAGAGTTAAAGATCAAAATAAGAAAAACACTCGTTTGAAATACAAAGGAACATCTAAAAGATTTGTGGAAACAACACCATAAGTGTTATGGCAAGTTCGAGTTTCTGGAGATTTCGATAAGTCGAAGTCGTGGTGAATAAACAAGTCTTTGTAGAGCATTCTTAGGAAGCTATGAATGCATCTTCCACAAAAGGGCAAACCTGCTGTTGTCCTAAGTTGATGTGTCTTGATGAAGATACAGGTGGAAGAAAGTAAAAGATCAAAACAAGGTATTTGATCTTACCTCTGGATTGTTGAGTGGCGCAGCGGAATTTGTTTCGTGAATCCAAACTCTACAAATAGAGGAGAAACTGTTGATAATGCTCATAAAGTTTCAAGTGAACACTTTTACTAAAGAAAGTAGGATTCAACTATATATTCTAACAAGTTTGTGGAATTATATTGTTGATTCACGTGTCATGTTTTGAATAAGACATACCTACGAATTACAAAGAAGCATGATGGACCTGAGTGCGAGAAATGACTAGGAGTCATAAAATCATATATTAAGTTACATTTAAGATTGCAAAGTAACATGTTACTTGATCTTATTAAAGTAAAGAAGTTTACTTGATATTTCTGATTGACTGCAAAGTCATAAGAAGGAAATGAAACTTAATGAATGGCAAAAGCTCGATTTGTCACAAGTTTGGACAAATTCAAGGAGTTGACTACAACAGTAGTGATGCTTAAGTCTTTTGGATTTACACTAGAAATATATGGATATTGAAGTCTCGTAATTGGAATTCTCAAATTGATAATGATCAAAGAATTTTGGAATGTCCAAGATTATCGAGAGGACCTAGATTTGAGTGGGAGCAAATCAGCTTGGCTAATTCATAATATGTAGCTGACATATTTTGAGTGGGAGCTAAGTGAAATCCATGGATCTCAAACATGAATGTCATATTTGAATGGGAGCGTGAAATCATTTTGGGATATGTGGACAACATATATGAATGATGTGATTGGTGTTAATAACGTTTAAGTTAGATAAATAAGGATGAAGTTGAAGTTATTAAACAATAAGATCTATCGAGATAGATTGGTGAGTTTAATAAACACGGAATGTCGAATGCTTCCTAGACTTGATTCTGAAAGATGTTCAGAATGTCCTAAGACAAGATTTTGAAGAACCTCAGAATGGAACAAGGTGAGAAAGAAGTTCTTACTATATGAAGCATTGAGTTAGTATTGCAACGATGGTTGAAAGAAAGAGATGCGTTGCATCTCCTATGCCTCAGTCATAGGTTCTTCCATAAAACCATGTTGTATACTCGACGTAATGTGACCCGAGGATCTAGTTGGTAGGTGATACATTGCAAATGTATCTATAATTTTTGATGTTCCATGCTTGGTTTTATCTACTTTCTTATGTTTTGTCCACACTTTGGAGTACTTTTCATATGATTTCTTGGACTAACCTATTAACAAGATGCCACAGTGCTAGCTGCCCGTTTTCTATTGTTTTTGGTTCCAGAAAAGTCAGAAAATGAATATTCTCGGAATTGGACAGGACAAAATCCAAAGTGCCTATTTTTCCGGAAGGGATCAAGTGCCAGAATATGAGACGGAGAAGGGCTGGGGGCCGGCCACACCACCTGGTCACGCGGCCAGGCCTAGACCGCGCCAAGGGGTGGTCTGGCCGACCCCAGCACCCCCTCGGTCTCCCCTCTCAACTATAAGAGCCTCCTGATACGAAAACCCTAAAACATCAAGCCTCCAGCCACGAAAAGTTCCGCAGCGCCACCGCCAGCGAAGGGGAGATTCGGGGGACAGAAAGTCTCTGTTCCGGCACCCTGCCGGGACGGGGGAGTGCCCCCGGAGCCATCTCCATCGATCTCCACCACCATCTCCATCACCGTTGCTGATTCCCATGATGAGGAGGGAGTAGTTCTCTCTCGAGACTAAGGGTTCTACCGGTAGCTATGTGTTCATCTCTCTCTCTATGCATGATCTTATTGAGATCATGAGCTTGTAATCTATAGATCTACATTGCTACTCAAGTGCTTTAATAGATCTCTACTCTCCCCATGTGTGTGAAAGTGACAGCGTGCTCACTATGGTGGCACTTAGGCTAGACATTACAAATACTTGTTATGAGTTATATTTGGAGTTGGATGTCTTTATCAAATTGTGGTGTTTGTTGGACTCATCTAGTGCTCAAGGTGACAGTGTGGGGGTTTTCTAGATGGGAAAGGCTTACTTTGAGGTGTGCTGTTATAGCCCTACCATCGATTAGAGTGTTCAACCGGAGAGTAGTTAAGAGTAGTATCATAAAGAGGAATATATTTATGAGAGAGTGTTCACTAGTGAAAGTATGATCCATAGGCCTTGTTCTTAGCATTGATACACTGTTTGCTACTAGATCTCTTACATGCTTGCTTGCTTCCGTCTTTATTTCAGTTTGCCTTTAGTCTTTTCCACGCCATCAAGTTATTTTCTAGCACTGTTACCACTTATAATTATCCATACCACTTGTATTTCACTATCTCTTCGCCGAACTAGTGCACCTATACACCTGACAAGTGTATTGGGTGTGTTGGGGACACAAGAGACTTCTTGTATCTTGATTGCAGGGTTGCTTGAGAGGGGATACCTTTGACCACTTCCTCCCTGAGTTCGATAAACCTTGGGTGATCCACTTAAGGGAAAACTTGCTGCTGTTCTACAAACCTCTGCACTTGGAGGCCCAACAACTGTCTACAAGAATAGAAGTGCGTAGACATTAGTAGGACAAAGTCTTAACTGTAAGAACATGTCTTTAAGTGATTCCTGAGTTGATCACTGAACCAGAATTAGGTTTGTACTTAATTGGCAATAAGCAATGTAAGTGGCATAGTTGCATTTCATGCACTAGGATCTACATAGATATAGAAGTATAAAAGGGCTCCATCTAATGTGATGTATAATGTTATGGTGGGGCTAGTTCGCTTTTAACGTAGAATGATGTGTCCTAGGGCCCAATGCCCATGAGAAAACCCTTGAGGTTGATCTAACGTCACTGTAAGCTCCTGGAATCTAGCCTCGTTCTGCTGCCATAACTATAGTATATACACAAAGGATAACAAAGTGTGTTTCGAAGTTTAGATGACAACGGTGAAAACGACCGTCATCATAAACACTAGAAACAAAGTCTCACTTTGTCACCAAACAAATACTTCGACCCATTATACGATAATGGTGTGAGTGTCAAAATTAGGAAGACATTAACGATTTGCAAATGACATAATGATCTGGTAAAATAGAACATGGACATGACGTTTCCCATGAGCATGCATGATCTGTAAACGCATATGGCATATGGTTTATATGAGTAAAATGCGAGCTAGTTTATTTGTACTCTAGTGCAAGTGGGAGACTGAAGGAGATATGTCCTAGAGCCAAATAATAAATAGGTTTTTATTGTCATATCTTGATTAGTTTATAATAGTTTCATATTGTGCTATAACTGTGCCAAGTAGAAACATTGGTACAGGTGTGGTATGAAACAACCAAGTCCCTAGTAGCCTCTATTTGTACTAGTTCGTTTGTCACGAAGGTGATCTGGGTTTCAAGATCATGGGCATTTATGCTGACTGACAACGGGATCATATCATTGGAGAATGATGTGATTGGACATTCCTGGAAGGCTTGCAACACGATCAAGTCATATAGTTCATTGTTGCAACAGCTATACCTAGACTCCTCCTTAGACCGTGAGATGATATCAATCACAGTCTCCCGAGAGTGCTTAGATAGCATCAAGCGCCACTTGGTAATACAGTGGTTATAAAGGTGTGTTCAGTTACTCGGAAGAACTGTAGAGGCAATATATGTCAAGAGCAGGATTTGTTCACCCACATGACGGGTAAAGATACATACGACTGGCTTGGTGAGATTACATCCATTAATGTTGCAACATGTGACTAGGTCACGGGGATGTAATATCACGGTAACAAGAAAACAGAACTTGTTGTGAACGAGATTGAACAAGGTATGGGATACCAATGATCGGATCTCGGACAAGTTGTATCGAGAAACAAAAGGAAGAGGATGCTACATTTAGCGGTTCAAATGACATTGTCATCAGGAATGCATAGGGGTCACATGGATATCCATGGTCCCTCTGTTGATCATTGATTTAGATCATGTCTAGAGCATTCCCAAGCCGTGAGAGGATACACTTAAGGGTACGGTGAGAGCGATCATTCGTAAGACGGAATCGCAGTAGAGAAAGAGAAAGCTGGAATTGTTCTGCAAAGAGATCCGAAGCTGTTTGGAGAAAGAATAAAGGATCGGAATCATTCCGGGAAAGATCCGAAGTCGTTCGGAGGAAATCGAAAGGGAACCGAAAGGTGTTTCGGGTCAAGACGGATTTTGTAATATGTATTTATATATTAATTAATGTAATTAATATTAAATATAATATTAAAATCTAATTTGAAGGGTTATTCTACTAATGGGTCGAACTTCCTAGTGAATAAAGGCCCATGAGGGAAAACCGGAGGAGGGAAGGGCCAAGGGCAAAGGCCCAAGGCCCAGCCGCCACAAGGGGGCCCACCCGGCCAGCCTAGGGCTGTGCGCCGGGTGGGGCCCACCCCTGGACGGCTGGCCCATGACGCCCTAAGGTCCCATGCTCCTCCCCCACTCCCTTGAATAGTCCAACATGGGAAACCCAAAGGGGAGGGCACACCCCCTCCCCCTATATAAAGGGGTGCCCATGCCTCGATCACACAGCCCAAACTTGGGGCCATGGTCACAAGGTATAGAGAGAGGGAGGGAGAAAGTCAACCAAAGGACTTCTCAAGTTGTGTGTCTAATCCCACCCATGGACACCCCTTTATATAGGCGGAGGGGGTGTGCCCTCCCCATTGGGTTAGCCATTTGGGGCTAATAGTTAAAGGAAAATTACAGGAATTTTCATCCTGGCCGATTGGGTCGAATTAACTCAGCCCAATAGTCAAAACAGCAGCAGGAATAACAGCCTAGGAAAGGGATGGCCGGGTGGGCCTTGGCGCGACCCACCTCGCGCCCAGCCTTCTCCCGCACGGCTGCCTGGCAAGCCAACCCGGGTGGGCCGGTGCCTCCCCCCCCCCCCCCCCCCCCCGCCGTGGCCTAGCAGCTCCCGTGACGGCGGCCTACCGAGGCGACCCGAGTCGGCCAGTGTCCCCCGGTGGCCCAGCAGGCGTGGCGGCGCCCAGCGCTCTACCCGCTCGCGTGTGGCACTTACTACCGGTCGTCCACCTTTGTGGGCTGCCAAGCCCACTCGCGGCAGCAGCTGTAATTTTTGCCTTTTTCTTTTTCTGCAGCTCTATTCCTAGGCTATTTCCCTCCGGGATCTGGCCTAATATAAAAGTTGCTTTTATAAATCTTAATTTAAATATTATTTAGAATATATTAATTCACAATTAACATATAATAAATATATATTTAAATTCCCATTTATCCGAAAACACTTTTCCGGTCTTTTCATTTATTCTTTCTCCGAACAATTTTGGATCTCTCTGTGGAACGATTCCGACTTTCTCTTGATTCCGTCTTACGAATGATCGCTCTCATCGTACCCTTAAGTGTATCCTCTCACGGCTCGGGAATGCTCTAGACATGATCTGTATCAATGATCAATAGAGGGGCCCGGGATATCCATGTGACCCCTATGCATTCCTGATGACAATGTCGTTTGAACCGCTAAATGTAGCATCCTCTTCCTTTTGTTTCTCGATACGACTTGTCCGAGATCCGATCATTGGTATCCCATACCTTGTTCAATCTCGTTCACAACAAGTTATGTTTTCTTGTTACCGTGATATTACATCCCTGTGACCGAGTCACATGTTGCAACATTTATGGATGTAATCTCACCAAGCCGGCCGTATGTATCTTTACCCGTCATGTGGGTGAACAAATCCCGGTCTTGCAGTCACATGTCATCAACTGTTCCTTTGGAATACCCAACATACACCTTTATGGCCACTGTATTACCAAATGACGGTTGATGTAGTCAAAGCAGCCTCGGGAAACAGTGAGTAATATGAGCTCACGGTCTAAGGATAAGGAGTCTAGGTATAGTTGTTGCAACAATGAACTATATGACTTGATCGTGTTACAATCCTTCGAGGAATGTCCAATCACATCATTCTCCAATGATATGATCCGGTTGTCAGTCGGCATAAATGCCCATGATCTTGAAACCCAGATCATCTTCATGACCAACGAACTAGTATGAAAAGAGGCTACTAGGGACTTGGTTGTTTCATACCACACCTCTACCAATGTTTCTACTTGGCACAGCTATAGCACAATATGAAACTGATATAAACTAATTGCGATATGACAATAAAAACCTATTTATTATTTGCCTCTAGGGCATATCTCCTTCACTAAGAACTCTTTTTCAGTAGTAGCATAATTCTTTTGAGCAACGTCAAGAGTCTTACTAGCATAATGGATAACATTTAACTTTTTATCTATTCGTTGCCTAAGAACAGCACCTACAGCAAAGTCACTATCATCGCACATGATTTCAAAGGGTAAGTTTCAATCAGGTGGTTGGACAATAGGAGCGGTAGTTAAAGCTTTCTTTAGAGTTTCAAAAGCTTCCTTACAATCATCATCAAAAACAAAGGGTACATCTTTCTGGAGAAGATTAGTAAGGGGTTTTGATATCTTGGAGAAATATTTAATAAACCTTCTATAGAAACCAGCATGACCAAGGATACTACGAATACCTTTGACATCTCTAGGACATGGCATTTTCTCAATTGCTTCAACTTTGGCTCTGTCAGCTTCAATGCCTCTTTCGGAAATTTTATGTCCAAGGACAATTCCTTCATTGACCATGAAGTGGCATTTCTTCCAATTAAGAACAAGATTAGTTTCTTCACATCTCTACAAAACTTTATCAAGGTTGTGCAGAAAATTATCAAAATAAGTTACATAGACAGAAAAATCATCCATGAATACTTCCCCGATTTCCTCACAAAAACCATGAAAGATAGCAGACATGCATCTTTGAAAAGTAGCAGGAGCATTACACAAACCAAAAGGCATACGCCTATAAGCATAGGTTCCATAAGGGCACGTAAAAGTAGTTTTTTCTTGATCTTATTGTTTAACAACAATTTGAGAGAACCTAGAGTATCCATCAAGAAAGCAAAAATGGGTCTTTTTAGACAACCTTTCTAACATTTGATCAATAAAAGGCAGTGGGTAATGATCTTTCTTAGCAACTCTGTTAACCTTTCTGAAGTCAATGCACATCCTATAACCTACTACTATTCTTTGGGGGATAAGCTCATTATTCTCATTAGGCACAACAGTAATTCCTCCTTTCTTAGGGACACAATGAACAAGACTAACCTGCCGTCGGATTGATGACAAGTATGCCATGAGGGGGTCCTCGAGGCGTGTGGAAGAGAGGGGTGTGAGATGTACGGTGTTCCAGGACAGTGAGCACACAAGTTTACCCAGGTTCGAATCCACCGGCTTTGGACGGATCCTACTCCTGCTAGCAATCCAGTAATACGGCAGAGCCAGAATATGGGTTACAAGGGTTCGCCCGTGCAAGTTGAGATTGTAGACTATTGAGGGTGCCCTAAAGGCTCTCCCTAGGACGACTTATATAGATATCCGGCCTAGGGTTTACAGGAGAGATCTGTCTAGCTATGACTGAGAGTCGGTTACAGAGTACATCTTGAACTACAAGTAACACTATGGGCCTAAGTCGGTAAGTCTTCTGGGACTTCCCGTAGCTGGATTGGACTCCGCCTCTTCTCCCTGACTGGGTTGCCCGTGAAGCAAAGCTCTAACCCGAAGTGGGCCACCCTAGTCAGTGAGGAATTGTGAGGATACCCGGAAAGTATATCCCCAACAGCAGCCCCCGGAAGTCTCCAAGATCCAAACTCGGATTCATCATGGTCTAGCTTGATCTTCGGCTTGCAGAATCTTGAAGGGTTCCTGAAACTTCAAAAAATACGATCCGGGTCTTAAAAATAAGTCGAACCTATCAACATCTTACTCGGATTTTCCAGCTTGATTTTCAAACTAAGCCGGAACTTGGTCTCTGATGTCATCTGAAACAGGTCATGGTCAAGTCACGTCATCTAACAAACATCTTGTCAGCACGACCGTTGGTGGGTCCGCCGTTTCAATGCGTACGCGGAGATCGAGGTGACGTAATCATCGCGTGGGTCCTTCCCAGTTCCTTCCACGACGCGTGGCGTTTACACAGTGCCGTTTGCACGAATCTTGGCGCAGTTAGGTGTTTATAAGGGGTGAGGATTCTCTTTCTCCCATCTTCACCTATTCCCTCGCTGTTCCTTCTCCTCCACTTCTCCCTCACGCACAGAGCTCTACTGCCTCTCAAATTCCCAGCGCCGCCCATCCAAGGTCACCGGTGCGCCGGAGAAATGGCTTCTTCTTCATCTTCCGGCTTGGCTGGCTTTGCAGCGGCGGTGGCAGAGAAAGAGAGCAACCGTGGGGTTTGGATATTGTGTCTTCTCGACAACGAGAAGCTCCACGGCATGGAGAATGAAGGGCTCGTCCACGCCGGCGACTGGTGGAGCGGTTTCAGCGAAACCATCCCCTACCCGCAAGCCGACGAGCGGGTACACTTCGGCACCCACCTCGACAGAGGTTTGTCTTTCCCTCCCTCGGATTTCTTTTCCGAGGTGATATATCACTATGGTGTTCAGCTCCACCATCTTCCTCCCAACTCCATCTTAGAGATGAGCGCTTATGCGACTTTGTGTGAGAGAGATATCGGCATTAGGCCGAGTCTCACTTTATTTCATTTCTACTTTCATGTCCGTAGAAACTCCATCACCGCCGGTAATCCTTATATTACCGGCACTATTAGCCTTTCTGTTAGACGCGAGCGTAGTTATCCTCGCATTTCTGCCAGTGAGTCGTCAAACAATGGCCGACCACTTTCTTTTATCATAAGGATATTCCGGCTTTTATTGACGGAGCCGCCACGGCCCTTCCATCTTGGGACGAGGCTCCTCCAACTCTCAGTGATGATCTGATCCTCGCTAAGAGACGGATCAAATACCTGATAAAACACAAAGGTTTGAAAGGATCTGACTTAGTCCAGTCTTGGGTTGCACGTCGGATCCAACCCCTCCAGCACCACGGCGACCGTCTGATGCACTCCATCACGACGTCGAAGAATGATTCCCTTCGCATCAGTCCTAAGGCTTTAAAGCCACAGGATTACATAAGCCAGATCAAATGGCTGATCAAGGAGCGGATTGAAAGAAAGATTCTGGACTTGTCTCTGGACATGCATACAACACAAGACCTTGTAGTTCCGGTAAGCTTCAATAATAAACCCTTTTATGTGTTTCACCTTTTAAGTTATTTTGCAATACTAAGATGTTTTCTTCTTTTCAGCTTGCCGACTGATACATCGCAAATGTATCTATAATTTTTGATGTTCCATGCTTGGTTTTATCTACTTTCTTATGTTTTGTCCACACTTTGGAGTAATTTTGATATGATTTCTTGGACTAACCTATTAACAAGAGCCAAAGTGCCAGCTACCTGTTTTCTGCTGTTTTTGGTTCCAGGAAGTCAGAAAATTATTCTCGGGATTGGACAGGACAAAAGCCAAAGTTGATATTTTACCGGAAGACTCACGGAGCCAGAAGACGAGACGGAGAGGGGCCACAGGGCGGCCACACCATGTGGTGGGGCGGGCTAGCCCTGGTTGTGCCACCAAGTGGTGTGGGCCCCCTGGCCGCCCACCGACCTTGCCTCTTCACCTATAAGAAGCCTCCTGGTGCATAAACCCAAAATCGTCAATCAGAAATCCACGAAAAGTTCCGCAGCGGCGCCGCCACCGAAGGGGAGATTCGAGGGACAGAAAGTCTCTGTTCCAGCACCCTGTCGGGACGGGGGAGTGCCCCCAGAGCCATCTCCATCGATCTCCACCACCATCTCCATCACCGTTGCTGATTCCCATGATGAGGAGGGAGTAGTTCTCTCTCGAGACTAAGGGTTCTACCGGTAGCTATGTGTTCATCTCTCTCTCTATGCATGATCTTATTGAGATCATGAGCTAGTAATCTATAGATCTACCTTGCTACTCAAGTGCTTTAATAGATCTCTGCTCTCCCCATGTGAGTGAAAGTGACAGCGTGCACACCATGGTGGCACTTAGGCTAGAGATTACAAATACTTGTTATGAGTTATATTTGGAGTTGGATGTCTTTATGAAATTGTGGTGTTTGTTGGACTCATCTAGTACTCAAGGTGACAGTGTGGGGTTATCTAGATGGGAAAGATGGACTTTGAGGTGTGCTGTTATAGCCCTACCAACGATTAGAGTGTTCAATCGGAGAGTAGTTCAGAGTAGTATCATAAAAAAGAATATATTTATATGAGAGTGTTCACTAGTGAAAGTATGATCCCTAGGCCTTGTTTCTAAGCATTGAAACACCGTTTGCTACTAGATCTGTTACATGTTTGCTTGCTTCCATCTTTATTTCAGTTTGCCTTTAGTCTCTTCCACGCCATCAAGTTATTTTCTATCACCGTTACCACTTATAATTATCTATAACACTTGTATTTCACTATCTCTTCGCCGAACTAGTGCACCTATACACCTGACAAGTGTATTGGGTGTGTTGGGGACACAAGAGACTTCTTGTATCTTGATTGCAGGGTTGCTTGAGAGGGATACCTTTGACCACTTCCTCCCTGAGTTTGATAAACCTTGGGTAATCCACTTAAGGGAAAGCTTGCTGCTGTTCTACAAACCTCTGCACTTGCAGGCCCAACAACTGTCTACAAGAATAGAAGTGCGTAGACATCAAGCTATTTTCTGGCGCCGTTGCCTGGGAGGTAAGGTAAAAGGTACTCACATCCTCCGGTGTGAGTGCTCGAAGTTATTTCCTTTAGATTCTGCAATTTTTTCTTTTTGTTTCTTGTTTTCACTAGTTAGGCTTAATGGAAAACAACAAAAAAATTAGAGAGCGTTATAGTATTTATCTTGAGTTAGGACATGAAGTGTTTGAAGAGAAAATTAAAAAACCTATGGAACTTTATTTGCATGCTAATAGAAATGTTGTTAGTATGAATTCTTTGGACACCATTATTGCTAATGCTATGGAAAAGTCTAAGCTTGGGGAAGCTAGTTTTTATGAAAATGATCTTTTTAGTTCCCCAGCTTTTGAAGATAGCTATTCTATTGCTTATGATGATACCAAACCTCCAATATGATGATTACAATGATGAGTATGGTATTTTCAGTCCACCTACTATTGAGGAGAAAATTAATTATGATTACAATATGTCTCCTATATTTGATGATTATGGTGATGAGAATAATAATGATAGCTATTTTGTTGAATTTGCTCCCACTATGATTAATAAGAATGACTATACTTATGTGGAGAGTAATAATTATATGCATGTGGCTCATAATAAGAATGTTTTATGTGATAGTTATATTGTTAATTTTATTCATGATGCTACTGAAAGTTATTATGATAGAAGGAAACATGGTTTTATGTATCTCAACAATATTAAGTTTTCCCTCTTTATGTTGAAATTTTTGAAGTTGCGCTTGTTTTGATTTCCTATGCTTGTGTCTTTGTGATTTCATGACTTGTTTATTTACAAGATACCTATGAATAGTAAGTGGGTTAGACTTAAATGTGTTTTGAATTTGCTTCTTGATGCTCTCTTTTACTTCAACTCATATTTCTTATGTGAGCATCCTCTCAAACTATCATGCCTAACTTAAAGGCATTAAAAGAAAGTACTTATTGGGAGATAATCCAAAAGTTTTAGTTGAGTATTGGAAGTTATTACTTCTGTAATAACCGCTCCTTATCCTTTTTATTTGCTTTTTGTGCCAAGACTAACCTCTAATGAGAGAGAAGTAATGATTGGGAAAGTTGTTGTCCCGAAACAGATTTCTGTGCTTCACCATAAAAATTCGTGTAAAATCTTTGTACGTTTTATTGAGGCGATAATTTTTGTGCTTCTGCCCCAGGTTGTTATCTAACTTTCGTTAGTTCAACACTTTTTGATTTGAGCAACCGAAGGTCTTAGAAAAAATTCGTCCTTACCTGTGGTTCTGTTTTGACAGATTTCTGCCATTTTCCGCATTTGCTTCTTGTTGGTTCCTTTTTCAGTTCTTTTGGGGAATTGAGATTTTTTAGGGAAGTACTACAGTATCTAGTGTTCTAATGGAAGTTTATTTGGTGTTAAAACTGAATCTTAAGACTTATTATCTTGAGTTCACTAATGTTGCTAATAAAGATTGTGTGAAGTTTTGTATGAAGGAAAAATTTCAGGTGTATGAAAGGAACGAGTAATGAGATGAAGAATGGACTAAAGCTCAAGCTTTGGGTTGCCACACGTGTCACCCCAAGAAATATTCAAGAAGTACAAGAGTCAAAGCTTGGGGATGCCCAAGGCATCCCCTTCTTTATCAATAAAAATCTCAGGTTCCTTCCAAACGCTTCACTTTTATTGTTTCATGCACAGTTGTGTTGTTCTTGGAGCATCTTCTTTTTCGTTTTGGTTTTTCGTTTGCTTTGTTTGCTTAGTTTTCTGAATAAATTGGTTGGACCCCCTCTTTCATACATTGGTTTTCGAATAGTTTGGTTTGGATTGGAAAAGAGTAGGAAAGTTCATGCTTAAGTGGTAAAGAGAGCTTGTTTTTGACTGTGGCCTATGCTTTGTCATGCCTTGCTCGATATTGTTTTGGCTTTATGCTTAGTATTATTTGATGTAGCATGACATGTTATAAACAATTGAGATTGCTTAATGTGCCTTGGATGAATCATGCGTTGTTTTAGCATATTAAAGCAAAGTATTGTGGTATTCTCCTTTGATGCTTTGTTTGGGTTGACTTGGCGCATGCTCACACCATGTTATGACTATTCCAAGTCACCATTAGCCTTTATGATCCTTTAGTTTTCAACTTGTAGTATCACTTTATGCTTTGATCAATGATGTTTTGTCGCTCTGCATGATTATGGCCATTATTGCTCTCTTAGTTTGTCGCTCCCAGTCTTTTGCTAGCCTCTGTAACCAAGTATGAGTTCCACTCATGCATCCAACTCCCTAAACCAAGTTATTCCAAAGAGTCCACCATACCTACCTACTAGCTTATGCTATTCCAAGTATATTCATGCTTTTGTTTAGCTTCCAAATTAAACTTGTTATGAGAAAACTAGTGATTAAAGCTCTCACGAACTTAATGGCACACTTTACTTTTTTTGCATTTAATAAACTTGAACCACTGGGTCCTTCTTTGTTGCGTATATGCTTGCGCTTTATAAGTTTAAGTTAGCATAACCATGTATCATGGGGAACGCTTTCAACATTGCACTTGTACTTTGTACCTGGTTGATCTCATTTTCTTTTGCTTATGGATCCCCGCGATGTGAAATAAAAGTGGAACTTGTAAGATCATGGAGTTTGTATGTGTGTTAGAGAAACGCCTGGGCCGCTAGCCTAATCCATGCCTAATCATGGTGGAAACTTGCAGCATCACCATAATGAGCACTCTATGAAGCATCCTCAATAAAAACCTATGAAAATAGCAAATAAAAAGATCGATGAGATACTCATTGTCTGCTTGCCTTGTCATTTTGATTATGGGATAGCTCCTGTATCATGTGCAAGGGGTACCCCGTTGGCGGTTCTTTATGATACATATTTACTTACAATGACAAGAGCTTACTTGTGACTAGAGTTGAGTAGCATGAGGTTCGGTCTTCGTATGTAAGGGGCATGAGATTTCAGCTTATAACTTGTCAAGCATATCCTCTTAGTTGTGTCACTTTAACCTTAATCACTTTAAAGATGCTTATGATAGGGGCAATGAGAGCTAAAAGCTAGTAAGTACCATAATTTTTGGAAGCTCTTTATGAGACTTGAATCCCTACTCCCTTCTATGAAGGTCTTTCTTCCACTATATATATTGAGTCTCCACCTTCTATATTTATGCACCTACTTTGAAAGCATAGTGGCCATTCTTAGTTCTATGTGCATTGTACCAAGACTTGTTGATTGATGCATAGCTTTGATATTGCTTGTTTTAAACTATTTCTATCTAGTCACTCTTATGAACTTTGAAGGTGTCCTATGCATTTATGTTTGCTACTCTATGAGGGACAAGATGAATACCATTATGCTATGTTTTCTTTATGTGAAACAAACAAACGTCTTGCAAAGCATTGTTATTCATGAATCTTTTGTTTGTATCCTTTCATGTTACAACATAGTTTCTATGCCTTATTGCTAGAACTTTGTCTTTCATGTTATGATTGAAGTACTGTGATCATAGCTTTGAATGTTTTACAAATACTTTGATCAAGTTTAAGATGGTGCATGTCACCTCAAAAATTATTCTTTCTTTTTATCACTTCCCTACTCGAGGACGAGCAGGAGTTAAGCTTGGGGATGTTGATACATCGCAAATGTATCTATAATTTTTGATGTTCCATGCTTGGTTTTATCTACTTTCTTATGTTTTGTCCACACTTTGGAGTACTTTTCATATGATTTCTTGGACTAACCTATTAACAAGAGCCAAAGTGCCAGCTGTCTGTTTTGTGCTGTTTTTGGTTCCAGGAAGTCATAAAATGAATATTCTCGGGATTGGACGGGACAAAAGCCAAAGTTGATATTTTACCGGAAGACTCACAGAGCCAGAAGACGAGACGGAGAGGAGCCACAGGGCGGCCACACCATGTGGTGGCGCGGGCTAGCCCTGGCCGCGCCACTAGGTGGTGTGGGCCCCCTGGCCGCCCACCGACCTTGCCTCTTCGCCTATAAGAAGCCTCCCGATGCATAAACCCTAAATCGTCAATCAGAAATCCACGAAAAGTTCCGCAGCGCCGTCGCCACCGAAGGGGAGTTTCGGGGGACAGAAAGTCTCTGTTCCGGCACCCTGCCGGGACGGGGGAGTGCCCGGAGCCATCTCCATCGATATCCACCACCATCGCCATCACCGTTGCTGATTCCCATGATGAGGAGGGAGTAGTTCTCTCTCAAGGCTAAGGGTTCTACCGGTAGCTATGTGTTCATCTCTCTCTATGCATGATCTTATTGAGATCATGAGCTTGTAATCTATAGATCTACCTTGCTACTCAAGTGCTTTAATAGCTCTCTGCTCTCCCCATGTGATTTAAAGTGACAGCGTGCACACCATGGTGGCACTTAGGCTAGAGATTACAAATACTTGTTATGAGTTATATTTGGAGTTGGATGTCTTTATGAAATTGTGGTGTTTGTTGGACTCATCTAGTACTCAAGGTGACAGTGTGGGGTTATCTAGATGGGAAAGATGGACTTTGAGGTGTGCTGTTATAGCCCTACCAACGATTAGAGTGTTCAACCGGAGAGTAGTTCAGCGTAGTATCATAAAGAATAATATATTTATATGAGAGTGTTCACTAGTGAAAGTATGATCCCTAGGCCTTGTTTGTAAGCATTGAAACACTGTTTGCTACTAGATCTGTTACATGTTTGCTTGCTTCCATCTTTATTTCAGTTTGCCTTTAGTCTCTTCCACGCCATCAAGTTATTTTCTATCACCGTTACCAATTATAATTATTTATACCACTTGCGTTTCACTATCTCTTCGCCGAACTAGTGCAACTATACACCTGACAAGTGTATTGGGTGTGTTGGGGACACAAGAGACTTCTTGTATCTTGATTGCAGGGTTGCTTGAGAGGGATACCTTTGACCACTTCCTCCCTGAGTTCGATAAACCTTGGGTAATCCACTTAAGGGAAAAATTGTTGCTGTTCTACAAACCTCTGCACTTGGAGGCCCAACAACTGTCTACAAGAATAGAAGTGCGTAGACATCACCGACCTCCCCGAGTCGGAGCTGGCTCCTCTCGAGGGATATCCTCCGGAGTTTTCTCAGGAGGCGGAACTGGTCCCACTACTGGACGTTGTGCCTAGGAAGTGCAAAGCTCCGACAGTGGCCGTCGGCACAAAGGAGGTGCCAGTCATGAAGAGGTAATTTTCAACATAACTTCCACCTTTGTACCTTACTCGAATTTTCTTCCGAGATGTAATGTTTTCCATTCTATTACATTCTCAGAGCTAAGCATCTCATCAAGGGAAAGGGGAAGGGAACTTCTTCGAAGTCCTTGCGACAGACGAAGCTGACTATGGCTTCTCCTTCTATGGCTCCTCCGACTCCTGCTCCTCTACCTTCCGCAACGCCGGTGATTACTCCATCACCAGTTGTCGTAGAAGATCCAGCTCCTTCAACGGGGCCATCGATCCTTGAATCGCAGACTGACGCCACTATGGGTGGCTCAGGTTTAGATAAGGGTGAACCCTCTTCGGGTAATGATCCCTCGACACAGACCTTTGCCGAAAACCTCTTGAACAATCCAGGACTTGCCAAATTTGGCTTGTCTCAGAAATCTGTAGAAGAAATCTAGCTTCTAGCCCGGCAATGCCTGGAGAGCAGAAATCTCTCTGCCGAAGAAGAAGCACAAGAAGCGGAGGATGTCAAGTACTCCGACCTTCTTGAACAAGTCTGCCTTCGCGACAAGGGACTTAGAGCTGGTGTGCTTCCACCAACTCCGGTTATTCCACTCACCCTCGCCGAGAAGGTTACCACCAAAGTGAACATGTGCCTGAGTAAGCTCACACATGAACATCATGTAAGTCAGAATTCCAACTCACGTTTTTCTTTATTGTACTTTGTATCATATCCTCTAGCCCCCAAGCATGAAGTAGGATATACAATCTGGGTTTATGCTTCCTTAGGATGCCAAAGAATGAACTAGTGTAGCCCCCAAGGCTCGTGCTGATATTAGTAACAATATTAGCCCGAGTCTTCAGTAGACTTCTGACTATGGGTATTCCGACTTACAGAAAGTTAATTCATATAACCAGGATTTGTTGAAGAATATTTGCAACAAGCGGAGAGAGATCAAGGCTCTCCGACTTGAAAATGCTGAGTTGAAGGTTTCCAAGGATGAGGCCGAAGGTAAACTTTCCGAGACTCGAGCCTTGTCCTGTATTTTCATAATCAAATATTTTTGCTGAACTATTGTTCTTTTTTGTCTTACAACACTAGTAAAATAGTCCTGTGCTATGATTGAAGAGGCCGAGAACCTCAAAACCCTGGTGGTGGAGAATAAAGAACTTCGCCAAGAGCTGGATAAGCTCAAGGCAGATCATGAGAAGAGCATCACTCAAATTCTCGAATCCACCTCCATGGCCACTGATGAACGTGATCGTAAGATTGCGTCTCAAGATAAAAAAATCTTGGATCTCAACAATGAACTTTGCAGAGAGAAGGATCTTTCCGAGGCGCTCCGGGCTGAACTCTGGAGTCTTCGAGAAGAGAAGACCAAAGTTGACGATGTCATCTTCGGTATGTTCCATCTCGTTGACTTGTCTATATTCTTCGACTCTTTCGATGTCGGATTTTCTTAACCATTTTTGCGTTATATATATAGGTCCTCTTAACTTGACGGACTCTGCCTCCACCGAGCCTCGCACCCACCAACTTACCCAAGTCGGTGATTTGCTTCATGACTTCCGCCAATCCATCGAGGACATTGGAGAAGCTCTCAGGGTTCTGGGCATGCATAGCATGTCGGAATTTCAGGTGCGAGAGAAGGCGAAGGAGATGTTGCAGCTCGTTCGGGACTAGAACATGTCCTATGCGCGATCAGCAACGCGGAACGCTCTCACCATGGTCATGAGCCACCATGGAAGCATGGAGATTTCGCAAGTGACCAGAGGGTACTGCAAGGCGGACGAAGATGGACAGGAGCAAGATATCAATGCCATCATGGACTCCTGCGCCGGATACAGGTGTCACATAGCTGACTTAACTAGCTACGACGCTCCCTTCTTCACCCGTGTGGACACACCGCCTCCGCCTCCGGAAGAAGCAGTTGAAGTTTCCGACAATGAACAGACCGTATCAGATCTGAACATCTCGGAGCGTTATCAAACCGAGGTCGATGCATCCAGCACGCCGGTAGCTCCTACCTCCTCTCTTGCATCATAAATTACCAGAAACAAATGTATTATCCCGAGAAACATTATGGGTCTGTAAATATGCAGTACTATAATTTTGCTAGTGCTAAGCTTTAATCTATTCAGCACTTTTGGCTTAAATTTTTATGTGCCTAAAATGTTTACATAAGCACTTATACTTTTTCGTCTATACTTATCGTTTATCTGGCTTTCCGCCTCGTCCCTTTCGCGAGCCGGCTAAACCTTCTACACGGAAACTTTGCCGAGCAACGGAGCTCAATTGCTAAACTAGTTTAAACTCGGAAACAAAGCTGGCTTCCAGTACCAACAATTGACTACTCGGAAAATGCCCACATCCGGCAATCAGACAAATAATCAAAGTATAGACTAGAAACTTTAGAGTTATACCCGAAGGTAGCATTTTTAGAATCGGAAATCTAAACCAAAACAAACATGAGCACAAAGTTCTTTCAAGTATTCTGGGATTTTCGACTATGACATGATCATTCAGAAATAAGATGGCAAAAACTTCTCAGAAAAAACTTGAGGCAACCAAAACTTTTATTTCTCTCAGAACATGTACATATGTATGATTACAAAGAAGGATAAACTAAGAATAAAAGGGACGTACCTGAGCAATATTCCATGGTCTGTCTAACTCATCCGGATTTGTACTGCCTCCAGCTCTCTTTCGCTTCTTAGTAGCAGGTCTTTCTTTGATTGGCCTCATGTCAGTTAAGTAGTACGAACCATTATGCAATACTCGACTAACTAAAAAGATCCCTTCCCATACTAGGGAAAGTTTGTGCTTTCTTTGTTGCACAAGCCGGAGAACCAAATCGCCTTTATTGAAAGATCTGTTTCGGACTCTCTGGCTATGATACTTGTGTAACTTCTGCTGATAGGCTGTTGATCTCATTTCAGCAACGACGCGAACTTCTTCGACTAAGTCGAGATCATTTTGTCGAGAAATATCGGCATCCTCTTCGATATACGCGGCCACTCTAAGAGAAGTGTGAATCAAATCGCTAGGAAGAACTGCTTCTGCGCCATAGACCAAGAAGAAAGGTGTGTATCCGGTTGACCTGTTCGGGGTTGTTCGTAAACTCCATATAACAGAGGGTAATTCCTCTGCCCAAGCCCCCGCAGCACGTCGTAGTGGTGCTTTGAGTCTCGGTTTTAGGCCCTGTAGGATTAAACCATTTACCCTCTCGACTTGTCCGTTAGCCTATGGATGTGCGACTGACACAATGTCAAACCGGATATTTTGTTCATTGCAGAATTCTGCCAATTCTCCCATAGAGAAATTACTCCCGTTGTCCGTGAAAGTGATAATGCTATGCGGATAACCATACCGGATTATAACATCCTCGACAAATCTTTTGGTTGTTGCTCCATCACAACTAGTGACGGGTTTAGCCTCAATCCATTTTGTGAATTTATCCACCATTACTAAGAGGTGAGTAAATCCACTTGGAGTCCGTCAAAACGGTCCTACCATGTCAAGCCCCCAGACTGCAAAAGGCCATGTTATAGGTATTGTTCGCAGCTGATCAACTGGAACATGAGCTTGTTTGGCATACTTTTGGTAGCCCTTGCACATCTTGACTAGCCATTTGGCATCGGCCTTGGCTATAAGCTAGAAAAAACCGTGTCTGAAAGCTTTTGCCACTAAAGATTTGGCTGCAGCGTGGTGACCACACTCGCCTTCGTGGATTTCTCTTAGGATTTTCACTCCTTCCGGAGATACGCAGCGCTGAAATACCCCAGATACACTCCGCTTATAGAGCTCACCACTAACTATAGTATAAGCTTTTGCTCGTCGGACAATCTGTCGGCTCAGAACCTCGTCTTCGGGTAATTTGCCATCTACCAAATAGTCAAGGTAGGGTTGAGTCCAGCTGGGAATTATAGCCAGAACTGCTATCAAAGGTGAGTCGGATTTGGTCGGATATTCCTCGTCCACTCCCTTTATTGAGGGAACTTTGAGGTGCTCTAAAAAAGCGCCATCCGGGACCTCTTTCCGTGTAGAGCCTATCCAAGATAAGGCATCTTCTTCCTCATTTTCTGCTCAAGGGATGAGTTGAACCTCAAACCCTTCGAACGATTTAGATAAATCATCCACAACAGCTTTATATGCTGCCATGTGTTTATTTGCATTACAAATATCTGACACTTGCTGAGCAACAAGATCCGAATCTCTGTAACACATCAAACGTCGGATGCCGATATCCTTAGCAATCTAGATTCCATGTAGCAGTGCTTCATACTCGGCAATATTATTTGTCGCTGTGAAGTGGATCTGCAACATGTATAGAAGTTTATCTCCTTGGGGTGATTTGAGCACCACGCCAGCCCCCGAGCCCCCGTGAGCCTTAGACTCATCAAAATATAGGGTCCAATATTCTGACTCAGGGAAGGTCATATTCCCCTTCGTCTCTGTCCAATCAGCAACAAAGTCGGCAAGGATTTGAGATTTGATTGTTGTCCGAGGTTTGTACTCAATATCGAAAGCTGAGAGCTCTATGCCCCATTTGGCGACGCATCCTGTGGCGTCACTGTTGTTGATTATATCTCTCATGGGAGCTATGCTCACCACGGTAATTGGATGCTCCTGAAAATAGTGTCGTAGCTTACGAGATGCTAAGCAAACACTGTAAGCCAGCTTTTGATAGTGCGGATACCGCTGTTTTGATTCTGTTAGGACCTCGCTGACAAAATAAGTTGGACGCTGCACCAAGTGTTCCTAATTTTCCTCTAGCGACTGACGACTTTGTTTGTCGCAGCAAGATAAAGCAACATTGGTTCCTGTGGTTCCAGTGCAGCAAGGATAGGAGCAGATGAGAGTACTTTCTTCAGGTCTTGTAACGCAGCTTCAGCTTCGTCGGTCCACACAAAATCCTTGGTCGTTTTCAGGAGTTTGTATAATGGTGTGGCTCTTTCACCGAGCTGGCTTACAAACCGACTGACTGTAGCGATGCAACCAGTTAGTCTTTGTACGTCCTTTAGGCGAGTTGTCCTGGAAATATTGAGTATAGCCTTGATTTTGTCTCGGTTTACCTCTACGCCTCTTTATGACACGATGAAACCTAACAATTTTCCGGCTGGGATTCCAAAGAAACACTTCTTCAGATTAAGCATTATGTTGTATTTTCGTAGATTGGCGAACGTTTCCTCGAAGTCGGAAATCAGTGTTTCCTTCTTTTTGGACATCACCGCAATATCATCCACATATGCATGTACGTTGCGTCCGAGTTGATCGTGGAGGCAACGTTGCATCGTGCGCTGGTACGTAGCTCCTACGTTCTTTAGCCCAAAGGGCATCGTAACAAAACTGAAGGTTCCGAAGGGGGTTATGAATGAAGTTTTGACTTTGTCAGATTCCTTCATCCGGATTTGGTGATAACCGGAATATGCGTCGAGAAAATAGAGGAGCTCTGAGCCTGCCGTAGAATCGATAACTTGATCAATCCTAGGCAGAGCGAACAGATCTTTTGGACAAGCCTTGTTCAAGGCAGTATAATCAACACACATCCTTAAATCAGTGGTGTCCTTTTTAGGGACCATTACAGGATTGGCCGACCACTCAGTGTGGATGACCTCTTCTATGAATCCGGCTAACTCGAGCCATGCTAGTTCCTTAGCTATTGCCTTACTCTTTTCATCGCCAAAACGTTGTAAGGAATGTTTGACGGGTTTAGCGTTCGGGTTTACATTTAAAGAGTGCTCGGCAAGTTCCCTAGGTACTCCTGTCATGTCAGATGGCTGCCATGCGAAGATATCTTGATTTTTGTGAGGAACTTGACGAGCACGCTTTCCTATGCGCTATCTAGGCCTACGCCTATCTGGGTCACCTTGGAGGGGTCATCATCCTTCAACGGCGTCTTCTTCGTCTCTTCTGATACCTTGAACTCCGGATTCAGCTTTGTCACCTCCTTCTTTGTTGCGGGCATCTCGGACGGATCTAAGCTCTTCTTGATCTCCTGGTACTCCTAGGCGTGCAGCACGGCTTCAACAAAGGCGGCATTTCCATCCTCGCACTCTAGTGCTTTCTTTGGGTCTCCCCTGATGGTGATCACGCTGTTGGGACCTGGAATTTTCATCATATTGTAAATGTAACACGGACGAGCCATAAAAGCCCAGTAAGCCGGACGTCTGAATATAGCATGGTACGCGCTCTTGAACGGGCCTACTTTGAAGGAAAGTGCCTCAGTCCGATAGTTCTTTGGAGTTCCAAAGATACCATCGCCCAGGGAATTAGCTTGTCTTCCTGGGACAACTCCGTGAAAGATCACAAAGCTATGGTTCAGCTGGGTCTCCGAGATCTTCATCCGGCATAGCGTTTTGACATACATAATATTAATACTGCTGCCACCGTCCATGATAGTCTTGGAGAAACCATAACCGTCAATAAGTGGATTGATGATTAAGGCGTAATTTCCTCGCCTGTGCAACTTAGGTGGATGATCAGCGCGGTCAAATGTGATTGCCACTTCCGACCAGTCCAAAAAATTAGGGGACAGCCGAAACTGTTGCATTGAGCTCATGTAACACTGCCTTTTTGACCTTTGTTGGTTGAGATCCGAGGAAGGTGACATAAGTGTCTTTCTTGGTCGGAAAATTTTTCTTCCCTTCCGGCTTGGGATTTGAAGCATCAGCTTCCTCCATGTCGGAATCTTCCTTGGTCTCTTTATCTTTTTCGGGATTCTTCTTTCCCTTCTTCTGCTTAGCTTTGTAGCCAGCGGTATCATCTCTTTTAATGTCGTCATTGAAACGACACTCAACGTTTTGTGTGGGACGAGCCCCCATTGGCGTCTAAGTGATGCACAGATGGGTTATTGGCAATGTCGGCCCAAGAGTAGGTTTTGCATGGTTGCTGGTCTCCTCTACCTTGAACTCTCGAAGTCCCACGACCGCGTCCGCGGCCTCCGCCACGTCATCCTCGTCCTCCAGACCCGAAAGTAGCAGTGACCACTGCCGTTTCCGTGTTGGGTTTTTCTTCCGAGGTATTCTTGCGCTTCTGAGCTTGTTGCTTTGGTTGTTTTGCCGACTGTGCCACGGCCAGGGCGTTGAGTAATCCCTCTGCATCGTCGTCAGCATCTGCATACTTGCTCGCTGTTTCTATCATCTCTCCCAAATCAGTGACCTTGTCACACTTCAAACGATGACGCAGCAAACCAATTGGGAGACCTGCAATGAAAGCTTCAATCGCAATTTGGTCATTTACTCCTTCACAAGAGTTCTTGGTGTCGATCCATCGTCCGAGATAATCTCGACAAGTTTCTCCGGCTTTCTGGTTGCAACGCTTTAGGTCTCCGACCGTACAGGGCCTCCGGTATGTGCCTTCGAAATTCTGAAAGAACGCACTTTGCATGTCATACCAGTTATGGATGGTGTTCTCTGGAAGTTCATTGAGCCATGATCTTGCCGTCTTTCGCAACATGAGTGGGAGATATCAGGTTGCGACCAGGCTGTTTCCGCCTTTGGCGATGCATCAAGCTTGGAAAAAATCCTGTAGCCAAGTATCTGGCCAAGCTATGCCGTCGTAGGCTTGGATATGTCTTGATATAGAAAATCCTTCCAGGAATCTTGTAGCTCTTATGTGTGGTCTGAAGCACTTTGGGCCCACGTATATATCATCATTTTTGTAGCGTCGCGCCTCTATATTGGAGTTGATCCTATGCCTTGCATCGTTCGGGGATAGAGATCGTCCCGAGTGTCTGCTATGGCTGCGGTGCCTTAGAGCCGTACTTCGGCTTCTGCCACCACCACCTCCACCACGACGCCCTCCTTGGCCTCCTTGGGAGCCGTTGTGATGGCTACTTGGCGGAGAGGGTGGAGCAGTTGGGTTATTTCCGGCTGATCGTCGGCCTCCACCCGGAAGGTCATTATTCCGGTTCCGGGGAGGGTCTTCATTGGATGAGCCCCCTGCCGGCTTGTCTCAGCACGGTGTTCGTTGTTCCTTCGGCAGTCATCCAGACGGCTTGCATGTCTAGGAGGTGGCATTCTTTGTCGGTCCTCCTCCCGACGTTTCTCTTTATCATCGTCCCTGCGGTCTTTTGACTCTTGCTGGGGCGGGTTCCTCGGATTTAGTGCAACAATTGCCTCTTGCTCCGCAACTGAGTTAACGTTATGCTAGTCACGGGCAGCTTTGTGGTGTTGTCCCGAAGATCCGGTTCTTGAATAATTGTCCTCCCGGCGATCGGAACGGTGGTGCTACTCCGGAACACGCTGGGGTCTTACGTTAGCCCATGCCGGATCTGTGCGACACTGGTCAGAATCAGAGACCAACTTTTGACTTCCGGACATGGCGACCTTTTGCTGCTCTAGTCCCTTGTTGAGTAATTTGATGCCCAACCGGATCTGCTCCGGGCCTAGATTAGCCGATAGATTTTCTCGGGCCGCAACGGTGTTCTGTACTGGGTTGGATACACCCAATCCCCTTTGCTATCTTTCCGAGGCTTCCCCATTTCTTCTCCAAAAAGGACGGCGTGAATCTGCAGGAATTGGTTGTCATTAGTATGACACTTCCTGGTTTTCTGGTATTGCCTGGAGTTGTACTTCTCCACAGATGCCATGCGTTTATTTTCCTCCTCAATGTTTTTGGCTTCATTGAGGAGTACTTGACGACGCGCTTCTAGGGCCTGTGCCCTCTCGTCCAGTTCTTCAGCAGTAAGTTCTACAGATGTAGGAATAGGTGTGGTTAATGCAGCATCGATGAGTTTATGTGCACCTTCAGTGATCACGTGTCCATCCACCGATTCTTCTTTTTTAGGCTCGTGTGGGATAAGCGCTCCATCCGAGTCTTCCTCGTATTCCTCGGCAATCACCTTCTCTACGAGAGGGTCTTTCGCCAGGATCTTGTTCTTCTTCTTTGCCTTCTTGGCAGGGCCGGTTGATGTCTACGCACTTCTATTCTTGTAGACAGTTGTTGGGCCTCCAAGTGTACAGGTTTGTAGAACAGCAGCAAGTTTTCCCTTAAGTGGATCACCCAAGGTTTATCAAACTCAGGGAGGAAGTGGTCAAAGGTATCCCCTCTCAAGCAACCCTGCAATCAAGATACAAGAAGTCTCTTGTGTCCCCAACACAACCAATACACTTGCCAGGTGTATAGGTGCACTAGTTCGGCGAAGAGATAGTGAAATACAAGTGGTATGGATAATTATAAGAGGTAACAGTGATAAAAAATAGCTTGATGGCGTGGAAGAGACTAAAGGCAAAGTGAAATAAAGATGCAAGCAAGCAAACATGTAACAGATCTAATTACAAACGGTGTATCAATGCTAAGAAACAAGGCCTAGGGATCATACTTTCACTAGTGAACACTCTCATATAAATATATTCTTCTTTATGATACTACTCTTAACTACTCTCTGGTTGAACACTCTAATCGATGGTAGGGCTATAACAGCACACCTCAAAGTAAGCCTTTCCCATCTAGAAAACCCCACACTATCACCTTGAGCACTAGATGGTTCCAACAAATACCACACTTTCATAAAGACATCCAACTCCAAATATAACTCATAACAAGTATTTGTAATCTCTAGCCTAAGTGCCACCATGGTGTGCACGTTGTCACTTTCACACACATAGGGAGAGCAGAGATCTATTAAAGCACTTGAGTAGCAAGGTAGATCTATAGATTACAAGCTCATGATCTCAATAAGATCATGCATAGAGAGAGAGAGAGATGAACACATAGCTACCGGTAGAACCCTTAGCCTCGAGAGAGAACTACTCCCTCCTCATCATGGGAATCAGCAACGGTGATGGAGATAGTGGTGGAGATCGATGGAGATGGCTCCGGGGGTACTTCCCCGTCCCGGCAGGGTGCCGGAACAAAGACTTTCTGTCCCCCGAATCTCCCCTTCGATGGTGGCGGTGCTGTGGAACTTTTCGTGGTTGGATGATTCCCCCTTTAGGGTTTTTGCCTCGGGGGAGATATATAGGCGAAAGAGGCAAGGTCGGTGGGCGGCCAGGGGGCCCACACCATGCCCTGGCGCGGCCTGGGGGTACCTGCGCCTGGGGGGTGTGGCCAGGCCCTGGCCCTCCTCCGTCTCGTATTCTGGCTCCGTGAGTCTTCCGGTAAAATAGGAACTTTGGCTTTTGTCCCGTCCAATTATGAGAATATTCATTTTCTGAATTTTCTGGAACCAAAAACAGCATAAAATAGGCAACTGGCACTGTGGCTCTTGTTAATAGGTTAGTCCAAGAAATCATATGAAAAGTACTCCAAAGTGTGGACAAAACACAAGAAAGTAGAAAAAACGAAGCATGGAACATCAAAAATTATAGATACATTTGCAATGTATCAACATCCCTAAACTTAACTCCTCCTCGTCCTCGAGTAGGTAACTGATAAAAAGAAAGAATAATTTTTGAGGTGACATGCACCATCATAAACTTGATCAAAGTATTTGTAAAACATTCAAAGCGGGGATCATAGTACTTCAATCATAACATGAAAGACAAAGTTCTAGCAATAAGACAAAGAAACTATGTTGCAACATGAAAACGCATAAACAAAAGATTCATGAATAACAATGCTTTGCAAGACGTTTGTTTGTTTCACATAAAGAAAACATAGCATAATAGCATTCAGCTTGTCCCTCATAGAGTAGCAAATATAAATGCATAGGACGCCTTCAAAGTTCATAAGAGTGACTAGATACAAATAGTTTAAAACAAGCAATATCAAGTTATGCATCAATCAAAAAGTCTTGGGACAATGCACATAGAACTAAGAATGACCACTATGCTCTCAAAGTAGGTGCATAAAGATAGAAGGTGGAGACTCAATATATAAGTAGAATAAAGGCCTTCATAGAAGGTGACATGGGTATACCCTACAGGTACTCGATCTTGGTATATACGACCTGAATACATAGAGGACCACGGTGTCGCCAAGGCCCAAATGAGGAACTCGAGTAACCTACGGACTTTTGATTGCTTGAAGAAGAAGAAGCTAAAGATAGAAAGTTCAAAGGGGAAAACCCTAACTTGTAACCGACTCGACCTGCTACCCGAGACCTAGCCTATCTATATAAAGGATAGGAGGAGGCGGCGAGGAGGACACACGCAACCCTAGTTTCCACAACCCTCGCCAGATTGCATTTGCGCACCATTGTAATCCTCGATTCCTTCGATAGTTCCAAGAGCAGACAAGCAGGAGTAGGGACCTCTATGAGGCCTGAACCTGCGTAAATCTTCGAGTCCCCTGTGTGCTTGTTTGCTAGCCGATAGATGTCTCCAGCGCTCCCACCTTGTCCAAAACCCAAGTCCATAACAAAGGGCATTGATGAGTTAAAACCTCGTCAATTGGCGCCGTCTGTGGGAATTGGGAGTGCTGATGTTGCGGCTTCTTCGGCCCCATCAACCGCGATCTACAACTCCGCAACAGCGGAGATCCGCCAGCTCTTCGGCGCGTTTGACTTCATCGTCCACACGCCGGCCACTCGCCCGGCTTTCGAGTCCGTGGGCGACGGAATTAGTCTGGCGATCAGGAGCTTCCGCTTCCAAGTTGGTCAGGTGGGCACGCTTCGCATGCCCGATCAGCCGACGACACCCTCGATTGCTCCAGCATTGTGGTTCCCTCCGTCGATCAGCACCCTCAACGAGCTCAACACCCCGACAACTGTCGAGAATACAGTCAGCGACAGCAGTCGCCAATCCGATCTGGGCGATCTAGCAACTAAAGACGAGGCCTATGGCTCCGGATCTGAAAGTTGCAGGACCAACAGCTTCCCCAATCACTTCATGTGCGCCGTCATCAACGCGGGCGACACCTCCGCCAACCGCGACAACACGGGCAACCGTGGCAACAAAACTGACCCGCCTAATGGCGGCATACCCAATGGCGGACCACTGCCCAATGGCGGCAATGGCGCCCCCGTCAACAACGGAGGAGCAATCGAACCTCCAACTATAATAAACGAGCAAACCGGCGAATGCGTCGTGATCAGGCTCAACGAACAAGAGTGGGCTCGCTGCCGCGAGGCCTTACGAGGCAACCCTCTACCCTTCGGATCTCCGCAAGAACTGCAAATGGGCTACCATTGGCTCCTGAAGGAAGAATTCAAGCGCCAAGTGCAAACAATCGTGCAACTCGAGGCGCGCAAAAAGGCGGCAGACGAGTCGAGCCTTCGTCGCGCTGGGCTCTCGTCCCACGGAGGATCCTCCTCAAAGAGCAACGAGTACATCGTAAACAAGAGGCGATCCCGGATGGCCCATCTCACCGAGCAAGAACGCATAGAAGCTGCAAAGGTCCTCGACTTCAGCTCTGTGACAGTCGATACACGGGGCAACATGGTCCCCAAGACGCCGCAGGCTGCGGTGGCAGCAGCCACCATGTACCTCCTCAACAACCAGCCGCCAGCTGGAGATCCCCGAGCCGCCATGCACCGATCTACGATCGCGGGCTTGGGACTAATCGAGGCCGCCCTCGACAAGGACCCAACACCGGAGCCAAAAAAAAGCAAAGCGCTACTCCTCGCCCTCATCTAGCAACGATAGTCACGACCTGTCTCGACGTCGCCGCTCACGGCGACACAACCACGACTATGATGCGCGCGATGACCTCACGCGGCGCAAGATCGACAAATCAAGGGCGCGACATGCTCGGTCGACTGACTTAGGAGACGAAGATGTGGAGCTCTGTGGCGCCAGATGCTTCAACAGGGCCATCAGGCAAAAGCGAATGCCCAAGGGGTTTAAACTCCCATCAGAGAACCCAAAGTTTGACGGCCAACAGGACCCGAATATCTGCCTGGAGGACCACATCTCCTCCGTCAGGCTCCACGGCAGAAGTCGAAGCACGACCATGCAATGCTTACAGCTACAGCTGCAAGGCGCCGCCCGAGCATGGCTCAACAACCTCCCACGCGGATCCATTCGTAGTTGGGAAGAGCTGGTTTACAGCTTCATGTGCAACTTCAAGGGCACATACAAATGGCCCGCATCAATCGAAGAGTTGAGATGCTGCCAGCAAAGATCAGGCGAATCGCTACGCTCCTACATCCAAAGGTGGTCCATCATCAAGAACTCTGCAGAGAACATCTCGGAGGATCGCGCGATTGACGCATTCAACGGTGGCATGCGTCGCATAGAGCTCAGGGAGGAGCTGGGCTGCTCAAAGCCCCAAATCATCAACCACCTGATGGACAAGATTCAGTGAAGAATCGCGTTCACTCTGACAAGGAGGCAGAACTCGAGCGCAGACACGACCGCCGAGGCAAACGCCGCATGAGCATCTATGATGACCGCGATGACGTCAAGATGGTCGCAGCTGGCTACGCCGACAAATGCGACGATAACCACAACAGCGGATACCGCAGTGGTGGATACCGCGACTCCGGGAAAACCACGCAAGTGTGGCAACGCCGCAATCGTGATGAGGCACCCGCAACATCCATTGAAGACAAACTGTCCCGGCCATGTATTGTGCACTTCTACATCGACAAGCATGACAGAAAGAAGAAGTCCAGCCACCTCCTCAGGACTGCCGCGAGTTGCAAACTACATGAGGGATTGGTTCGGATGAATCGCAACGCAGTCGAAAGGGGCTACGGAGCCGCTCTAGGCGTCATGGCACATGGCGCTCCGCCACCACCGTCTGGACTACCCCCAAATGCAGTTGCACCAGACCAGCACCAGGGAGGCGAACCATACCCACGGGCCATGGGTACCATGATGATCCAAAAGGGATTCCCCTCGAATAGGGTGCAGAAAGCCATCACTCGCCAAGTCAACTTGGCCACAAACTCGCCACCATCTACCACTGAGTACCTCAGCGGAAGCGAGTCCTGCATCACCTTCGACAAGCGTGATCATCCACCTTAAGTACCTTGTCCAGGCCATTGTCCCCTCGTACTCGAGGCGCAAATCAGAGGTTTCGACATGAGCCACGTCTTCATGGACGGCGGAAGCGGCATCAACCTTATATTCGCGAGTACCTTGCGAGCAATGAGGATCCCTCTCACTTGCTTAGAAGCCTCGGACACAACCTTCCACGGCATCTTCCCAGGCAAAGGCGTGTATCCCCTGGGCAAAATCAACCTCGGCGTCATCTTTGGCATGCCGAAAAACTTTCGGCGCGAGCGCATCGACTTTGAGGTCGTCGACTGGCCCTCATAGTACCACTGCATCCTCGGGCGTGTCGCGTTCGCTAGGTTCATGGTGGTGCCACACTATGCCTACCTATAGATGAAAATGCCAGGTCCTAATGGCGTCATCATAGTCAACGGGAGCTTCGAGAGATCCGACATTTGCGATAGGGAATTCAACAGAATTTCCTAGTCCTTCAGAATGCAGGAAGAACTTGCGAGACTAAAGGAGTCGACAGACAACAGTCTGCCTCCCCTGAGTCGGCCAAGTTCGCTCGAACTATCTTTCGACTCATCGGTGCACACAAAGAAAGTTCAGTTCCACCCATCAGATCCCGCCAAGACGGCCCTCATCGCCAACAAATTGAGTCCCACATAGGAACTCACGCTCGTTGCATTCCTCCTTGAGCACTGGGAAATCTTTGCCTGGTGTCCAGCGGATATGCCAGGAGTTCCCAGGGAATTCGCCGAGCACGCACTCAACATCAACCTAGATGCAAGACCAGTCAAGCAAACAATCCGACGATTATCTGAGCCAAGAGCAAAGGCAATTGGAATGGAGATCAATAGACTCTTCGACGCCAAATTCATACGCGAGATCAAGGAAAGCACTTGGCTCGCCAACACGGTGCTAGTACCAAAAAAGGACACGGATATCCTGTGGATGTGCGTGGACTTCACCTCTTTGAATAAGCACTGTCCAAAGGACCACTTCCCGTTACCACGAATCGACCAGATCATCGACTCCACGGCGGGATGCGAGCGCCTCTGCTTCCTCGACGCCTACTCAGGCTATAACCAGATTCGACTGAAGGAGGAAGATCAAGAAAAAACAGCATTCACAACGCCCTTTGGTGTGTTCTGCTACAACACAATGCCCTTCGGGCTAAAAAACGCAGGAGCCACCTACCAGCGGTACATGCAGGATTGCCTCAAGAACCAACTTGGTCGCAACATTCAAGTCTATGTCGACGACATAGTAATCAAGACCAAAGAAGAAGCCTCGCTAATCGACGATTTGTGCGAAACCTTCGCCAACCTTGACCGCTACCGGATCAAGCTCAATCCGGACAAATGCGCCTTTGGCATACCATCTGGGCAACTACTAGGGTATCTCATCTCCGCGAGAGGAATCGAGGCAAACCCGAAGAAAATAAAAGCCATACTAGCCATGGAGAAGCCGAAAAACCATAAGGGGCGTCCAGCAGCTGGCTAGACGAATCGCGGCGCTCAGTCGATTCATCAGTCGGATGGGTGAAAAGGCACTGCCCTTCTACCAACTCCTCCGCAAAGCTGACAAGTTCGAGTGGACCAATGAGGCGCAAGAAGCATTCGAAGACCTCAAGCGCCTACTATCCACCTTGCCAGTACTAGTGACCCCACGAGAAAGGGAACCGTTGTTGCTATATATCTCCGCCACCAACCAGGTGGTCAGCACAGTGCTCGTGGTCGAACGCGCCGAGGAAAACAAGGTCCACGGGGTACAGCCCCCAGTCTACTACCTCAGCGAGGTCCTCACGCCAACAAAACAGCGGTACCCGCACTACCAGAAGCTGGCGTACAGCGTCTTCATGACCGCCCGGCAACTGTGCCACTACTTCCAGGAACACCCAATCGTGGTGGTCAACGACGCCCTGTTGGGGCATATCCTCAATAACCCCGACGCCACTGGGCGAGTCACACTTTGGGGAATCGAATTGTCTCCACGAGACATCACATATGAAAAGCGCGACGCAATCAAGTCGCAAGTTCTCCCTGACTTCCTCGTGCACTGGATGGAGAACCAGCTCCCCGAAAAACCAGATATGTCCTACCTCTGGACAATGCACTTCGACGGATCCAAGCGGAAGGACGGAGCTGGTGCAGGTGTCATACTGACATCGCCCTAGGGGACAAGCTGAAATATATCCTACGAATGCAGTTCACTGCCTCCAACAACGAAGCTAAATACGAGGCCCTGCTACATGGGATGAGGATGGAAAAAGCCTGCGGCACCAAGAGGCTCATAATATACGGCGACCCCAAGCTGGTCATCAACCAGAAAATGCACGAGTGCGACGCACTGAACAATAACATGATCGCCTACCACGACCTCTACGACGCACTCGAAGGAGATTTCGATGGCTGCGAGCTGCGGCACATAGGCCATGAAAGCAACGAAGAGGCGGACGCACTCGCCAACATAGGCTCTACCTGCGCCCCCATACCACCTGGGGTATTTCTCGAGCGCATCTGTGAACGCTCCATCAAGCCAAAGGCCGCAGAGAAGAAAACAAGCGCAGTAACGGACTCGGGGGCTACGCCGCCCAATGAGCCAATGGCACTCGACGACTTGGAGCTGGATACAGGACTCGAAGGACCAATGAGCGTCATGATGATCGAGCAATCCTGGACTCAACCGTACATCATGTACCTTCTCAGCAAGAGGCTAACGGACGATCTGACTGATGCACGGCACATCGTGCGGTGCTCCAAGGCATTCGTTGTTATCGACGGCGAACTATACAAGCGCAGCATCACATGAGTACTCCAACGATGCGTCTCCATGGCCGATGGAAGAGCTGTCCTCCTCGACATCCATGAGGGGACTTGTGGGCACCACTCCAGCAGTCGCGCCCTCATCGCCAAAGCTCTACAAGCTGGATTCTACTGGCCCATGGACATGCGTGACGCCAAGGACATCGTCCAAAAATGCAACACTTGCCAGCGATTCGCGGACAAGCCGCACGCACCTGGCGCAGAGCTCCGGCCAATTCCACTGGCCTGGCCCTTTGCGCAATGGGGACTCGACATGGTCGGCAAACTCCCAAGGTCCTCACGAGGAGGCTACGTCTACCTCTTAGTCGCAGTCGACAAATTCACCAAGTGGATAGAGGCCATGCCAGTGACCAATCAATCAAGGCACAACGCAGTCAAGTTCTTCGAGTCCATCGTCTACCGCTTCGGAGTGCCACATAGCATCATCACAGACAATGGGAAGAACTTCACATCCAAGGAGTTCCAAGAATTCTGCGAGAATCTGGGAATCAACGTCAGCTATGCCTCGGTGGCACATCCACAGACCAACGGTCAGGTCGAAAAAGCCAACGGGCTCGTCTGCGGTGGCATCAAGAAGCGACTCCTCCGGCCACTCGAACAAGCCGCGGGTTGCTGGCCAGACGAACTACAATCAGTACTATGGAGCCTACGCATAACCCCAAACAGTGCTACGGGATACACCCCGTTCTTCATGGTGCACGGGGCTGAAGCGGTGCTACCCGCCGAGGTACGATACAAAACACCATGCGTGGTCGCTTAGAGCGAGCAGGAGTCAACTCTGGCACTCGAAGACTCCATCGACCTCCTTGACGAGGCAAGGGAAATCGCCGTGGAAAGATCAATGATCTACCAGCAGAACCTGTGCAACTACCACAGTAGGAGGCTACGCCCCAGATCCTTTGTTGAAGACGACCTGGTCCTGCGACTGAAGCAGCAAGGGCATCTCAAGCTCGAGTCCCCCTGGGAGGGACCATACGTGATTACAGAAGTAATCCCAGGTGGCGCCTATCGCCTTCAAGATTTAGAGACAGGAGTCGCATACTCCAACCCCTAGAACGTCGTGCAGCTGCGACGCTTCTACCCTTAGTCGCTTTTTACTTTTACATTGCAAATAAGGCTACTCAGCCAAGGCTACTTAGCCACACATTGTACTTCATACTGTCCCGCGAATAAATAAAGCTAAGTGCCCCAAAACTCTGTGTTTTCCTTTATTTTTCGCAAATTATCCACTCGAGGGCTGCGCCACCTTGTACACATTTGTTCTACGAACTAAAATGCGATATCCTGAGTAGCTGGCACACCAATTGAATCCCTTGACAAACATCAACCCAGTTGCAACGCACCTGACAGGTTGACAATGGACTAAGATAAGCGCATAGACAGGCTAACGAAAAGGAGTCACATAGTGCAATGCACTCACAAAACATACAAGCTAACAAGCTCTTTTATACATCATCGAAATTCAGTTATACACAGTATATGTACGAACTTTACAACATTGGTACGATTATGTGCAGGATACAAACTAAACTACTATTGCAGCAAGAGAACATTAGTTTGCACCTCGAAGAAGTCGGCGGTCTCCTCTGCTGGGCAATCCACTGCCTGATAGTGCGACACCATATTCCAAGCAGAACCCGCTGGCGGTGCAGGCGGTCCAGCCGCAATTGCTGCAACGTCTACATCAGGCCTATGCAGTCGCACTAGCAACAGAGCAGCCTTGGCACTAGCCAACAACTGTTACCGTACACACTCGCGGACCGCACTCAGGTCGTGGAATTTAGCAAGAAGGGCCAGCAGGCTCGATGGAACAACATCCAACGAGAACATCGTCCGATAAATATTCTTCAAGCATGACTGCGACTTCTTCAAAAAATGAAGCACTCGCGACGCACGATCCTGTAGGGTCGACAACGCGATTGCGCGATCATGATCCACCCAGAAGTACCCACTCGCCTGAAGTTGCTCTTAGGTCAGGTCAGTCATGCGAATGGCAATTCGATCCTTCTCATCCCGCAGATGGCACGCGCTGACAACTATACAAGGCAAAAGTGGAAGTATGAGGATAGCACACCATCGCGAGTGACTACAAGGAAAATATAGGAGTAAGAAAGCTAACATTTAAATTGGTCGCCCAACTGCGTCACCTCCCCCAACAGATATTGTTCTCAGGCGGTGGCCTTCTCTGCCTTCGATTTCCATACATCTGCGTTACCGCGGAGTACGGGCAATTCATGCTCCAACTGCTTCACGCGATCATGGAGTCGCAAGAGCAGAAACAGCTCATCCACCCTTGAGCGCGGCGGTGCCAACGTGTCATCAAGGGGTGGCGAATCCTGATGTTCCCTTAGTGGTTAACTCGATGTGCCCTATCACAAGCCAAGAAAGAAGCAATAAGAAGACTAAAGCGATGCACTGAGAAAAGATTTGAGTGCATTCAAGATTAGCAAAAGTATCAGCAGATACACTCGCCAAAAGGCATGTTTTCGACAAGAGACATAAGCTATCTAACTATTACAAGGCTACTGAGGAGAAACTGGTTTCTTCGACTTGGACTTTGGCTTTGGGGGCCTCATCGATTCCGTGGCGGTATCAGATGCCAATGACTTTCTGCTGGCCCCTGATGCCATGGCCTTCGCCGCTTTCTTGGCTCGCTGCAGCTCCTCAGAGTACTTTGCAACAGTGTTGATCAGTTGTGGCCCATATTTGCCACAAGTAGTCGCAAAAGGAGCAAAGACTACCTGCTGGCCATCCGCGCTGACAGGCATTGCCCTTGAGACTGCTGTAGGATCAACTTCGACTCCGCGGGCTTGCACCATCGCGAGTAACATTGACGCACCAGCCGCACAGAGAAAGTTCTTGAAGCTCGCAGGAACGCCTCCGGCAAGTGACTCCACCAGCTCATCAAGATTTTCAATCAACTCAGCCTTGGGTGTCGTCTCCTCCCGAAGACGTCTGAGCACGCCTTTAGCCTTGGCGAGCGTACCCTACACAGTAGCGTTGCGGTCTTCGACTGCCGAGACAACACCCGCCAACGCGTCATCACGGCGGAGCGCCTGTGCGTCAAAGCTCAGACCGCTGGCATCTACACAAGAATCAAGCATTGGCACAACGTCAGCAACAAATAGCAACGTCGAAGGCAATCGAAAAAGAGGTAGTTGGTAAAATTGCAGACCAGCAAATACCTGAGAGAGCCTTGGCAATCGAGAAAAGTTGTTCTTCAAACAACTTCTCCCTAGCTGCGATGGAGGCACGCAGATCCTCTTCGCGCTTTTGCACCTCGTCACGCGCCGCGATTGCCTCATCACGGCTCTTCACAGCCACGGCGAGCGTCTTTTCCATGGTGGCGGCGTTGCGAAGAAGGGCATTATGTTCAGCTGCAAAACAAAACAATAGGGATAGACTATCAGTCGACTACATAACAACGATGCAGCAGCAGAAGAAGTAACTGGCACTTACTTTCCACCACGCGATAGCGCGTATCCAGCATGGCACGCTGGCGACCCATCGCAAGAACCTGCTCCGCCAGGTGAGCGGCTTCCTTCACAAGGAGCTGTCGAAAAAAGGAAAACACCAGAGGATCAGCAGATGACATAGATAAAATCAACTGCAACATCAGAAGAAGAGATTCTACACTTACATGATCCTCCAATGACTCCGAAGTCGATTGATGAGCAGTCATCCGAGCAACCATCCGATGCTCCCCATCGTGCGGAGAGCTGGATGAGTTATGCCCGGAGTGGGCCACCAATGGAGGGGAAGGAGCACGCTCAACCTCTTTCTTGGCCCTCGAGGTCGGGACTCCAGATTCTTTCAAAAATTGGACGTCGCCAGAAGATGACGATGCCTGCTGACTGCAAGACCAAACCAAAATCAAGAAAAAGGCAACTCCAAAGAAGAACCAAAAAGGAAGACTCGAATACTTACCAATCAAACTTATCAAAGTCGAAGGTTGGATCCCCCGACTCTGACAATGACTCCTTTGGCAACCGCATCTTCTTGCGAGAGGATGGCGCCATGGCACTCACAGGAACGGCAGGGATCGGTGACTTTGCACCAGCACATGCACCTTCCGGAGTCGAAGGAGACGATGCATCCGAATCTTCGCTGCGCGAATGCTTGCGAGTATCCGAACTACTCGACTCGGGGGCTTACTCCTCCACATCAGATGGGACAGTCGACTCCGACTCGTCCTCTTCCAAGCCTTCACGAGGAATAACCCCCTCGGGAAGAGGGGCATACAGGGCGACACTGCCCAATCCTGCATACAGAAAACAATTTTAACATAAAGTCAAGAAACGGCAAAGAAGCAATCGACAAACAAAGCTACTACGTAGCACAACTGTACCTCAGGAGGAGGGTTAGAAGCATTGAACGGAGGAACGACTGGTTCACTAGGGAGCACATCCTTGACGGTGTACTTGGTGACCACTCGAACCCTTTTATCTAGCTCACTCGTGAACATGCCATCGGCAGACACGCAAGTGACATCGCCCGCGCCAGCCCACTGAAACATGGGGAGGACTCTAGCCTGCAGGGGCTGGACGCGACGGCGCAGCCATGTGCGAATGAGGGCACAGCCTCCCTCCTCTTTGCCAATGCGACTCTCGAGGTCGTAGACGCGCTCGTATAGCACATTTGTCTCTGCGGACTCGCCGGGCATAATCACATTCTTCCAAGAGCGCCTCCTCTTGCACGGCGTCGCAGGGTCGAAGGGCGCGAGTCTGAAATGGTCTCCGTCGGCCTTCTGGTCGCGGACATAGAACCACTTGTCCCTCCACCCTTGGACGGACATCATCAGCTTGATGTCGAAGTACGTGGCGGATGGATCGACGTGGATACCACAGCCGCCTACATCGTAGACTATGGAGCCAGACGCCGATTGGTGCTTCAACTTGAAGAGGCGCTTAAAAAGGCCGAAGTGCGGCTCGATTCCGAGCCAGCACCCGCAAAGGGTAATGTAGCAAGCTACGTGGAGGATGGAATTGGGGGACAGCTGATGGAGCTAAAGCCCGTAAAAACAAAGAAGGCCCCTGAAGAAAGGATGCAGGGGCAATGAGAGGCCGCGGATGATGAACGCTAGGAACATCACCCGAAAACCGGCAGGAGGAGAGGGGATTACCTCGGTGCCAGGGACACGCGCGTCAGCGACTGCGGATGACAAAACTCCGTCTTGGCGAAGAAGACGAAGCTCTGAGGACTTGATCACAGATGGACGCCACGCGCCATTCGTGACGCGAGTGCCCGTGCCCTTCTTCTTTCCGCCATCGGCGGTGCTGGTGCCCGTAGCGGCGGAGCCGCCCTTCTTCTTCATCGCAGCATCAGCGGTTGAATCGGCCGCAGCACCTCCCTTTTTCTTCCCCATTCCGTGGCGGCGATGTGACCGAAGGAAGTAGCTGGGAAATACGCGGAGCTGGTTCAGCGCCGCGAAGGAAAGGAGTGCAAAAGAAGCAGAGGAACAGCGGCAATGGTGACGGAGGCAAAGGATGAAAAGAAGTAGATGTGAAATTTATCGTCGTCGCATCGCTACTTAACCCCCTAGAAGATGCAATCCAACGGCTCAGAAAAACCCTATCAGACGCGTCGCGTTCATCGCGCTCGACACGTGGAGGAGCTGAAGCGCGAACCGTCCCCCACTACTCCCATTATGCGCAGAAATTGAGGAGGCGCGGTTAAAATAAAGATTACGCACGCCCGGTCAAATCAGAGTCAGGAAACGGGACCCACCGCTCGTCATGTCCCGTCAAACTCGCTCACGCGGGGAACTGAGGTCATGGAATCATCAACACTGACGTCATAAAAAACTATGTAGTAGAAGACTTCGACTACTTTAGTCCTTGCTCGAGTCTTCGACTCCACCAAGCACTGGGGGGCTACTCCCATAGGGAGCGCTAGTCGCGCACCCTACGATTTTTTCTTCTTCTTTTTGCAGGAACATGGACAATCAAAGCAAACCCAACCACTCGAAACACGGTTCGACTATGGACATGGGTTACTCCCATAGGGAGCGCCGGAAGCAAATTCGACTAAAACAAGCAAACAAAAGACGACAGCAGTCGCAAAAGTTCTTTAGTCTTTGCCTGAGTCTTCGACTCAACCAGGCACTCGGGGGCTACTCCCATAGGGAGCGCTGGTCATGCACCCTATGATTATTTGTACAAAGTACTGTGTGTTGATAACATCCACACTCGAAGCTTATGGTGACACCGCCTCATGATTTTTCCCTACAAAGAGACTGCGTGTCCTGGGTCACCCGAATCGTCTCTACGATGATAAAATTTCGGATGCCGCGCTTACAGCGTGAAGATAAGACCTGAATAAGGCCTGGCAATGCATTTGCTACCCACTACCAGAAATATATCTGTGCCTACAGGTACGATGAACATGCCTTGACAGACTCGTCGAGTGCTCACATCCATACAATGGAATTCGACTCCTATAAGACCTTCGTGGCTTGAGTCGAATTACACCAGCACTTTTCCGGATTCGAGTCCGGGGACTCGAGTTCGAGTAGATGGCGTTGTTTTACCCTAAGGTAGTTAACTGATACCGATACATCGGTTAAATCAGGCACGCGCATCAACAATCCCTATGACACAAACAAAGCAGTCGAAAAACATACTCAGTCATGCACTCGAAAGGCTTCATAAAGTCTCCAGTCAAATCTGTGATTCCACTGGACACTCGGGGGCTACTGACATGGGTATACCCTACAGGTACTCGAGCTTGATATATACGGCCTGAATACGTAGAGGCCCATGGTGTCGCCAAGGCCCAAATGAGGAACTCGAGTAACCTATGGACTCTCGATTGCTTGAAGAAGAAGAAGAAGCTAAAGATAGAAAGTTCAAAGGGGAAAACCCTAACTTGTAACCGACTCGACCTGCTACCCGAGACCTAGCCTATCTATATAAAGTCTAGGAGGGGGCGGCAAGGAGGACACACGCAACCCTTGTTTCCACAACCCTCGCCAGATTGCATCTGCGCACCATTGTAATCCTCGATTCCTTCGATAATTCCACGAGTAGACAAGCAGGAGTAGGGACCTCTACGAGGCCTGAACCTGGGTAAATCTTCGAGTCCCCTGTGTGCTTGTTTGCTAGCCGATAGATGTCTCCAGCGCTCCCTCCTTCTCCAAAACCCAAGTCCATAACAATGGGCATTGATGAGTTAAACCCTCGTCAGAAGGAAATAGGGATTCAAGTCTCATAAAGAGCTTCCAAAAATTATGGTACTTATTAGCTTTCAGCTCTCATTGCCCCTATCATAAGCATCTTTAAGGTGATTAAGGTTAAAGTAACACAATTAAAAGGATATGCTTGACAAGTTATAAGCCGAAATCTCATGCCCCTTACTTACGAAGACCGAACCTCATGCTACTCAACTTTAGTCACAAGTAAGCTCTTGTCATTGTAAGTACATATGTATCATAGAGAACCGCCAACGGGGTACCCCTTGCCCGATGATACGGAAGAATCCCCATATCAAAATGACAAGGCAAGCAGACAACGAGCATCTCAGCAATCTTCTTATTTACCATGGGAAAATGATGATTTTTTCTCTCTTTCCTCTTTTCTCATATCTTTTTTTTTCTTTTTCTCTTTTTTCTCAATCTCTGACTTTCTTTTTTATAAGAAGAATGCTTTATAGATAGCTCATTATGGTTACGCTGCAGGTTTCCACCATGTCAGCATGGATTAGACCAGCGGCCCAGGCGTTTCTCTAACACACATACAAACTCCATGATCTTACAAGTTCCACTTTTATTTCACACCTCTGGGATCCATAAGCAAAAGAACATGATATCAACGGGGTACAAAGTACAAGTGCAATGTTGAAAGCGTTCCCCATGATACATGGTTCTGCTAATTTCAACTTATAAAGCGCAAACATATACGCAACAAAGAAGGACCCAATGGTTCAAGTTTATTAAATGCAAGAAAGTAAAGTGTGCCATCAAGTTCGTGAGAGCTTTAATCACTAGTTTTCTTATAACAAGTTTAATTTAGAAGGTAAACAAAAACATGAATATGCTTGGAATAGCATAAGCTAGTAGGTAGATATGGTGGACTCTTTGGAATAACTTGGTTTAAGGGGTTGGATGCATGAGTGGAACTCATACTTGGTTGTGGAGGCTAGCAAAAGACTGGGAGCGACAAACTAAGAGAGCAATAATGGCCATAATCATGCAGAGCGACAAAACATCATTGATCAACGCATAAAGTGATACTACAAGTTGAAAACTAAAAGATCATAAAGGCTATAGTGACTTGAGATAGCCATAACATGGTGTGAGCATGCGCCAAGTCAACCCAAATAAAGCATCAAAGGAGAATACCACTATACTATGCTTTAATATGCTAAAACAACGCATGATTCATTGATGGCACATTAAGCAATCTCAATTGTTTATAACAAGTCATGCTACATCAAAGAATACTAAGCATAAATCCAAAACAATATCAAGCATGGCATGACAAAGCATAGGCCACAGTCAAAAACAAGCTCTCTTTACCACTTAAGCATGAACTTTCCTACTCTTTTCCAAACCAAACTATTTGAAAACATAACCAAACTATTTGAAAACCAATGTATGAAAGATGGGGTCCAACCAATTTATTCAGCAAACAAAGCAAACAAAAACCCAAAACAAAAACGAAAAAGAAGACGCTCCAAGAACAACACAACTGTGCATGAAACAATAAAAATGAAGCGTTTGGAAGAAACCTGAGATTTTTATTGATAAAGAGGGGGATGCCTTGGAAATCCCCAAGCTTTGACGCTTGTACTTCTTGGATATTTCTTTGGGGGTGACACGCGTGTCATCCCCAAGCTTGAGCTTTAGTCCATCTTTCATCTCATTACTCATTCCTTCCATACACCTGAAATTTTTCCTTCATACAAAACTTCACACAATCTTTATTACCAACATTAGTGCACTCAAGATAATAAGTCTTTAGGTTTAGTTCAAACATTAATAAAACTTCCATTAAAACACAAGCTACTGTAGCACTTCCTTCAAATATTTCAATTCCCCAAAAGAACTCAAAAAGGAACCAACAAGAAGCAAACGCAAATAATGGCAGAAATTTGTCAAAACAGACCAGCAGGTAAAGACGAATTTTTTAGAAGACCTTATCTTGCTCAAATCGAAAAGTTTTGAACGAACGAAAGTTATATAATAACCTGGGGCAGAAACACAAAAATTCACGCCTAAAAATGATATATAGAGATTTTACACGAATTTTTACGGTGAAGCACAGAAATCTGTTTCAGGATAGCAACTTTCCCAATCATTACTTCTCTCTCATTAGAGGTTACTCTTGGCACAAAAAGCAAATAAAAAGGATAAGGAGCGATCATTAAAGAGATAATAACTTTCAAGACTCATCTAAAACTTTTGGGTTATCTCCCAATAAGTACTTTTCTTTAACGCGTTTAAGTTAGGCATGATAGTTTGAGAAGATGCTCACATAAGAAATATGAATTGAAGTAAAAGAGAGCATCAAGAAGAAAACTCAAAGCACATTTAAGTCTAGCCCACTTCCTATGCATAGGAATCTTGTAAAGAAACAAGTCATGAAAGCACAAAGAAACAAGCATAGGAAAGCAAAACAAGTGCAACTTCAAGACTTTCAACATAAAGAGGGGAAACTTAATATTGTTGAGACACCTAAAACCATGTTTCCCTCTCTCATAATAACTTTCAGTAGCATCATGAATAAAAGTAACAATATAACTATCATAAGAAACATTCTTATCATGAGCCACATGCATATAATAATTATTACTCTCCACATAAGCATAGTCATTCTTATTAATTGTAGTGGGAGCAAATTCAACCAAATAGCTATCATTATTATTCTCATCGCCATAATCATCAAATATAGGAGGCATATTGTACTCATAATTAATTTTCTCCTCAATAGTAGGTGGACTGAAAATATCATATTCATCATTGTAATCATCATATATTGGAGGTTTGGTATCATCATAAGCAATAGAATAGCTATCTTCAAAAGCTGGGGAACTAAAAAGATCATTTTCATAAAAACTAGCTTCCCCAAGCTTAGACTTTTCCATAGCATTAGCAATAATGGTGTCCAAAGAATTCATACTAACAACATTTCTATTAGCATGCAAATAAAGTTCCATAGGTTTTTTAATTTTCTCTTCAAACACTTCATGTCCTAACTCAAGATAAATACTATAAAGCTCTCTAATTTTGTTGTTGTTTTCCATTAAGCCTAACTAGTGAAAACAAGAAACAAAAAGACAAAATTGCAGAATCTAAAGGACATAACTTCGAGCACTCACACCGGAGGATGTGAGTACCTTTTACCTTACCTCCCCACCAACGGCGCCAGAAAATAGGCGTTTGCCATGGGAGGTTCTTCTTCTTTAATCCTCTGGTGTGAATACCTTTTACCTTACCTCCCCGACAATGGCGCTAGAAAATAGCTTGATGTCTACGCACTTCTATTCTTGTAGACAGTTGTTGGGCCTCCAAGTGCAGAGGTTTGTAGAACAGCAGCAAGTTTTCCCTTAAGTGGATCACCCAAGGTTTATCGAACTCAGGAAGGAAGTGGTCAAAGGTATCCCCTCTCAAGAAACCCTGCAATCAAGATACAAGAAGTCTCTTGTGTCCCCAACACACCCAATACACTTTCCAGGTGTATAGGTGCACTAGTTCGGCGAAGAGATAGTGAAATACAAGTGGTATGGATAATTATAAGTGGTAACAGTGATATAAAATAGCTTCATGGCGTGGAAGAGACTAAAGGCAAAGTGAAATAAAGATGCAAGCAAACAAACATGTAACAGATCTAATTCTGAACGGTGTATCAATGCTTAGAAACAAGGCCTAGGGATCCTACTTTCACTAGTGAACACTCTCATATAAATATATTCTTCTTTATGATACTACTCTTAACTACTCTCCGGTTGAACACTCTAATCGATGGTAGGGCTATAACAGCACACCTCAAAGTAAGTCTTTCCCATCTAGAAAACCCCACACTGTCACCTTGAGCACTAGATGGTTCCAACAAACACCGCAATTTGATAAAGACATCCAACTCCAAATATAACTCATAACAAGTATTTGTAATCTCTAGCCTAAGTTCCACCATGGTGTGCACGTTGTCACTTTCACACACATAGGGAGAGCAGAGATCTATTAAAGCACTTGAGTAGCAAGGTAGATCTATAGATTACAAGCTCATGATCTCAATAAGATCATGCATAGAGAGAGATGAACACATAGCTACCGGTAGAACCCTTAGCCTCGAGAGAGAACTACTCCCTCCTTATCATGGGAATCAGCAACGGTGATGGAGATGGTGGTGGAGATCGATGGAGATGGCTCTGGGGGTACTTCCCCGTCCCGGCAGGGTGCCGAAACAGAGCCTTTCTGTCCCTCGAATCTCCCCTTCGGTGGTGGCGGCGCTGCAGAACTTTTCTTGGCTGGATGATTCCCCCTTTAGGGTTTTTGCCTCGGGGGAGATATATAGGCGAAAGAGGCAAGGTCGGTGGCCGGCCAGGGGGCCCACACCATGCCCTGGCGCGGCCTGGGGGTACCCGCACCTGGGGGGTGTGGCCAGGCCTTGGCCCTCCTCCGTCTCGTATTCTGGCTCCGTGAGTCTTCCGGTAAAATAGGAACTTTGGCTTTTGTCCCGTTCAATTCTGAGAATATTCATTTTCTGACTTTCCTGGAACCAAAAATAGCAAAATACAGGCAACTGGCACTGTGGCTCTTGTTAATAGGTTAGTCCAAGAAATCATATGAAAAGTACTCCAAAGTGTGGACAAAACACAAGAAAGTAGATAAAACCAAGCATGGAACATCAAAAATTATAGATACATTTGCAATGTATCACCGGTAGCAAAGACGGCTTTGGGTCTGTTCCTCGGAGTCAAGCTCTGATCGGTACTCTCGGACATCTGGACCTCGGGATTATCTCCGACTTCCATGTCATCCTGCGCTTTGGGAGAGAGCTCCCCGGATCCTTCATCCATGGCTTATCCTTCCTCTGCATCTTTGGAGTTATACTCCTCTTCATATTCCGCGGAGAACTTTCGGAAATCTGTAGACGTCATTGATTCATCCGAGGATGCGGGTACGTCGGCGTTTGTTCCGCACAGAGTCGGTGTTGTCTCCAGCATCGGCAGAGCCGGATCTGGATCCCACATATCTGACGAAGTGCGACGCGTGCTTCCTAAGGTACATGCAGCTCTCGCGATCGGCCTCGTCGAAACGTTTGATGCTCTTGAGGATTTCATCTACGCTAGAGTTTTGCATCATGATGCTCCTTAGCATGTATCTCAGGAAAGGCCTGTCTGTCCCGGTGTCATCAGAGCCGAAATCAGTGTCATTGCTATGCTCCTCCTGGATTTCGACCTCAGCGGGTGGGTCGATCTGGGATTCGGTCTCTCCAAGGAGATCCACTCCAGATTCAACTTGGACCGCTAGGTCTGCTTTAGGCTCGGATTTCTCCACTATCTCCGCAACTGTTGCGGGCTGGGCGGGATTAGGGTTTTCGGAGATCCGGAACTCTGCCGCCTCCATAGACAAAGGGTACCCAGAAATTTCCTCTGCCTCTATCATCACCGCTAGGGTGGGTGGGACAGGTTCAGCAAAACCGATGTAAACATCGATCTCGCCAAAAGACATGATGGTGTCGGCAGTCACAGCCTCCCTAGCCGGAATCCAGGTCTCGTCGAGAACGATGAGAGGGACGTCACTGGCGTAGATGATGCGATCGACGACGATGGTCTCACCGATTCCGATTCTTGTAGATTCCGCTTGGAACGCAGATCCGAAGCTCACTTGCCCCACGGTGGGTGCCAACTGTCGTCAGATTGATGATAAGTACGCCATGAGGGGGTCCTCAAGGCGTGTGAAAGAGAGGGGTGTGAGACATACGGTGTTCCTGGATGGTGAGAACACAAGTTTACCCAGGTGCGAATCCGCTGGCTTTGGACGGATCCTACTCCTGCTAGCAATCCAGTAATACAGCAGAGCCGGAATATGGGTTACAAGGGTTCGCCTGTGCGAGTTGAGATTGTCGACTATTGAGGGTGCCCTAAAGGCTCTCCCTAGGATGGCTTATATAGATATCCGGCCTAGGGTTTACAAGAGAGATCTGTCCGGCTACGACTGAGAGTCTTACAGAGTACATCTTGAACTACAAGTAACACTATGGGCCTAAGTCGGTAAGTCTTCTGGGCCTTCCCGTAGCCAGATTGGACTCTGCCTCTTCTCCCTGACTAGGCCGCCCGTGAAGCAAAGCTCTAACCCGAAGTGGGCCACCCTGGTCAGTGAGGAACTGTGAGGATACCCAGAAAGTATATCCCCAACATAACCCATTCACTATCATCAATAGGATAAACAATACCAGCATCAAGGAGTTTTAATACCTCGTTTCTTACCACTTCCTTCATCTTAGGATTTAAACGACGTTGATGTTCTACCACTGGTTTTGCATCGGGTTCTATATTGATAGCGTGCTGGCATATAGTAGGAGAAATCCCCTTTAAATCATCAAGGGTATAGCCCATAGCTCCTCGGTGTCTCTTCAATACTTCCAATAATCTTTCCTCTTCCTTCCCTGAAAGTTTAGAACTAATAATAATAGGATATATTTTCTTATCATCAATGTAAGCATATTTAAGATCGTCAGGTAAAGGTTTCAGATCGAAAACCGGATCCTTTTTAGGTGGCAATGTGGTACCCAAATCTTCCACAGGCAAGTTATGCTTAAGCATCTTAGATTGACAACGGAGAATCTCGTCAATCTCATTTCTTTCTTCCATGAAGATCTCACTTTCGTGGTGTTCCATAAATTGTTGCAAAGCATTGTTAGGAGCAAGAGAAATAGAATCAAGTTCTTCAACTCTAAAATCCTCATTAGGAGTTTCATTCTCATAAGGAATTTTAGCAAACTTCAAAAAAATAAACTCATAAGATTCCCCATCAAATTTAGTTAAAATTTTCTCCCATTTACAGTCTATAATGGCTCCACACGTGTTCAAGAAAGGTCTACCAGAAATGATAGGATAGGTTTTACTAGCAGCTGAACTAAGTACTAGAAAATCAGCAGGATATTTAATCTTGCCACAAAGAACTTCCACATCTCTTACAATACCAATTGGAGAGATGGTCTCTCTATTTGTAAGGTGGATAACCACATCAATTTCTTCTAGTTCGCACGGAATAATTTCATGCATAATTTCTTTGTAAAGCTCGTAAGGAATATCACTTGAACTTGCACCAATATCACATAAACCATAATAGCAATGATCACCAATTCTAACAGAAAACACATGGATACTAGCTTTTCTAGTTCTATTAGGATGTGAGACAATATTAGAAGCATCCTCACAGAAGACAATGTGTCCATCTTCTACACTTTTAGTGACATGGTCTTTCATAATTGCTACTGCAGGTTTAATGTTTATTTGTTCATCAGGCTTTACAACTCTCTTTGTGCTTTATTAATTACACTAGTTATCATAGAGTGCTCCTTTACCTTATCTGAGAAAGGTATTTTCTCGATATAAGGTTCAGGTAAGATACGATCAATAGTACAAACTTCAGTACTTCTAGCAGCAATCAATAGTATCTTTATATAGTGCATGATACTTGTTCCATTCTTTTTTTGGAATTTCAATATATGAGGCAAAAGCCTTAAAACAATTTGCAATAACTTGATAGTCTAGACCATAAGCATTGCTAATATTTTGAAAGTCATCAGTTCCCATAAAAGATTCAATGCATTCATAATCATAATTTATACCTGACTTTCTTCCTTTATCATTCTCCCATGCTTCAACATTGTCTTGAATACGGTCTAGAAGATCCCATTTAGTTTCTTCTTCCATGTGTGTAAATGATCCAGCACAAGAAGCATCCAATAGATCCTTATCATGAAGAGAAAGTCTTGCATAAAAGTTATTGATAATAATATTGTTAGGGAGATTATGAATAGGACATTTGAGCATTAGTAACTTCAATCTCCCCCAAGCTTGAGCTATAATCTCTCCATCACGAGGCCAAAAGTTGTAAATTTGATTCCAATCTTTGTGAATCTCACTAGGAGGATAAAATTTCGAATAAAAGAGAGGTACTACTTCCTCCCATGCAAGAGCTTGACCATTCTTCAGCAGCTTGTACCATTCCTCAGCTCTTCCTTTGAAATATAATGAGAATAACTTCATTTTGACTTGATCTGTTGTAATACCTACACACTTGAACAACCCGTATAATTCGTGTATAAAGAGAAAATGATCACCAGGATGGACAGTTCCATCTCCAAAATAGTAGTTATCCATAACACGATCAATAATTCTTGTAGGTATCTTAGAATTATCATTTTCAACAGGTGGTGGTTCATCTACTACCTTAGCAGCGGTAGTAGCATTACGAAATAAGAAACTAAGTGAATTATCCATATTGAAATAAAGTAACTAACAAAAATAAACAATACTCATAGTAGAAGTTTCCTTTACTAGTTCCACTCTTCAATATCGCTTCACTCCCTAGCAACGACGCCATAAAATAGTGTTGATGACCCACAAGTATAGGAGTTGTATCGCAGTATTTTCGATAAGTAAGAGTGTCGAACCCAACGAGGAGCAGAAGGTGTTGATGAGTGGCGCTTCACTCCCCGACAACGGCGCCAGAAAATAGTATTGATGACCCACAAGTATAGAGGGTGTATCGCAGTATTTTCGATAAGTAAGAGTGTCAAACCCAACGAGGAGCAGAAAGTGTGGACTCTCCCCTCGCGGACTCGCCGTGCTTAGGGCCTCTCCCCTCACAGACTTGCCACGCTCGGCGACTCGCCACCATCGCGGACTCACCATCGCAGACTCGCCGCCGCATACTCACCACACTCGGGGACTCTCTCCTCACGGACTCACCACCATTGTAGACTCGCCATGCTTGGGGACTCTTTCCTACGGACTCGCCACACTCGGGGACTCTTCCAACACGGACTCTCCACACTCGGGGAACCTCCCATCGCGTACCCACAATACTCGGGAACAACCACTACTATTTTCAAAAATATGCATCTCTAAAGAGTCTCAAGTCGCCTGTACAAGCCAACTAGATCCTCAGGGACTACTCCTAGGAATGTTGCTGAGCTAAGCATAAAGCAAGTCAACTCCAATCGTCGGACGACTCATCAAGTTTTCATTTGTTCAGCTCGGGGCTCGACAACAACATTGCCCCTCGAGTGCGACATCGCTCATGAGTCATTGTGCCCATGTGATCACTTCGGCATGTACACGTGGCTCCACGACTGCAACTCGCTCTCGCGAACTTGCCACGTTCAAGGACTCGCCACGCTCAGGGACTCTCTTCTCACAGACTCTCCACGCTTGGGGAGTCTCCACCGTCACGGACTCACCACCATCGCAGACTCGCCACGCTTTGGGACTCTCCCCTCATGGACTTGCCACGCTCAGGGACTCTCTCCTCGTAGACTCACCATGCTCGGGGACTCGCCATCATCGCGGACTCGCCATGCTCGGGGACTCTCCCCTCGCGGGTCAGCACCATAGCAGACTTGTGATGACCCACAAGTATAGGGGGTGTATCGCATTATTTTCGATAAGTAAGAGTGTCGAACCCAACGAGGATCAGAAGGTGTTGATGAGTGACTTGGATCAGGAATTCTCTATAAATACTTAGCAAACAAATTTTTAGGGGTTTTGATAATGCAGATAAATAAAGTGCGAGTAAATAAAAGACAATAATAATAAATGCAGCAAGTGGCCCAATCCTTTCTTTAGCAAAGGACAAGCCGGTTGTATTACTTAAGATGACCAAACGTTCTCGAGGACACATGGGAATATCGTCAAGTGCTTTCGCTTCATATAGTTGATTAATCTTCTTTAGTTTGAATAAGTGTTGTGTGGGTGAACTTGTGCTAATGTACTGACCTTCCTAGGACTAATACATACTTGTGATTATACCCCTTGCAAGCATCCGCAACTACAAGAAAGATAAAAACCTAACCACAGCCTTAAAACTCTGAGATCCTACACTCCCTTGTGCAAAGGTTTCCTAACGGGGGTTTAGGTTTCTGTCACTCCAGCAATCCCTACGATTAGTAGCCAAATACACAATGCATTCCCCCAGGCCCATAAAGGTGAAGTATCATGTAGTCGATGTTCACATGACACCACTAGAAGAATAATACCACAACTTAAATATCAAACCATTGAATCTTTCTCAACACAATTCCACTACTAACAACATGACTTCTCCCATGTTCTCAAGAACTAAACGAACTACTCACAAGATATCATATGGATCAAGATCAGAGATGAAATAATGATAAGTAACAATCTGAACATGAACAATAATTCAATGGTTCCACTCAATAGCATCAACTACAACAAGTAATCAACACCGGGAAAGTTTCCCCTAAGAACTATGCAAGATTAAACCCAATTGTTACAGCGGTATGGAGTGGTGATGATGGTGCCGGTGGAGATGATGATGATGATCCCGATGAAGTCCAGCTCGATGGTGGTGTTGATGGCGATGATCTTCCCTCTCTGGGAAGGAATTTCCCTGGCAGATTTCTGCCTGCCGGAGAGCTCTTTCTCTCTTTAGTTTCTGCCCCACGGAGGCGACGGAACCTTTCTGTGGTCGCTCCTCGAGTCTTAGGGTTTTGGGAGGATTGTATACGCCAAAGAGCAGAGTCAGAGGTGGGCCAAGGTGGCCACACCACCTGGTGGCGTGGCCTAGGGTGGCCCGCGCCAGGGGGTGGTGTGGGCCACCTGTGGCCCATCTCCGCCCCCCCTTCTGGCTTCCTTCGTCTTCTGAAAAAATAGGATTTTCTATATATTTTACGGGATTTTCTGATCTTCGTGAATTTCGCCTCCAAACAGTGCCTTTTCCATCAGAATCCTGACTTCAGCGGTCCATCCCCCAAAAGTCATCAACCATGTAAAAACAGATAAAATAAAATAAGTATCATCTCTGAATATGAAATATATCAATGAATAATAGTAAATTATGATATAGAATAGTGATGCAAAATCGACGTATCAACTTGCCACGCTCGAGGACTCTCTCCTCGTAGAATCTCCCATCGTAGAGTCATCTGCGTCGACTTGGCGACTTCATCATAAACAACTTGGTTGCCTCCACATATCCGCTACTCATTAGCCCCTACTTCTACAATAACGTGACGATATCTTCACCGCGACTGGGAAGCCTCTATAACAGCAAGATAACAAGGCGCCGATCAATCTTCTCCAAGGGGCGACTCCTCCCAAAGGCGACTCGCCTGTCGTGTTGACTCCGCCCAATGGCGACTCGCCTATCATGTCGACTCGCCTTAGCAAATGGAATATTTCATGAGCTATTTCTCTATTTCAGGAGCACGCGAATGACTCTCCATTGACTCTATACCCTGGAATTTCCTGCGCCGACTCGACGGCTTGAAGTCATCATCGAGTCCTTGACGCGCTCGGGGACTACTAATGGGGAGTACCAATCGGGGTATACCCATGGAGCGGAGTCGCTCATGGCGAGTGGGCTCGAGGGAACCGGCGACTAGACCCAGCCTGTCCGGGAAGAAGCAGAGCGTCCCAATCGGCCCAAACGGAGACTCCACAACTCGAGATATGCCTCGCCGACTGGAGGTCCAATATAGCGACTCCAATACGCAGCCCACCAAAACATTTGTAAACCCTAGCTGTGTGCATATATAAAGCCACACGGGGTACGTGATATGAGACATAGTCTCTTCCTCCGCCCACGGCGGCTCCATGCAAACCAATCTATGATCATATACTGGATTGATATCAGGACGTAGCGATCCTCCAACGAGGAAACGTGAACCTGGGTACATCGTGTGCAAATCTCGCTCCCGGATTCTCCTACGTCGCCTCGCCTCCTCTACGTAAGCTACCATGTAGCATCTGCCATATCAATACCATGACAAATACAATTATAGTATGGAGAATACACATTAATCATGAACTAAGAAATATGAATAATAAACACTTTATTATTTCCTCTTGGACATATTTCCAAGAACAACCTCGGGCACACACAAATTATACAAGTTCATGCCCCGAAAAAAGATCACCAGTAACCACCTTACTTCCATTTGGGTTTGTATTGATAGGAATGTGAGGTGCTCGATGTGTTTGAGACGGTGGCCGTCTTCTAGGAAGCCGGAAAGCAACACATCCCCTCTCCACGAGGAGATGCGTCTAAGAGTGAGTGGAAAGTATGTATTTGTGATTTTGCGATCTTTCGATTTCTCCCTCTCCTAGGAGGTTGGCTGGATATTATATAGAGCGATGTGGCCACACCCTCTAGGTTATCATGGCCACGTCTCTTTTTTGTTTTTTGTATGAAATGCATGATGTCTTGTACATTGTGGCCTACCCCGAATGGCGTAGCCGTACACGACATGTTACCACACACTATTTTGGCCGCCACATGATGACTCCGAGGTTTTCACATACGCATTGCCATCCATAATTGTTTGGGATAGGACAATGTGATATCAGCATGAATCTCATCTGTCATGACCCGTACGTCCGCACGATGTCCACCGTGCCATCTTGTCCACCAACTCCGCTCCGATGACCCACTCCGAGGTCATGGACCAGGGAAGCCGGCGAACCTTGGTGTTGTCCATATTTGCGGGAAACGGGTTGTAGCAACATTGGCTAGGTCTTAGCCGCCTACCAAGACCTCCTACTTCTCCGGGTACTAGGTTCATGTTAGCAGACCAAATTATAGGTTTGATAGTCGTGAAATAAAGAGGGGCTATAAGGCGAGTAGCTTGATCACGTCACGTGTAGAGAGACACAAACCTTTTGTGTGTGATGCATTTTATTTTTATTCGATCTTGCACGGTTATTTATGCAAGTATATAGAGCTTGTTGTTATCTTTAAATGAGACGAGGTTTATTGAAAACAGAGTCTGTGTATAGATTTAAGCCATTTTTCGTGTTATATGTTTTGGTGATCCAGATCTCTCGTTAAGGTTGATACCTACCGACTTGGTCTAGAGTTGGCCAAGTTTTCCGGGTGATTACCCTAAGGTTCGAGACAAGACCACTGGAAGTCAAGCTTTGGATAATCGCAAAGCCATAATAATGTCACACCCCTTGGAGGGATAAGGAAACCTATGGATCTTGGTAGCATGGTTGACCTCCCCCGTTGTTCTCTTCTCTGAAATCTCTCCTTTGCCCAAGTTGCACCTTGTGAGATCTAAGAGAGAGGAAGGGAGTGAGAGAGATATTTGAGAAAAGACTAGTTGTAATTTTAGCCCAGTAATTTCCTCTCTCTACAATAATCGGTTGAATGAGGCAGACCTGCAAGGAGAGTGGACACCCATGTGGGTGGTTTCAATCAGAGCGTAAAAGTCAGACAACTACGCAATCGTCATTATTTAGTGCAGGCAAAGCTGCGATTGCCAATCTCTAAAATATTCTATCCATCCAGCAAGCAACACACATCTCAGATGTTTGCTACTGTCAAGGAGTATCACAGTCTGTCTGGTAGCCTCCATTCTCTTTGTTTACACCTTTTCTCATCTCTGTCGTTGTCCGTACCGCTCAGATCAAATCTTCAGCGCAGAAAATAGAAGCGAACAATAATCAGCACCGAACTTTACTTGCACCAGGTCAGGTCAGGTAGGTAACCTGTCTATTCGAGTGTTCGTGCCGCAAGACGCTTGTACGGTAGCACCGTAGCAGATCGGGCAATTCCGTCCGAGCCTCTGTGTGCGCGCCCCGTATTCCGCACAGCAGCACCACCAACATCCTACCTGCATCTCCACTTTGCTCCTGGCCACGTGGGCCAGCCGGGCTCCAAACCCCACACGCCAGCGACAGCAGCCCCGCTTCCCCGTTCCGCACACAGATCACCACCGCCCCTACCCGCCGCGCGAGCCAGCAACCGCCTCCCCCTCGCCGCGCCCGGCCGGCGCCGTGTCGCCGTGACCATTATACAGCAGCCCCCGATACTCAACTGGAGACGCCGCGCCACCCGCACCACCACCACCACCACCGCGCGCGCGCGCCGAGAGCTCGGCCACAGTATCGTGACGCGGCGTGGCCTCCTCCGCGCGATTCCGCTCCGGCGAGGCGGGCCGATTTGGCGGGCCGAGGAGGGCCGCGGGATGGGAGATCTGGCGGCGGCGGCAGGGAGATGGTGAGCACGAGCCGGAGCGGCTCGGGGCGCGTCGCGCAGAGGGGCGGCGGCGGCGCCGTGCCCGGGAGCCCGCGGGTGTCCGCGGCATCGGCGGCGCAGCGCAGGTGGTGGGGGGCCTCGGGCCCGTCCCTGGAGCGAGTCGCCCTCGCCTCCTGCGTCGCCTCCGTGGCGCTCGCGCTCTCCTGCGCGCTCTACCTCTACGTGTTCCGGCACCTGGGGCGGGGCCCGGCGGTGGCCGGGTTCGTCGGGGAGGAAATCGGGACGTGCGACGTCTTCGACGGCGGCTGGGTCCCCGACGCGACCTACCCGCTCTACAACAGCTCCGACTGCCCCTTCGCGGAGAGGGGCTTCAACTGCCTGGCCAACGGCAGGGAGGACACGGGCTACCTCAAGTGGCGCTGGAGGCCGCGCCGGTGCGAGGTGCCGAGGTTCACCGCCCGCGCCGCGCTCGAGCGGCTGCGTGGGAAGCGGGTCGTCTTCGTCGGGGATTCCATGAGCCGCACGCAGTGGGAGTCATTCATCTGCATGCTCATGCCCGGGGTGGACGATCCCAAGACCGTCTACGAGGTGAACGGCAACGAGATCACCAAGATCATACGCTTCCTGGGGGTCAGGTTTGCCTCATTCGACCTCACCGTAGAATTCTTCAGGTCCGTCTTCCTTGTCCAGCAGACCCCTGCGCCCAGGCATTCCCCCAAGAGGGTCAAATCCACTCTCAGGCTAGACAAGATGGATAATATTAGTCGGAAATGGGCCAATGCCGATCTTCTAATCTTCAACACCGGACATTGGTGGACTCCCACCAAATTGTTTAATACGTAAGCTTTCTTGCTTCTTTTTTTTGCTATTGGTTCATTTAATACTAATAACCATCATCGTATATATGTGTTCTCCATTAGCATTGCATTTCATGTGTAATTGGCTGAATTGGGATAAAAAAAAAGGTAGCATAGTCTTTGTTTCGATGATATCACCAATTTTAAGTATTTATACATCACCCTGGATTTTGGTTGAGTTGGTTTAGATAGCTGGGTGTTTGGCCACCTATATTTTCTTAGTCAAGTTGCATTTCAGAACATATGAGATGGAATCTGAGAGGCTAAACATTTAATTCAGTTATAATTAGCAGATTAATCGGATTTTTTTTTACAATTTCTTTCCAATATCATCTTAAAAACTAACTAAAACGAGCACAAAGCAACAACCGCAAGCTTGAGCCTAACTCAGCTTCTCCTTCCTATGCACCTCAAATCAAATGTATATGCTTACATGAGAATATGAACAACAAATTCTAGACTGGGCGGGGATGAGTTATGGGAATAAGTCAGAGAGGAACCAGAATGTGTTAAGAGAAAAAACCAAAGATGTATAGTAAGGATAGGGAAAATTTTGTAATTAGTCATCCTTATTGTGCACCTAGCATTACACCTCCCAGGACCCAGGCAATCCATCCAACTCATGAAAAGTTCAACCCATACACCGTGGTGCTAGGTCCACCAGTTGTTAGACCCTTCCCCTCACCCCCTGCTGTTCCTCAATTCTTACCTGACTGAGTCCTTCTCTAGTTTCTTATATGCCAAGCTGAATATAAAGCTGCGAAACAGTCATGCCTGCCCTACCATTCTTCCTACTCACAGGCATGGGCATGACATTGGTTAAGCAAGAGCTTATATGATCGTGTTGCTGATTGATAATATGATTTGCTGATGACTTAACAGATGATATTTGCTGGATGTTATGTGTCTTCCATTTAGCATGGTTTCCTTATTCAAATTAGCGGTTAGCTACTCTCTGATAATAGTGGCCTAGTGGGTACATTACCTAGTTGTGACATTTGAGCAAGATCATGACAGAGTTACCCAAGCTTACTATTTTCCTGTTCTAACATGAAATCATTGACAATTGATACAGCCTTTTTCCCCTTAAAATATTACATATTCATGCATATCTGATTTGAATCAAACTTCAAAGATATCCTAGCATGATCTGATTTGTTCTTCCCAACAGGGGTTGCTATTTTCAGGCTGGGCATGCTCTTAAACTAGGTACGACCATTGATGTTGCTTTCAGGATGGCACTGCAGACTTGGGCTTCTTGGGTGGAAAAAAGAGTTGATTTAAACCGAACACATGTCTTCTTCCGCACGTATGAGCCATCTCATTGGAGGTGTGTTTTATAGCATACACTAGAGAGCTCCTGTCTTGTGTAGAGCCTACTCTACTTCATGCTTTGCTAGTTTAACTTGAAGTGATATATTGGTTAGCGTACTATGCATGCAGTTTAATCATAAGCAAATGTTTGAAAAATTCTGTGATTTTTGTAATAGTTTGGAAGTAAGGATACAGATCATTTATGATTGCCTGATATATGACTGCGATCAAAAATATTTTTGCATGAGATGTAAAATTTAGATAACAATTGTTATCTGCATCTGAACACCGCTAGGTCCACATTATATAAATTCCATGTAGATTAAATCCTATTAGTTGCTATGCCTACACTTGAATAGTAGGGAAGTAGGTAATTGCACCGGTTTAATTATTATGGTATCATTCTGCAATTTTTGGTTGATATCCCAATCCATTTAACTAAAACATGCATTTCATATGTCATCTGTCCAATGTCAAATTTACACTCTGCTATACAACGTGGATAAAGATATGGCTTCCAGATCCAGCTCCACCATGGCATATATAGTACTCCCTCCGATCCATAATAAGTGTCATTGATTTAGTACAACTTTGCACTAAATCAGCGACAGTTATTATGGATCGGAGGGAGTAACTTGATTTCATTGGATCAGACCTCTGTGTCCAAGGAATAACCTTTTTCTTCATTTCTTGAATGTTTGTGGGAACATGTAAGATTAGCAATGGAAATTTAGCTACAGCTTAACAGTTGTCCCTGATTCAGATTTTCTTCATGCACTTCACTGAATCAAATGAAGAACCTCTTTGTAACGATAGTATGTTCATTTTCGAGCAAAAGGGGACATCACATGTCTGCACAGTTCACTAAGAATCCTGAGCGGTACTTATTTTTGCATTCTAGGATCAAATTGTGACTATGACATTGGGTCCACTATCTGTTGTATACCACTTCATTTGAAGTAGCTGAATGTGTCTTCTGTTCTTATAATTTTTTCCTTGCTATGATGTATCTTTTGTGTAAGAACTAACAAAAACCTGTTTCATGTTACAGTGACTTAAACCAAACAATATGTGAAGTAACAGAAAAGCCTTCACCTGAGGCCAAAGGAAATGACAAGAGTGAACTTGGGGATATTCTTGCTGATGTTGTGGCGAACATGAACGTTCCTGTTAATGTTCTAAATGTAACTTTGATGGGAGCCTTCAGAACCGATGCTCATGTTGGTGCATGGAGTTATCCTCCCACTATACTTGATTGCAGTCATTGGTGTCTCCCTGGAGTTCCCGATGCTTGGAATGAACTTGTATTTTCGTACCTTTTTACAAATGGTGAGTTCGTTTTCTACGCAAATCTGTGCCTACATTTCTTTGAAGTCACCAGTCAGACAATTATTTCCATACCGAAAAAAATGCTCTTGCAATGTGTAGCGTCCAATTTATTCCATCCTTGCATTTGTATAATTGCATTGATATAAATTTCTGAAACTTGATATGCAATGCATAAGCGTTTGGTAGCTGCACACAATCACATGAACATGGAATTCAAACTTACGCAAAGCAAACGGTGTAGAATGTTATCGTTGACCCCATGACCACCTAATGAAAGAACTCGGATAGACCAAATAGCTCTTATTGCTTGTATCCTTTGTCGAGTTATAGTGTAGCAGTAAATGTTACTCCAGGAGTTCACAACTTGATCATTAAGTTGTACCAATGCAACTGGGTTGACATACTACCGTACAATGTCAATAACAATGTGGTTTTAAATTCTTGAAAATGTTACTCCCTCTGTCCTGAAAAGGATGTTGCAGATTTGTCATCCAAATTTAGACAAATCCGCGACATCCTTTTCAGGACAGAGGGAGTAACACTTTCAACAAATTTAGACAAATCTGCGGCCAGTTGAATGTGTTCATTGTTAGTGATGAGTTGACCTTTCTTAATGTCTTAAATTCACAGGTTGGCGAAATATGGCGGGGTGACTGTTGACTGTATACTCAATTTTCTTTCTTCTGTGCCTATATATCCGTCTTGAGATTTTGTCAGCTATAGAGGAGCAACGATACCCTGGAAATAGCTCTCTCATAGGTGGTTAACTGGACCTCTGCATTCTTTTCTCTCTTGTACAAGGTGACGTGTTCATTCTGAGATGTAGATTTAGTATCGTTTCTTCTTCAAATTGTCTATGGAAAGAGCATCACACTTTGTTGCTGTATGCTTCTTACAATTCAATTTATACACGTTGTCAAAACATGTGTTTCTACATGTATGTAATGCTAACATTCACTTCATACATTGTATAAATATATGTTCTTTTCATGATAAGTGGCAAAAAAGTATGCATTGCTGCATTATATATGCATTTTTTTACTCTGTTTTAAGTATTATTATGCATAGTTAAATTCTTGATAGTCTTCTCAACGTTGAATTTTGTACAAGTTGAGGCTAAAGGAATAGGCTTTAGTCAAAGCCTCGATCTCTAGTAACCAGCACAATCTTCTGTACACCTGATGTACCATTTCCATTGTCTTTCCTGTGGTGAAAAAACATTCCGTGTTCCCAGTAAGAGGATTTACATGCACAAATAACTTATTAGCTAAAGCAACCCATGTTGTCCATCACTGCTGCTAGATTAAGAGCTGCAGCCAGGACAGCAACATAGGGTTTGTATTTGTATGGGAAAGGCCTAAGCATAGCTACCTATACAAGCTGCTGCTATGTATGCATAGTGCTATACATAAAGCTTTCTGTATAAATATATCTCCGGTTATCTACACAGCTCATGAGCTTGACAAGCTCCCAGTAGGTGTCGCCAGCACGGGGGCGCTCTTTGTCCGGTTCGTCTCACCCCAGTGCCAAAGCATGCTCTCCCAGAAGCAGAACTTCTCGAAACAGGTCTTGAGCCTCGGATCAGTGATGTTCCGCCGCCAATGGCCATCCTCCATGTTTGCCTTCTCCGCCTGCCTCCGGTCCCATTCCAGCCCAGCCTTCTGCCTCGTTCGCAGAAGGCAATATGACTGAAGCTTCGGAGACATCTTGTCGTGCACCTTCCACCACCGCTTGTGTGCGACGTCGCTCGCGAAACCGCGCATCACCAGGTTGTTCCAGTTGCAGTCGTAGTCCCTGAAGCACAGCCACGGCTTCACGCCCAAGTAGTGAAGCACGTAGAGACTCGGTGGGTCGGCGCCAAACAGCTGGGTCTTCTTCGCCTTGGCAGCTTCGTTGTCGCCCTCCCAGAAGTGCTTCAGGAAGTTCATGTGCTTGGGAATGCGGTGCCACCACGTGAATATCTCATTCAGGTACCCTTGGTCACCGCCGTTGTACGATGTTATCTCGTTGATGTGCTCCATCAGTAGCTGGAACGTGCAGTTCGAGGGCTCGATGACCATGACACCAGAGTTGAAGAGGGTCGCATTGTTGCCAGTTGCGGTGATCTCTGGCATCGCAAACAGGAAGTCCACATTCCTCAGGATGAGGAGGTCAGCATCTATGAATATTATCTTGTCGTAGTCGGTCAGCTGCCATAACCTGAACTTGCTGTAGTTCCACTCGTTGTAGGCATCACGCTCAGCTTTTGGGTTCCTGATTCTCTCGATTATTCTCACCTTCCAGCCTGCAGCTTCCAAGCCTCTCCGGTGGTGATCACTTATGGTGTCATCAACAAGGATAACCAAGTCCCTGGTTGATCCTGCTTGCCTGATGCTCTGAGCTGCTGTGATAGCACCACATACATATTCACTCGCTGAATGCAGTATCGTTGCATATGCTTCTCTTCTTCGATCGACTGAGTAAAGTCTTGCTGCACCCATAAGAACATATGTTATCCACTGAATTCAAATCTTATTCCGAAAACGAGTAAAAACGGACAAAGCCAATTCCATATTAATGACTGGAGACTTATCTTAACATTAGATGCTATTAATTCAGAAAACGAGTAAAAACGGACAAGGCCAATTCCACTGAATTCCATATTAATCGGTAGAAATATGCAAATATTTTTTTTTCCATAGTAGAACTTATCTTAACATTAGATGCTATTTTCTTGCAGAAAATAATTATTAGATGCTACTTTTTGACACGGTCTTAACACAATCTTAATGTTATTTGATGCTACTTTTTGCAGAAAAAATAATTCTACCGAATATCATAACTTTAGCGAAAAGCAGCATTACTAGGTCACTGGATACGCATACATTGACCGCTTTAGAAACATAGGCTAGACATTGAGTAAAAAGCAACAAACCTTTCGCTTTGAGTGGAACAGCAAGCTCACACGATCCAACAGGAAGCCTAAGCTTCTCCCTTATTGCTTTCAAATCAGGCCTATACAACCAAGTATTGCCTTCATGTTTCACAAGGTTCTTGCACGGGAAGAGATTAGGAATCGGGAAGCAGTCCGTCACAAAAAGCACATGGACCTTCCGGTTGGCTCTTGAAGAGGTCACGGCCAGTTTTGCCGCCGAGAGCTGCAAATGGAGCCTTGCAACATCTCTTGACCAACCTGCCACCCTTGTACAAGGAAGTTTCACAGCAATAACATCAAAAAATACACCTTTTCGGACATTAGGCTCTGGAAACGATGGGCAGGACGGTATCTCAGAATCTTCCTCCTCATCTATCCATTCAGGATATAGTGCAGGCCAAGTAATGGTTTCCTTGGCATGCTCAAGCCTTATAATCGAGACATGGCTTTCAGGGAGTATCCGCGACCAAGAGCCTAACTCAGTGCTGTTAAAATTCAGGAGTCCAACTTTCAGCTTCTGGTTACCACCATTAAGATCTTCCATTGCTGAGTATACATCATCCCACTGAAGATCAACAGATGATGCATATCGTGGATCAGCAACTGTTTTGTCCCATATCCAGTCAACATCCACATACCTGTAAACCATATACACTTGCATAAAATAATAGTCGTAGTTTTTTTTAACCGTGGCATAGATAGTTCAGTGAGATTTGTTGGAATAGTTTATACTTACACAGAACTGGATTGTAGTTGGCGCTCGTACAACGTGGGAGTTAGGAGGGTAACAAATGTTGCAGAAACAATAGCTATAAGCAAGTAGCGCAGAGATTTGAACTTGCAACCACAGTTCTTCTCGAGGACAAGAACTTCGTAGTTCTCAACATCTTTGAAACTTTTGCTTTTGGTGGCCCTCCTCTTGGTTGTGTCATCACTGCAGGAAGCGGTGATAAACTCAGTCATGTAAACAGTAACTCCTATCTCAGAAGAATTCAGACATCAAAGAACTGTCCTTGCCTAAAACAGGAGAAGTTACAGAATAAAAATCTTCCTGAGCATAATTGGTGTACCAATGAAAACAAATGATTGGTTCTTGATTAACAGAGCAGGTTATGATGTTCCTCCTTTTTAATACTACATAGGTATATGGCCTTTTCTGCCTTTTTACTTTGATTCTCATCGTAACCATGGACAGTTAACTAGGATTTGTAGGACACACCTGGGAAGCACGCGTGTCTTAACTAGAAGGTTTATAGAAGCAAAAAAGGAAGCATCAGCACTCCAAATCTCGCATAAAGGTCCCTAAAAACATCCGCAATGATACCACAGCTACCACTAGTAGTAGAAAGCAACACCTTTCAGGTCCCTGATTTTCCTTAATATAATTAGTTCGCCAGGATAGACTAGCAAATAGTTTTATATACAGGTAGTGCCATTACATCATCCTTTGAGCTTGTGCTACAAATCAGAATAAGTGGAATGCTGATAGGCTTTTGGCACTTTACAGACCAAAAAAATACATGTTAATGTCTCATAGAAGTGTCATCACTGCGGGAAGCGATAATAAACTCAGTCATGTAAACAGTAACTCCTATCTCAGAAGAATTCAGACATCAAAGAACTGTCCTTGCGTAAAACAGGAAAAATAATACAGAAGTAAAATCTTCCTGAGCTTGGTGTACTAATGAAAATAACTGATTGGTTCTTGATTAACAGAGCAGGTCATGATGTTCCTACTTTAATACATAGGTATATGTCATTTTCTTCCTTTTCACTTTGATTCTCATCATGATCATGGATGGACAGTTAACTAGGATTTGTAGGACACACCTGGGAAGCACGCGTGTCTTAACTAGAAGGTTTATAGAAGCAAAAAAGGAAGCATCAGCACTCCAAATCTCGCATAAAGGTCCCTAAAAACATCCGCAATGATACCACAGCTACCACTAGTAGTAGAAAGCAACACCTTTCAGGTCCCTGATTTTCCTTAATATAATTAGTTCGCCAGGATAGACTAGTCACTAGTTTTATATACAGGTAGTGCTACTACATCATCCGTTCAGCTTGTGCTACAAATCAGAATAAGTGGAATGCTGATAGGCTTTTGGCACTTTACGGACCAAAAAAATACATGTTAATTTCCCATAGAAGTGTCCAGAGCGCGCCCTTTTAAAAGGGAGGAAAATGCAGTATATCCGATCATTGGATTGGATGTGAAAGGGAGTGACACTAATAATGTTTGCCAATCAGAAAAGAAGTCCAACTAAAGTCCCTAGCACTGACCAAAAAAATCTGAATTTTTTCATGCGGAGTCTGTGTGGACTTGTCCTCTTTTTCATCGTCTAGCCGCATCTTTCAGGAACTGAGAGCATCAAGTATAAATTATTGGTCTAATCAGTAAGGTGACTTCGTACCTAACTGACAAAATTTTGATCGGCTTGGATTCAGAGCATGATGATTATCTGTTTGGTACAGTTTAGGGCGCACAATTTGGAATCTTCATCTTCATCCGTGAGCCCCACGCTAGTTAGTGCTCCTTCGGAATGAAGTTCAGAGTTTAGACTGAATTGTTTCTACTACTACTAGTACCATGCGGCCATATGCAGTGGAGAAGATGATCCAAGGAATGCTGATGAGGTCACCGGTCGTTGGCAGCAGACGCCAAGGGCAGCAATCCCCCACACGTCAGGCGCGCCAATGGCAGCGCCAGCGACGCGACAAGCCGGCCTAGCAAGTAGCAGAAAGGATATCTCGAGACATGACGAATACGAGGAGAAGCCTCCAAGGGGAGGTCAGCTCGACAGGAGAGGGGAGGAAGGAAGGAAGAACGGCAATGGTGAAAAAAACATCGGGCCGGTGGAGTAACTGACTAGCATAACTGACGAGGAAAGGTCGCCGGTAACGCGAGATTGCGAGACGCGCAGCGGCCAACCACTACACCACCGGCAACAATAAAGTGTGGGGGGAGCAGCACGTCGCGGTCGTCGTCCTTTGTTACACGAGGCCGCCGGAAGTCCGGGGCCCGGTCGATCTAATGCAGCAGGCGGCGCGCCGTCGGTGGGCAAAGTCGAAGCGCGAGAGCAGGGAACGGGAAGGGAAGAGCTTTTGAGATTAAACGGGGCGGGGATCGAGGGGCGGAAATCTTACGAGGCTCCAGCCGGCCGGTAGCGCTGCTCCATTGGACTCCGCCTGGGGTCCTGTCCTCCCCTCTCTTCTTCTTCGAGGAGCGAGGAGGATCACGCCGCCGCCGCCGCCAGGCCGCTTCTCATCTGCAATCAGAACAAAACGGGCAATGTCACGTAAAACGCGCGGTCCACCGGCACGAAAATGGGAGGTAACAAAAAACGGAGGGAGAGACAGAGAGAGAAAACAGTGGCGCCATCGATCGACACACCATGGAACAGGGGAACCGAGAGGGCGGAGTGTTAACGAGGATGGGAAAAAAACGAAGGAACAGCAGAGCAGAGGGTCGGGGTTGGAGACCCGATGCAAACATGGCTCTGACACTGCCCAGCCTAGAAAATCAGGAATATAACAATAAACAAATCGATCTGCAGTGTTGTTTTTTCTTTTCCGGTCGAGAGAACAGCCAAACTGCCGCTGATCGGCGCGAAAACTGGAACTGGAAGGAAATCGCCGGCAGGAAATCAAAACGAACAAATGCTCGGCGCCATCGACGGCGAGAAGAACTCCCGAGAACCAAAGAACGCAAAGCGGAAAGAGCCAATGACGATACGAGGTACACTATGACTCGTCGTGGCGGCATAGAGTCAGGACGACGCCGTACCCGCTAGGACGCGACGCCGGTGAGCCTCGAACCGGCCGCCAAGGGAAGGTGGAAGGCGAGGAACGGGTGCGCCTCCTCTCTTTCTATCGGCACACTCACGCGAAAAAACTTCGCCCGAGTGGTGGAGTACGAGAGAGAGTTGAAGAGGAGGAGGAGGAAAGCAGAGCTCTTTTATATACACGGTGGAATCGCGAGCGTGTATGGGCACGGCCACGGTGACAGAGGCCGGCAGGCAGGCAGGCAGCGGGGGCTGACGCGGATGCGCAGTGGCGAGCGCAGCAATGGCGACGGATTTGCTTCCGTCTTCTTTCTAATCCCCCAATTATTAATTATTATTCGGTGGGCGTACCACGGCCGGTCAAGGCCAAATCTTTAGGGGGCCATTGTACCGCTGGGCGTGAGGATGACTGGTTTAGTCGGCGAGCGCGGTACGTTTTAACTCGGCGCCACCCAGATTTTACCGGGAGATATTACTCCATAAAACAGACAGATTTGGGTGCCAGATATTTGGCGAGGCGTCCGGGGGGCTTTGGCTTGATTCCCTACCGAAATTAGGTAAAGTGCAAAGATTTCTCCTTCCTTCCTTCCTTCCTTCCAAGCATAAGAAAATCGGTACTAGCAAATCAAACATTGACCCTGGCTGAATTAGGTTACTACAGATTTTTGGTTTCGCATTGGTCACAACAGTGACAGGGGTCCACTCCACGCATTGGAATTCCAGAATTGACCGACGATCCCGACGCCGGGGGCACGCCCGCCCGATCGGTAGATGGATCACGGCGACCGTGGCCAGCGGGGCCATGCCGGAAATGTGAAACCAGGGAGCGGTGGAGGGGGAAAGGGTGGAGCCAGGGCCATCAGGTGATGAGGCTCAGGAGAGAGTTAATATTAAGGAAAGATGGGGTGGGCCTCTTGCCAAAGCTGGAGGCTGATTCCCTGCTTCTGCTTCTCCCACCCCCTGCTGCTTGATTGGTGTCAGAAAAAAAAAACAGGCTGACGTGGTGTCTTGTTCTCTTGTTTTCCGTTTTACCTTTGTGCTGCTGCTTGGTTTCGGTCGTTGGGTACGCTTGGCTTTACTTTGGGGAGCAGACTTATTACTAAAATAGAAGCAGTATTAATGCAGGGGATTGGGGTTTAGATTGTTTAGCTGAGATATTTACCTTTGCGCGTGCTGCTGCCTGGTTTCGCTCACTGGGTTTGGCTTTGCTTTGGGGAGCAGTCTTAAAAATACAAGCAGTTTTTTTTTTGAGAATAAAGACAAGCAGTATTAATGCAGGTGATTGGGGTGTTTTTTTTTCCGAATACGACTCTGGTGTTAAAAGAAACATCGAACAATACAAATCAGTTCAATAAAAACGAAAATTACATCGAAATCCTTGAGAAGCCCTTCAACTTCAACATTCAAACTGTGTCGACGGTGCACCGCCGCTCCTCCCTGAGCCGGTCTGACGTTGTTGGTTGCGGACGGGAAGTCGCCAAACGGGTAAAAAACACAGCTATCCCAGAGAGACGAAGAAGAAGGATGAACTGCTGATGAAACTCCTTGACGATCTGAAGATCCGCACAGCCAGAAGAAGGCCTCGGGGACCACACCACTCCCACAAGCTCCTCGACGTCGTCACCGATGTGGGGATGAAGTCGGGGAGACCTTATTGGAATAAACATCGCTGCCATCCCCTGAGCGTTGCCCCACCAAACTTGAACCCTATAAACAGAAAAAGGAACCCTCCAGCTAGCGGGGGCCTAGACCCATTTCGCACCCATGGCCCGAAGGCCACATCAGCGAGGCAGATCGGCGGCGCCGCCGGCGGGAGGCGATGAAACCCTAGCCACCTTTGCATGGATGAGGAGGAGGAGGGGAACGGAGATTGGGGGGTTTTCGATCGTTCCTTTCTGAGGAATTTATCTTTTCACTTCTAGGTATTTTAAATAATGACTATTTTTCCGTATGACTTTATCTTGTTGTTTTGGACACCCACATAACCAAAATATATTTTGACATTAAATTTATGATAAATATTCATATAATCAAAAAATATAATATTGTGAAACTAATCTTTGACACTTCATATGTGTTCAATCTTTGATACTCCCTCCGGTTCAGTTTATTAGGCACGCACGTAGTTTAAGAATAAGTTTGACAAGTAATTTTGGTCAATAAATTTTATATAATATGTCATAAAAATTATATCATTGGATTCATTTTCAAAAATACTTTCTAATAAGTATATTTTTAGGACATATATTGCATATTTTATTGGTCAAAATCAATGGTCAAACTTGTCCTTAAACTACGTGCGTGCCTAACAAACCGGACCGTAAAGAGTATTTCAATTCATCCCTTGTCTCAAACAATAACTTCTAGAGGGCTAGGAGCCTAGGACCCTTGCAAAGGATAAAGCTCATCTTGACTACTACTCTGTTTGGGATTATTAGTCCTAAGGGCTAAGTTGCTAATGCCAAGACAACCATAACTCTCTCTCATTAATATATGCATGCACCAATAGTTTTACATGAATGAATGAGAGAAGTGAGAGGAAAGGAGAAAATGCATTGGACGGGAGAGACTAATAAATGAGATAGCACTTATAATCTCAAACAATATAAAAAATCTCTTAGAACTAATAATCTCAATCAGAGGTATAGTAGAGAGCATCACTAATGCAGGTGATTTGGGTTTACATTGTTTGTTTGTGAAGGATTTATCTTTACACTGCTAGGTATGTTAAATAACGATGCCTTTTCAGTCCGGTAGGATTTATCTTCTTTTGGACACCAACATGGTATTCAAAGTACACTCCGAACACTAAAATAAAATTATATTGTGAAATTAATCTTTGACACATATTCGCATGCACCGCTAGATCATTGATAAGTTTATTCTTTCTTTGCCCGGAACATAAACGTTACGAGAATTCTTTGGAAAGGTTGTCATTTTGGACATTGACACGGTATCAAAATATAGTCTGAATATTCATTTTTCTCACAACATACTTATATAATTAAAAGAATTATACACTAAGTAATGTTTGACACAATTTCACACGGTGTTTAATCTGAACATTCTTATTCTACTCTTGTATGAACCAAAAATCTTTTAGAGTGTCGGGACCATTGCAAAGAATAGTGCTTGTCTTAACTAAATCAACAATTGCCAAAATAGACAAATATTATCTTATCATCAGAACTTTTTTTACGCGAAAAGTCCACCGATCTATCCATAATCCTTAACAGTAGTACAAGGAATCCCAACTATGAAGTACCCAAATTTTTAAATGTAAATTTACACGTCTATCTTTTTTTAGAAACAGGCTCTTTCCCGCTCATAGATAAAGCACCATGACCGTTAAGTCTTAATTTCTTCCCGCGAGAACAAATAAAATTGAAATAAGCAAAAAACCTCATATGAAATTAAAAACAAAACATACCGAACATACTTTCTTAGTCCATATCTTAGCTTGCAAAACCCATACAAATGCTATATTTTCTTGAACAAACCAACATGCTTATTTTCGAACGTAAATATATGTTTCTATGTCCGGTGTGCGCAAGGAAAAAAGGGCCCTAATTATGGAATTTATGGAAAATCACACATATATGGTGCATCAGGTAGAACCTTATTCATGTAATTCGTTTCATAAATAGATATGACCATTTGCGGCCAGTGTCAAGTTTACTTTTCCACCGATTTTCGTATTCATGTGGTTGTTTTCAGAACTTAAAAATAGAATTATCGTTAGTTTTTGCCACAAAGTAGGTTCACATGGACTAATAATTTATAAAAAAAACTACGGTAACATGCATGGCGAAAGAAAGGTACAACTTAAATCTACTCCCTCCCATGTGCTTGTGTGGTATCAAACTTTCAAGCGAGGGTACATATAGCTTATCGAAAGTGGTGATATTGTTGAGATATGGAAGGATCCGTGGATTCCATCCAGCACCGATCGTCGCGTTGTATCACCACGGGATGGTTGTATTCTTACGAAAGTCTCACAACTGATTGATCCGGTGACTAGGCTATGGGATGGGGACCTTATTCGTACGAATTTCCATCAGATTGATGCACAGAGGATTCTTGAAATACCACTAAACCACAATGTGTTTCATGATTTCATAGCATGGCACCACACAAAGTCGGGAATGTTTACAGTTTGATCGGCCTACCATGTTGAATGGAAGCACCACTTTAATGGGGTAACTTGTCGATCTCTAATCTCTTGTACTTCCTTAAATAACCGGATTTGGTAGATTCTTTGGAAGCTTGATGTACCTGCTAACATTAATATATACTGTTGGAGGGTTTTGCATGGGATTCTTCCATCGAAAGCAATCTTGCATAACCGACACATTGGCACAAATGACAAATGCCCTCTCTGTAACACAACTTCTGAAGATATCATGCAAATGATTTTCAAATGTTAGGGAGCTGCAAATATTTGGAGAGGTTTGGGTTTTGAAGGAATAATCCAAGACAAAATGGTGCCGGATATTACTGGCATGAAACTTCTAGAAGCGATTCTCAAGGCACCCTCTAGTGTTTTGCCTGGATATGAGACGATCAAAATCGATGATGTAGTTGATGTTGCTGCTTGGTACATCTGGTGGTTCCGGCGAAGGCAGACACATGGGGAGAAGATTCCACGAACTGCTAATTGTCTGCATTCTATTAAAGCTATCACTACAAATGCTTCAAAGGAGGCTCTCTTGGGTGGGCTGGAGAAGAAGTGGAGTAAACCCCGACGGCACTCAGTAAAACTAAACGTGGATGCAGCCTTCGATGTTGCGCAGAGAAAGGGAGCGTCTGGAGCTATTATTAGAAACAACCATGGTGATTTCATTGCGGCCTCATCCACCCTGTTACCGCATGTTGCTTCAGCATCTTCGGCTGAGGCGTTGGCAATGCTACATGGCATGGGTTTGGCTAACTCTTTGGGCTTTACTGATGTCATGGTGGAGTTTGGTTTGAGCGAGGTAATTGATCTTTGCTCAGGTGGAAGCCGCATATGGAGTGAAGCTACTGCAATTTATGCTAATATTATGGTCCAAGCTGGAGGAATTGGAAAGGTCGAATTCATGCATTGTCGAAGAGAAGCAAATAAAGTGGCTCATGAGCTACCTAGGAACTATTTTACCACTGCTACTTCTTGTAATTGGGTGATGAACCCCCTAGTTTTATCCTGCAAACTCTCCTAGACGATGTAACTATCACTTGACTTTGGGGCAACAAGTTTTATACACACTCTTTTCCTTATCAGGGCACCTAAGGGGATCGTAAGGTTTTTAATGAGGCAGCTTGCTTGCTTAATATATTGTGTTTTGACCTAAAGAAAAAAAACTACTCCCTCCCCCAAACACCGGTGTATCTAAAGCCTCAACTCCCAGTGAACATCAGCGTGTCCAGCCGATCATGGCAGCCGAGGATCAAACGGCCGAGGTGCAGTGGACGGCAGCCACATGCATGATCGCCCCAGTCCAGGACTCCAGGCCATCAGAGATCAGACTGGCATGCTCGGGTGCCCTGTAGATACGAATCCATTGATTTGCTGTCTGTACGTTTGAACGCAAGGGTGACCAGATGTTTGTACGTCTGAGTAAATTGATTTGATGTCTGTAAAAGACTTTGGTTTCTTTTGTTCGAAAAGAAGCAGGCAGTCCAATGTACTACTCGCCTATCGCCATAGGGCAAATAATAAACGTAGGAGTACAAGCTGTGCGTGTACCGCAGCACTGGGAGATGGCATGGGCGCTTCAACTTTCTTGGACGGACGACTGGTAAAATTGTATAGTAGACGGTAGTAGTAGTACATGGTAATTGTTCGATCGTGTCAGGCGTGATGTGCGTCCTGCTAGGACGGGTCAGATTGTATATTCGGAGTAGTACAATAATTTCTGTGCTCTGGCTGCTGAATACCATCACCGTTGATGGAATGTAGCCTACCATTTCACCGTGTTCTGCATGCAACTTGTTGATACCGATGGTAAGAGGCGCCATGTATTCTGCATATACTCGAGCGTGTTCACCCACGGCGCCATAGCACCCCACTAGGTCTGCTGGGTCCCGACCGAAAACGAGCTCACACACACCAGAGCCCCAAACCCCGCCGACACATGTTGGAGCCCAATAAAACAGCCGGGACGGTCACGCTGGCCCCTACCCGCAAAGGCTGTATTGGGAGCACCAACACTCGACGCCACGTTGGTTTTCACCCCTAGGGCCCTTCTGCCAGCCAAATATCGCCATTCCCTACCTCCTGCAGCTTTGCCCATCTCGCCTCCCACCCCATCGTCGCCGAGGCCGACGCCTCCCCGTGCTAGCCTCTCATCCGCCTACCTCCTAGATTTGCTTAAGTCCTGGCAACTCCTCCAGCTACACCTCCGAAGCATCTTATGTCGCACCTCCGGTGAAACCTTCGGCCACACCATCGGAGTCGAGTTCTCCTGCTGTCACAGCTCCTTCCACCGCACAAACTGACATCGACATCGAGCCTTTGTTGCCTCCACCGCTGACCTCTGGTTGGAAAAACTGCCCATTTGCTTGGCAATGCTTGTACAAAGGTCATACCGGAGAGTGAAGTGTGATACTTGAAACCGTGGCAGGTCATGACCTCTAGATTTGGCGCACCTACTTTGGCATGGCGGAAACTCACAATGATGTCAACGTGTTGCAGAGTTCTCCGGTGTTCGCTAGACTAACCGAGGGTCATTCTCCAGGCGTCAACCATGAGATCATGGACATACATACAACAAAGGTACTACCTAGCCGACGGTATCTGTCATTCTTGCTCTAAATTTGCGAAAACAATCCCTGACCCTCTGACAGAGAAGAAGTCTTGGTTTGCATAGTGCCAGGAGGATTGTCTTGAAGGATGTCGAGTGGGCTTTTGGTGTGCTCCATAAGCATTTTGCTATTGTTCGATATCCTGCACTCAGCGGGTCAGAGTCTTAGATGTGGATGTTATCAACTGTTGTGTCATCATGCATAACATGATCATCGATAGTGAGTGGAAAGTACCGGTGGTTGATGACCAACCATATGATCACTAGGGACCTCTGGCTCAACTAGATGAGGTGCTAGCCAAGTTTGGTGTCTTTATTGTCATGCAACAAGAAATCCGCCACACACAGGTTCATGCTAAGTTTCAAGATGATCTAGTGGAGCATCTGTGTATACTGAAAGGTAACATTGCCTAATTCTTGGACAAGCTTGACTGCTATTTATTTGAATTCTTGTACATATTAATAATTCTATTGTATGCTTTGGATTATTGTGTGAAACCGGTTTGTTATTTAAAACCATGAATAAATAATTATACTTGTACGGTTTGAATTATTTGAACTATGCAATATCTTGCTACTTGCCTCCACATATTGTTTTGGGCCTAGCCGTTTTGGGCGCGCAGCTGTGGGATGACCCCCCAGGTATTTAGGCAACAAGTGTCGATGTCTCCATAGCGATGTGTCGGCGCTTCTGCCGGTGACGATTTGACGATTTGGGGGCACCCGTGGAGATGATCTCACGATCCTCGAATCAGGCTTTCGCCTGAAGCTTGCAAACCTTGTCGGCATCTTTAGGATCGACAAAACCCTTGGGTTGTACCATATACAACTCTTCCTCAATGTCACCATTAAGAAACGCCGTTTTGACATCCATCTGCCAAATCTCATAATCGAAATGTGCAGCAGTTGCTAACAAAATCCTCACAGACTTTAGCTTCGCTACTGGTGAGAAAGTCTCATCATAGTCAACTCCTTGAATTTGTCGGAACCCTTTCGCGACAAGTCGAGCTTTATAGACGGTAACATTACCATTAGCATCTGTTTTTCTCTTGAAAATCCATTTGTTCTCGACAGCCTTACGGCCATCCGGTAAGTCCACCAAAGTCCACACTTGGTTTTCGTACATGGATCCCATTTCGGATTTCATGGCTTCTAGCCATTTGTCGGAATCTGGGCTCACCATAGCTTCTTCATACGTCACAGGGTCATCAGCGTTGTCCATCAACATGACGTTCAAGGCAGAGTCATACCAATCGGGAGTGGTACGAACCCTCGTTGACCTGCGAGGTTCAGCAGTAACTTCACTTGAAGTTTCATGATTATTATCATTAGCTTCCTCTCCAATTGGTGCAGGTGGCACCAAAACATCTTACGGTGTTGCGCTACTCTCAAATCCGAGAGAAGGTTCAATAACCTCATCGAGTTCTACTTTCCTTCCAGTCACCTCTTTCGAGAGAAACTCCTTCTCAAGAAAGGATCCATTCTTTACAACGAAAACTTTGCCTTCGGATCTATGATAGAAGGTATACCCAATTGTTTCTTTAGGGTATCCTATGAAGACGCATTTCTCTGCTTTGGGTTCTAGCTTATCAGGTTGTAACTTCTTTACATATGCCTCGCAACCCCAAACTTTAAGGAACGACAACTTAGGTTTCTTACCAAACCACAATTCGTATGGTGTCGTTTCAACGGATTTAGATGGTGCCCTATTTAAAGTGAATGCGGCTGTCTCTAATGCATAGCCCCAAAATGATAACGGTAAATCTGTAAGAGACATCATAGACCGAACCATATCTAAGAGAGTTCGATTACGACGTTCGGACACACCATTACACTGTGGTGTTCCCGGCGGTGTCAACTGTGAAAGTATTCCGCATTTCTTTAAATGCATGCCAAACTCATAACTCAGATATTCACCTCCGCGATTAGAACGCAGAAACTTAATCTTCTTGTTACGATGATTTTCCACTTCACTTTGAAATTCCTTAAACTTCTCGAAAGTTTCGGACTTATGTTTCATAAAGTAGACATACCCATATCTACTTAAGTCATCCGTGAAAGTGAGAACATAACGATATCCACCACGCGATGCTACACTCATTGGACCGCACACATCGGTATGTATTATTTCCAATAAGTCTGTAGCTCGCTCCATTGTACCAGAGAATGGAGTCTTAGTCATTTTTCCCATTAGACATGCTTCGCATCTTTCAAGTGATTCAAAATCAAGTGATTCAAGAAGTCCATTAGAATGGAGTTTCTTCATACGCTTCACTCCAATGTGACCAAGACGACAGTGCCACATGTATGTAGAATTATCATTCAATTTTATTCGTTTAGCATCTATGTTGTGAACATGTGTATCACTACTATCGAGATTCAGTAAGAATAAACCATTCATCTCAGGTGCATTACCATAAAAGATATTACTCATGTAAATCGAACAACCTTTATTCTCGGACTTAAAAGAGTAACCGTCTCGCAATAAACAGGATCCAGATATAATGTTCATGCTAAACGCAGGCACCAAATAACAATTATTTAAATTTAAAACTAATCCCGAAGGTAGATGTAGAGGGAGCGTGCCGACGGCGATCACATCAACCTTGGAGCCATTTCCAACGTGCATCGTCACCTCGTCTCTTGCCAGTCTTCGTTTATTCCGCAGCTCCTATTTCGAGTTACAAATATGAGCAACTGAACCAGTATCAAATACCCAGGCACTACTACGATTACTAGTGAGATACACATCTATAACACATATATCAAATATACCTTTCTTCTTGATGTTGCCGTTCTTCAGATCCGCCAGGTACTTGGGGCAGTTACGCTTCCAGTGACCAGCACCCTTGCAGTAGAAGCACTCAGTTTCAGGCTTAGGACCAGCCTTGGGCTTCTTAGCAGGTGCGGCAGCTTTCTTGCCGTCCTTCTTGAAGTTGCCCTTGTTCTTAGGCTTGCCCCGTTTCTTGAAATTGGTGGTCTTATTGACCATCAACACTTGGTGCTCCTTATTGATCTCCACTTCAGCAGTTTTCAGCATGGACGACAGTTCAGGCAACGTATTGTTCATGCAGTGCATGTTGTAGTTCATCACAAAGTTCTTGTAACTTGGTGGCAGTGATTGAAGGAGACGGTGAATCCCCAATTCATTAGGAATCGATATTCCCAACTCTTGGAGCTTCTCAGCGTACCCAGACATGGTCAGCACGTGCTCGCTAACGGAGCTTCCCTCTTCCATCTTACAGTTAAAGAACTTTTCGGAGGCCTCATAACTCTCCATGGCCGCGCGAGTCTCAAAAATTAGCCTGAGCTCCTTAATGATCTCGAACGGGTCGTGGTGCTCAAAACGCTGTTGGAGCTCCGCTTCTAAACCGTACAGGATGGCACACTGAACTGTGGAGTAATGATTCTTCCGAGTGGCGATAACATTCTGTTCGTCATCGGTGGCATTATCTGCAGGTGGGTCACCTAGCGGTGCATCGAGCACATAGGTCAACTGACCAGCCCTGAGGACGATCTTCAGTCCACGGAACCAGTCCGTGAAACTGCTTCCATTGTTTTTAAGCTTTTCTTTCTCTAGGAACGCATTGAAATTGATGGAGGGGGTCGCCATAATCTACAACAATTTGCAAGTAGTTTAGACTAAGTTTATGACAAATTGAGTTCAAATTTAATTCTTAAACTAACTAGGTGAACTCCTACTCAAAACAACATCCCTCACATTGTCTTAGTGATTACACGAACCAAGTCCACTACACCAAGTCCGATCTTCATGAGAGAAGATGTAGTTTCATCGGCGAACAATCTTCATGTTCATCATATCATTTATATGACTCATGCTCTACCTTTCGGTATTCCGTGTTCCGAGACCATGTCTGTACATGCTAGGCTCGTCAAGACAACCTTAGTTTCCGCATGTGCAAATCTGGCTTGCACCCATTGTATGCACACGTAGAATCTATCACATCCGATCATCACGAGATGCTTCGAAACGACGAGTCTTAGCAACGGTGCCAACTAAGGGTGAACACTTTATTACTTGATATTTAGTGAGAGGGATCATCTTATAATGCTACCGTCGCGATCTAAGCAATACAAGATGCATAAAGGATTAACATCACAGGCAATTCATAATTAGTGTGATATGATATGGCCCTTTCTTCTTGCGCCTTTGATCTCCATCTCCAAAGCACGAACATGATCTCCATCATCACCAGCATTGCGTCAAGGTCAGTGGCTCCGCTTCATGGTTGTCCATCATCACCAGCAACTATTACAACTACTTGGAATAAAGCTATTACAAGATGAATAAACACGCAGGTCTTAACAGAATTAAAGACAACCATTAGGCTCCTGCCGGTTGCCATATTACAACAAGGATCGTTGCATACATCAAATACAATCACAATCACATGATGGCCATACCACATCAAAAAAACCCTGCAAAAACAAGTTAGACGCCTCTAATTTTCTTTGCAAGTTTTACGTGGTTTGGGGCTTTCGCATAAGACCGATCTTACCTACGAACAAGAACCACAACGTTGATACAAGTGTTGTCAAGATGCTCATTGTAAATTGAATCTTAACTATGGTGGGAGAGACAGACACCCGCAAAGCCACTTGTGCAAAGCAAGTTGCACGTCAAGCATGGAGCAAGTCTCATGTGCGATGACATGTAATGTTAGCCCGAGCCGCTTCATCCCACCATGCCGCAAGATGCAAAGTACACGCTAAGACACCGACAACAAAAGCATCAACGCCCACAAAAACATTGTGTTCTACTCGTGCAACAGATCTACGCATAGATACGGCTCTGATACCACTGATGGGTTCGTAGCATGGAAAACAAAAAATTTCTACCGCAAGAACGAACAAAATCCAGATCTAATCTAGATAAAAGCCAAGATCTAATCTATTAGACATGTGCAACGAGATAGATGGAAACTAACCCTTGTAGATCCGAAAGCGTTAACGAGATTAGATCTCGTGGTTGATGTAGTCGATCACTTGCCGATCTCAAGATTGTGTGGACGATCCTTCCGGCGTCGCGTTCCAGCAGCGCTTCCGCAGTCGGTCAAGTGGACGATCCTTTCGGCGCCGCGTTTCGGCAGCGCTTCCGCAGTCGGTCACACGTGTGGAGTCGAAGCAGACCTTCCTCTCCCCGTTCCAGCGAGCAGCGGAGGTAGTAGATCTTCTCCACGGAATCCCAGCAGCACGACGGCGTGGTGGTGGTGGTGGAGTAGAGAATTCTGCAGGGCTTCGCCTATGCCTGTGCAGAAGAAAGGTGGAGGAGAGAGGCGGTAGAGATTGGAGTTATGGGAGCGGGGTAGGAGGGGGCGCCCCTACCCTTCTATTTAAGGGGGGTGAGGCGCCATGGGAGGGGGAGTCCTTGTAGGACTCCCCTTCCCTCTATGGCCGGCGGATTGGGGAGTGGGGGGAGGAGTCCTCCTCCCCCATGACTCCTAGTCTTGACCCACCAGGACTCCTTGATCCCTTCCTTGGTTTTCAAGCAAACTCCAAGAAATCTTCTAGAACCTTCCAGAACATTCTGAAACCTTCTAGAACCCTCATACAAATACTCCGGAACATTTCCTAACTCAGAAAATGATCCCCAATATATGAATCTTATTCTCCGGACCATTCCGAATCTCCTCGTGATGTCCCGAATCCATTCCGAGACTCCGAACAACATTCGGTCTCCAACACATATTCCATATCTACTTAAAACAACTTCGAACCTTAAGTGTGTCACCCTACGGTTCGTGAATATGTAGACATGATAGAGACACATCTCCTATCAATAACCATCAGCGGGACCTGGAGATCCATAATGGCTCCCACATACTCAACGATGACTTCGCGATCGATTGAACCACTTACATACGAAACCAATTCCCTTTGTCACGCGATACTATACTTATCTGAGGTTTGATCGTCGCTATCTCCATACCTAGTTCTACCTCGTTACTGATAAGTACTCTTTACTCGTTCCGTGATATGTCATCCCTTGTGACCTAGTCACATGCTTGCAAGCTAACTAGTTGACATTCCACCGAGAGGGCCCATAGCATATCTATCCGTCATATGGATGGACAAATCCCAATCTTGGTTCATGTGCTTCAACACATACTTTCAGAATACCCAATGACATCTTTATAACCACCCAGTTACGAAGCGGCGTTTGATGTCATCAAAGTATCCATCCGGTGATGGTGATTAACATAACCTCATGGTCGAAGGATTAGGTTACTATGTATTTGAAAGCTTACAGCAATACGAACTTAATGACTTGATCTTATGCTACGCTTACTATGGGTGTGTGTCCATCACATCATTCTCCCAATGACATAACCTTGTTATTAATCACATCCTAATGTGCATGATCAGGAAACCATGATCATCAATTAATCAACAAGCTAGTTCAACAAGAGACTTACTAGGGACTCATATATGTTTACAAAACACACATGTATTAGTGTTTCCTAATAATACAATTATAGCATGGGATGTAAACATTCATCATAAACACAAAGATATAATAATAACCACTTTTATTATTGCCTCTTGGGCATATCTCCAACAGGAACTACCTCCACTACCGGAGGACGATAGCCGACCAGATGTAACAGCAAGGGCAAACCAAGCCCGCCTGGACCGACCGAGCCTAGAAGGACTCGTGAAGCCCCGCCGCCACACTTCAGCAAGGGTGTCACCATCACCGCTAACCCTAGCGCTACTGCCAACTCCTCCATCCACCAGTGGATCTGCCGCCACTGCAGATCCGCGCCTCCAAGCAGCCGCACCATCGCTACTGTGGTCACCCGGGCCAACCGGACCGCCGTCGATCTGAGGAAAACCACGAGCTCGCACCTACGGGCAAAACCAATCACCAAACCGGGCACCAATGGCAGGGAAGAGGGGGTCCACGGGAGCTAGCACAAGGACAGCTAGCAAGGCAATCACGGCACCTCCGGACTGCTCGCAAGTCATAACCCACAGATAGCCACCAGATCTAGGCCCACCTGGCCTGAATCTGGCCCCCAACCACACGACTAGGGGTGGTGCGCAAAAGCCTCCTAGCTAGAGCCAATACATGACGGCTAGGGCCCTGCAAGGCCCAGATCAGGCCCTCAGTGGCCTAGATCTGGCCCGCAAGACCAAGATCGGGCCCTTACCGGCGACGTATACAGTATATTTTGTAACAGGAAGGATGGCAGGTAGGTAGGGCCCTTCTAAATCTGTACTACTCTGGCCTTTGAGACTAAACGACGAGAATTGGTGACACTGGCCGTCTTTCCAGATGTAAGCCTAGCTAGGGCACCTGAAATCCTGGTCTAAGGCTAGGCGTGTCAAGTCCGAACAACCGAATCTGCACATCATCATCGTCGCAAAACGAGAAGTACACGCTCGACGGAGACGCCACGCCACAGAAACGAAATTTCCCAAACAGTACTAGTACCAGCCATGTCTCGTAGTACCCACACGGAATTCGTCCAAGATCGACGGTGCGCGTCTCCGTTCGCGCCGTGCGCGCGGGAGGGTGGGGCGTTCCATTCCGCGGCATGAATGCGCGCTAACGACTCGACCCTGGCCGTGTGCTGTTCGGAAACGCTAACCTGACACCGAGTTTGTTTAGGGGGGGAATGGGAAGGGTCATCTTCGTCATAAATAGCCCGGTGGTTCCTGCTACTATTGGCTACTGCCTACTGCGTGGTTGCATGACCGGTGCGTGCCCCGTTGCTGCACCGACCCGGCGGAGTGGCTAGCGTAGGCTACTAGTACTAGTACGTCGCATCCAGGAATTCAGTGCCTTTTTTCTTTCTTTCTTTCTCTTCCTTGTGAATGAGTGGTCAGTGCGAGCATTATACCAAACGAAGATAGATATCACTGTCCTGATTATCATGTATCGGTGGTGGTTGGAGGCTGATGAAAAGGGGAGACTGGAGATAGAGGCATGATGAGATGGATGCTACGATCGCCATTTAGAAAAAGGCTGGGGCAACAAGACTCCAACGCGACGGAACTAGTAGTAGGAAGAAGATTTCATGTGAAGTTAACTAGTACTAGCAGCTCGCTGCTGACTCCAAGGCCAAGCTCAAACTCTGAACTCAAGGACATGAACAGTAGTAGTGGTACTGCCAAGATTTTCCAGGGTTTTAGTTTAGAAATGCTGTGCTCCATCACGGCGCCATTTGTTGGTCGGTAGTAGGGGCATATGGTACTGGCTAGCACCTAGCAGTACTGTGCGCATGGGGGAGCGTATCTCATCATAGTATAGCTGGCCAGGCTTCTTTAGCGGCCACGACGTGCTGCTTGGCCGTCGTCGATCGGTTCTCTTCTAGACGCCCCGTGTCCCACCCCACCTCCCCACTGCGTGATCCGTACCTTTTTCCGTGCTCTTCGCTGCCGTTTCAACCAGACATTTTTAATTTTTATCTTTTGCAGGAGCTAGCTGCGAACCAATTGACCGACCTCGGTACGTACGGATGGGGCGGGCGGGCACTCGTATTTATGCTGCTGATGCTGGTTGGGAGTTGAGCTGATGATGCAGTTGTTTGTACATGAGCACCTAGCTTGGTTTGCGCGTGATGCTCGACCGCGATGTGCCGCCAACTTAATTTGACACGCATTATTCAGTACGGTGAGATCAGAGCAACTCTAGCATAAGAATACGCTAATAAGTTCGCACCTCGTTCGGACAGAATAGAAACGCCACCGGAAACCGTGCGTTGAACTCGTATTTGATCATGCGACAAAACAGTACATAATTATCCATATTTCTACATATCAAAAGTCTAAAACATAAATTAAACTACCCTATTATATTTGGACAACGATGCCACTAACCCTAATGGCAAAATCGAGCCCCGAATGACCTCACAAGAGCTTCAGAGCGCGCGGCGACGTCGCGGCAGCGAGGCGCAGATGGAGGGGATGTGCTTTGGGGATGACGAGGCATAGGGCGGGACGGTGGCGGCGCATACGCGCACATGGATGGTGGCAGGGCCAGCTCGCAATTGGTCCACCACCGGGCCGCCCACTTCTTCGCCCCCTCCGAGCGAACAAGCTTTGCCCGCCCTTCGACTGGAGGTCTCTGCAACGCTGCCTGCTACCGTCGTCGCGGGAGTTCCCGTCACGGCTGCAACGCCCCCCCTCCATGCACGCACGCACGCAATACATATACTAGTTGCGGGATGGTATTTTCGGGCCACTGTAACAATTTTTACGGGCCAGACCTCTTAAAAGATCTGCTAGGTGGGAAAAACCGCGATAAACTGTAAAGTCGCTGGAATTTTACGGGCCGGTCATATTTAACATGTGTGCTAGAATTGCTCTTAGTGTAAAAAAAAAGTTCGTATGTAGTAGTACAGGGAGAGATTAGGCGGAACAGTAAGTCCCAATTTGAGCGGCCCAGTTCACTCGAGAATCACAAGTAGTACAAGGAAGGGGCCCCCGTCACTTCACGCACTTGCAATTGGTCGTGTTGGTGGTGTGTGAGCCTGCCCTCACTCACGTATAGGCTCACACACTGGCTGGCAACTACCGGTGGTAGTACAAAGTAGCCATAGATAGATTCCACACCCGAGTAGCCAAAGATCTGGTGATGCGGATGGGGCTGTTGTGGGCGCACCACACCACGCCACGCCAGCCACACAGGGACCATGTGACGGATGGATGGATGGCCTCAACTCAAGTGACCCTAAAGACAAAACCTGGGGGGTCCGCAGCAGTGCGCTACTTCGCCGGCTCTGCCTTTCGGTTTAGCCACAATCGGCAACCCAAAACCCAGGATCGACTGCTCACAATAATGAGGGAGGACGTATGTACATGAAGAAGTGAAGTGGTGGGCGGCCTCGTTTCTGGAAAGAACAAAAGTGTCCATCGAGGGCCGGTGTTATCTCTCCCGTCTTCATTTGGCTCATCGTCGCTCTTATGGTACTATTTGGGTCGGTTTTGAGAAGATTACCCTAAAAAAAGAGGAGACGCTCAAGCTGAAGCAAGCTTGTTTAACCGCTCGATGGTTTATGGAAATCCAAGTTGTATATATAAGCCAATATTCGCCAGGGCTTTTGGAAAGGTGGGTGCGTGAGCTGAACAAACGTGGTACAGTATATAGCAAGCCCACCGACACTGACACTAACCCACACCCGGCCGGTGGTATATTTCAGGTGCAATCTTCACGTCAGGAGTATCCCCAGCTGCCACAATAGTTCAGATAGATCAGAGAATCATCAAATGTGTGCGATAGAATTGTGCGGTCCTTCTTTTAGGAACATTTTCCTCTTCGTCCAATAGTGTACAGCAACAAGCGTACAAAAATATATGTGCATTGAGTTGTACGCCTCTTTCTCCCTTAGGACATATCGTCACGTTATAATGAAAGGATTTGCATTCCAAATGGATGCTTTCTAGTAGTTTCTTAAATGGTAAACCCTAGAAAATAAACGCCCTCTTAGAGTAAGCACATGAGTGCTTAATGGAGTATATACTTACTAATAGTAGATTCTTCCTTTCTTTTTGCTACCATCTTTTTTATCAATAGCAGTAGGGAAGATCCTTACTGCGCCATTTTCATTATAAAAAGATATATTTGCAAAGTTCAGAGAAAATAGAAATAAAGTAAAAAATACAGAACAAGATTCATAAGAGATCTGGCTAATCCTGCAATCCCTCTTTCAAAACTTGGCTTTGCTCTGTGAATAATTTGTAAGAAGTATTCCTTGAACATTCCGAAGCATACTCCAGAAATCTCTGCTTCCCGTTCAAATATTTTTTTTGTTTATGTGATTACATAAACTCCATGAACCAAGAATAACAGAGTCACTAAAATATTTCGTTGTTTTCCTCCGTTTCTCACCTGCAATCATCTCAATGAGAGGGAAGTCCACATCCCACTCATGGTTTAATCTCCACCGGAAAGTTCCTACTGAAATAACATTCCAAAAAGAGGTGCTTCACATCCTCAATCATGTTCTCATCACATAGCACACATTTGTATTTCTTCTACTATTAGCTGAAAAAGAAGCAGTAGAAATTTTGAAAAGTCTCTGTCTCCTAATTTCTAGTGCTTTCTTTAATTTGTTTTAAAAAAAATGATGTTCATAGGTTAAAAAAAATCTCCTCAACGAGGTACACTACATGCATGTAAAATTGCAGCACTAAATTCTTTAAATTCTAGGCTACGCATAAATGAAAAGGTTGGAGTTGTGAAAATAGCAGTATTCACTATACTCATGTGTTAGTATACTTTTTTTTACCGCTCGTGTGTTAGCAGCTTTATTTCTTTCGGGTTTTTCAGGAGCTGCAGGAGTTTAAGAAAATCGAAGTTGTATGCTAATATTCGCCAGGGCTTTTGGAAGGGCGAGTGCGTCAAATGAACAAACGTGGTATATAGCCCATCGACACTGACACTAACCCACGACCGGTGGTATATTTTAGATGCATTCAACTTGTAATTCACGTCAGGAATTCCCCGCTGCCACAATAGTTCAAATAGATCAGAGAAGCATTAGAATTGTGCAGTCCTTACTTTACGAACATCTTTCGCTTCGTCTGTAGTGTACAACAAGTGCACACATATATATGTGCATTGAATCGTATGCCTCTTCTTTTAGAAACCTTCATACATATCCTCACGTTGTGATTAAAAGGGGTTGCATTCCAAAAATGAATGTTTTCTGGTTTCTTAACTAGTAAATCCCAGACAATAAACACCCTCTTGGAGTACCCACATGGGTGCTTAATAGCTACTACTAGTAGATTATTTTTTCTACTATTGGCTAAAAGATATACTCTAGACACGTTTTAGTGTCTATACATTAGCTTCACAAATCTAAAACATCTTATATTTCTAAACGGAGTAGAAATCTGTGTTAAATACAATACAAATGTAGTAAAAATGCAGCTGAAAGGTGTAGTACAAATAAACTTAGTGCAAAGTTGCAGTAGGAAAATGCACTGCTATACAAGAACATGATAGAAAGTAGATTAGGATAGAAAAGGAAGATACATTAGAAGAACAAATGTCGTCAACATATATGAAATGGATCTAGTTTAAAATATCATGTCGATACAAAGGAGAAAGGTGAAAACATCTATTCCCTCCGATCTAAATTAATATTCTCAGATTTGTCTAGATTCGGATGCATCTAGACATGTTTTAGTGCTAGATACATCCGAATTTAGACAAATGCGAGAACATTATTTGGATCGGAGGGAGTATTTTATTTGGAGACTCCATTTGAGTACTTTTTGAAATTCAAGTTAGTTTTTGAATAGCAGACATCCTTTATTTTGAAAGCCTTTTCTTGGCCGCAGGAGAATGTTAAACACAAAAAATAGTACGTGTAGACACAAAGTCGTTTATTCAAATCTTAAAATGTGGACATGCAAAAAGAATCATCATAGAGAAAAAAGTTCCATATGAACAAAAGCAATGTGGTACTAACAGCTAAAGATGTCCAAAATAAAAGAAGCCGTGACCACAGTCAGGATAAACCCTTGGGGAAAAAAGATGATACGACAATCAGGGTACACCCTCGAAAAGAGAAGATGATACGGCATCAAGGTACACCAATTTGTTTCCGGAGTTCCCCAGGAAGTTGACTACGTACTCGCGTGATAACACCATGCATGTCGTTGCAATTTCCAAAAGCTCATAGCAACATTGGACGCGTCAGCTAAACTCTAGGCTTATTAGAGGTTCCAACAAATAAAGATTGGTTTCTTATTGCTGGTAGCCTGGTACCACAAGGTATTGCATTGATTCATTTCATGGAATCTCACTTTAACTAGAACTTTTGCTTTGCAAAAGAACATAAAGAAAAGACATTTATATAGCTAAGGATCTTTACTGTGCAAAAGAAAGGAAAAGCTAAGGATCTTTGTTTAAAGATGATAAGTGGATGGAAAATTTGCTGGCAGTACCATGTAACACAGGAATCTATCCTGAATCAAAGCCACCAACCGAAATAGATGGGGCACGGGTTAAGGCGGACCTTTGATTAGTCTACAGTTTCCACCATCACGTGGATATATAAGTGCTAGATATATGTAGTCGTCCTTTCAGTACGTATGCTGTATGTAACTATGTCAGTCTTCCCCGAATAAAAGAACTGTATCGAAGTCAAACCAATTGGGCACAGTTTGGTGTGCATGTAGCGTTAAATTAGTGCTCAACCATCCCTTAATTATACAACTATGTTGCTACACGCAGCTCGTTGAATGGAACAAGTACATGGTCCCATGCATGCAGCAATGCATAAATTTGTATAGAAAGAAAGGCAACGACAACATACTTTGATCGACCAGACACTTTGTCACCACGACGGTGCCATGCATGCGAGCCCCATTAGTCGATACGTCGATCAACCAAGTGAAAGCAAATCTGGGGTGGTGGTACCTACGTAGATAAGGAAGCCGCCGTGGCTTGTACACCTCGCCATGTACGCGTGCGTAGGTGCACAAACTCCAGCTGATCAACCGGGCAGATAGTCGAATGCAAATGGTGGAAATTAAGGACATCGGAGAATGTTAACGCAACTTTTAGATTTATCATGAATGTTTTGGAATTGTATTTGTTTCCAATTTGTTCTGTACAATGTACTATGCTTAGTAGATCAATCAAGTCATATTATCCGTCTTCACCATATATAGAATAAATTGCAAAACCACAACACAACTGGGGAAAGCTTATCAATCCTTCCCCAAAAAACTTGAAGGCATGCATTTTAGTGGGTGTTTGATGACTTTGCCCTAATTTTAGTAGGTGGAAAACATGCATTTTAGAAACTCTATTTAGCATCCAGGATGCAGAAAATTTATTTTGGACCCAACATATTTTTACATTGTTATATTGAAAAATTATGTTTTGTATACGAATAATTATGTTCATATATTCACCACAACCAAAAAAAGACAAAAAGTGGAGTTTATGACTCATTATAGTGTAAAAAACACCAAAAATACGTCTTTTACGTCGTATTTTTATACGGCATGTAAACAAAAAATATATGTCATTTCTATATCTTCTTATGTTCTTCTCGACTTACGAAATGAAATAAAATTTACATGACATAAAAAAGAACGATTCTAAAGATAAAGGTGAGTGTAGAATAACTATTCTGCACCCTGGTTATTCTACATCCTGGTGGTAAAATAGCGCGCGCACACACACACATATATTTTCCACTCTCATACCACAAACCTATCGGATCCCAGGCACCACCACTCCTCTCGCCCACCCATATTGACCCCTGACCTTGGTCGTGTCGCTAGCCACCCATGTTCAACCTCTTCTTTTCTTGTCTTCCACGAATGGAGCAGCATGACACATCGTAGATCGACATAAAAAATATAATATGCTTAAAACTTACATGAACTAGTAATTAGAGCATGACATTGGTGTACCTACCTAGAGACCAGTGGTACCAGTAGATATTAAACATGTATGTATAGAGCCGCTAAGCCTAAACTATGTGGGGCACATGTATGCGGTTACATATTGAATTAAAGTATAACTAAACTTTATTTTTATTACAAAACATAATTAAATAACAAAAGTGGCATATACATCGTCTTTAACATATGAAATACCTCGTGACTATGCTATTTCTCCTCAAAGGTTTGCTTCGATCACATTACTTCATAATATTAGTGGCTTGAGAGTTTTTATTTCTTCGACACCTCGTTGTTGATTGATTTTACTTCTCATCAATCATTGGATCACCAGGAAACTTTGAATCCTACATCAAGGCACGACAAATATACAAGTTTGGATAGTAGATAAATATGTACAATCATATAACGGATCCTACATTGTCAGCGTGTGAGTTCTACGGGACTACGTGTCTGCCTTCGGCCCACGAGGATCGTGGGGTTACAATGGTGTAAATTAGTTGTGGGATATACATGATAAAGAGTGATGGCAATAGTAGTGGTGTGGCGGATAATAACATGATGTGTATGTCCTCCCTCCCTAAGATGTCTTCTTCCCTCTATTAAATCAGCTATGTGTGTCTGGTCTAGGATTCTTTTGCATCCCAAGACTAGGTTTTACGATAAATAATGATTAGTAGATAGTTAAATGACTTAAATAAATTCTCGAATAACAAGACTGTATTTGAATACACAATCAACTCATCATTAGTAGAAGAATTTAAGGTGTCGACTAAAATATCACCTTCGGTCAATTCTAGAATTCCCCTTTTTTGCTGCGTGGATTTTCCCAAACATTAATTGTTTGTCTCTTTATTTTACTAGTACTATTAGTAACTTCATGAAGGACTAAAATAGAAACATTGAAACCACAAAATGCATCGAAAATGTTCCAAACACTTTGATTATAATCCATGTGGAGTACACGGTGTTGTATGGAAAAGAAGTGCGAATACTAAAACATGCCGGCTATCATTTGCCTAAAATAAAACCTCTCCATACATGAGTTCCGTTTGGTGCACCGTACACTTCTGGGTTCTGGCCTTTTCAGCCGTGTCCATCTCGATCGCTCCATTGAAATTAGTCTTCGACGGTGGTGAGCATATGATGTATCGGAATACGTCTAGTCTAGGGAACTGAATTCCTCGAGAGCGTTGAGCCGATTAATTATAAACGTGACAAGGGTGAATACGTACGGACATGGTCCCACCAGTTCGTCCCACGAGCTACGTACAGCCTACGACCTAACATGAAGTGCATCCAGACCGCTAGTTTAATCAGGTCACTGTTGCACCCGTACGTACGCGCGACCCGTATGAAAAATGTGCCTTAGGAGGACGTACTTCCATCGTCCATGCTTAGTAGGTGCAATCGCAACACGTGGACGTGTCCTATTTACTAGTATTAATTAATCTGTGTAACAGCGACAATCTAGCTAGCATATGCTCATTGATGCCTTCTTGGATTGATCCTATCAAGTTCGTGCACGATATGTTTCTTTATTTTCCTTCCTATAAATTTATTGAGAGCATAAAATTGGTTAGATTTGTTGGACCGTCGTTATTCTGCGTACATTAATGTATTGAAATCGTGACATGATGATGATGATTGAGTAGTTCGGGTATGCATGTCCAATTAAAACGTTACGGCGACATCACATGTGCCTAATTTCGGCACGGACGGAGACTGGATAATAAAATCCGAAACTGAACTAAACTCGCCAAATGTGGGGCGCTTTCCCCTGACCGACGAACAGAGTACGGTTGCGGGCGCATATGATTTTGGTTTGTAAAATACTTTTTCCCCCACAAAATAAGTGATGTGTATTGGCTAGAGCCTAGATTTAAATATATTTAGACACATTTTAGTATACAGATACATGCTAATTTAGGCAAATCCAAGTCACGTATTTTGAAGGGGAGGAAATATATTTTACCTAGTGTAATGTATAATTTAGGCAAAATAAGTCACGTATTTTACTCAATCGTACTTTTTTAACTCTTGCTAGATTCTAAAGCCGATGAAGATGACGTCAACACCAACTGATGCTCAAGATGCTTAAAAGAATCGTCACCAAAAGTCAAGTTCTTGAATGAAGTCGATGGAGTCACCATATACATCAACTGAAGTGAAGGCGAAATTTCTGATTAGATAGGAGTATAATCTCTAGCCATAGAATCTACTTCTGTAGAGCATTGATATAGCAACAATCGCAAGTCACCGATATATATATCAATAGTAGTATTATTTATATAATAAACTTCGAGTTGCTATTGATGGTTTTCTTCTGTATAATGTTTTCTCACTGTTTAGAGAAAGTTTTCTGAATCTTTTGTAAAGCTCTGAGTTGTAATCTAGTCATATTTTGGACCCGTGATATTTTTGTTGTACCATTCCGAGATAAGTAATACTAGTGAAACGGTGTTTCATTGATGTTATGTCAACGACTCTAGTGTACTACATCCTGCAGTGGTATGCTGGGTCGCCACAAATACTTTGTATTCTGAGTTGTAGAAAAATGACAAGAGGGTAGATCTGTGAAAGTATGTTTTCAAGTCCCCAAATTTTATCAAATTTGTTTTTTTATGTAGGCCAAAATACAAAGAATTTCACGTTATGGTTTTGCATGCTCGTGGGATACAACACTGATTATGTTCGATTTTTTTTGATTTTTTGAAATCTGTGAAATATGATTTATTTTTTAAAACAAAAGGAGCACAGGTGCCTGGGAGCCAAAGGCACTTTCCGAACATGATAAAGAATGGTGGCGGGAGTAGCGTGATAATAAAGATGGTGTGGACATCCTCCTTCTCCAAGATGTCTTCTTCCCCTCTTAAATCAGCTACTACATGTGTCATGCATCCCCGGACTAGGTTTCTTTTGCATCCCCGGACTATGTTTCACCTAGACCCTTTATGAAAGATCTTCCGTTTGACTACGTGAGAGTAGAATTCACATGGTATGACTTTCGTCTCCCCTTCGGTTTTTGTCATTGGAGACATGCCACAAAAGCACATACGTGTTCCCCCTTTTCGTCGAACATGCACATACAAACCAAAAACAAGTGAATTTGGATAATTAATGATTAGTACACAGATAAATGACTTCAATAAACTCTCGAATACCAAGATTGTAACTAGGAAAAAATGTGTACACAAACGGACTTTTTCAAGGATACACCATGGAGGTGTATCGGATTCATAGAAAAAGAGGACAAGATGGCCGATACAACGGCAAAAGGCTACGCGATACAAACACAACGCCACACGGTTACAACACAACCACACGACAAAGACTCTCCTTGAACCATCTCCAACCAAGAATGGCGAGGAGATGACACACCAAGCTTCTAGGCCGCGTTACAACCGAAGAAAGGAGTTGCACAAGACCGATCCAACTTAAGGAAGGCGCAAGCTAATGCACCGTTTGCCCATCGCGCCTAAGAGATGGCAAGTGAACGGCGGGACCGAGCCCGACTGGAGGAGGTGTCGACGAGGAAGCACCATCGACGGTGTACATAGCGCCCCGGAAGCCCAAGCTCTAGGCGACAGCCAAGGCCAGGCTCCAACTAGCGCACCGAGGACCCCAGGAACTACCAAGGCGACGCCCCCAAGGAGGGAACGACAATGCTGTGCCGCCGTCGCCCGATCCTTTAGCCGGGTCTAGGGTTTCCCCGGGTGTCCGAGGCGGGGAAGCACGGGCAACGCCAAGACGATGCCTCCAAGAAGGTAACGGCGCCCACGAGCGTCGCCCCCGCCAGCATCACGCAGGGATTTCTCCCCGGCCCTACCATCAACCCCAACATCACCAGACATTCAGTAAGGAGCCGCCTTGGACTAACCTCCCGCGAGAAGAGAGCCACAAATGCCGTCGGTGGAGCGGGGGGTTGATTGTCATCTCACCACCACTGAAACAGGGACTGGGCAGTGAGGACCCAGCCGCCGCCGCCGCCTGGGCTGGCCGCCGGCACCGCCAAGGGTGCTGGCCACCGTCGGCATGCCGCTAGCCAACATGGGCTCGGGGGGAGGAGGCCCCCCATGCCGGCCAGCCACCACCGCTGCAGCATCCACGCGGCATGCCGGAGCAGGAGCTCCTCACGCCGCCACCGCACCCAGAGCCGCGCCCCGCGCGGCCCGCACAGGCCCAGATCTAGCCCTGCCTCCACGTGCGACCGCGGGCACGGGAGCCCTCCACCTGTTGCAGCCTCCGTCGTGTGCCCTCCGCACCATCACGACTCGCCCTCCCTGCGCCGCCACCCGCCGCCGAGCCGTCGAGGACCTTCGCCGCCACCTAGGCCGACACCCCTCATGACGAGGCTGCACGGGAGAGAAAGGCCCCGCCCCCGTCAGCGGTGGCGCGAGCTTTGCCCGGCCGTGTCCTTCGACAGAGGCGAGGGAGAGAGGGGAGGGAGGGCCGGCCCCCAGCGGCGACGGCTTGGGTTGGCCTCTGGTGCCGCCCGAGCGGGGACGGCACCGGAGGTAGCCACACGATTAGGTGTTAGCATGGTAGCGTGGTGGTGGTTCGTACACAAACGGACTCATCATTATCAAAAGAATTTAGGGTGCCGACTAAAATGTCACATTTGGTCAATTCGGGAATTTCCTCTTTTTTGCTGCGTGGATATTCCTGAACATTTCTTTATTTTACCTATTAATAACTTATGAAGCACGAAACTAGAAACATGGGAACCACAAAATGCATCGAAAATGTTCCAAACACTTCGAATCCACGTGGAAGAAATGGTGTTGCATGGAGAAGAAGGCTAAGTCTGTAAGGAATGTACAATGCGGTGACGTCAGTCTTTCCTTATATTTGATACGTTGGATTTTTACTTAGTTGGAGGAAAGAGAAACAAGAAAGAGAAGGTTGTCTTCCCTTACTAAGGGTGATCTCTTATCAATAAGAAGACTATTTTCTTCATTGTACCATATGTTTTCCCTTAGCCAACCAATTTATTACTAAAAATAGTTATTCTCATTAATTACTAAAGATAGCAATAAGAGATAGTGCATTGTACAAGTTATATATTATGTCTTCTCTAAATGACATGGAGAGTTAAAAGAAGACTAAGTCTGTAAGACCTCTATTTTCTATTCTTAATCAATAAAAATAGCAAATGTTTTGTCTTGTTTAAGAAAAATAGTAACTGGGAATACTAAAACAGGCTAGCTAGCTATACCGTGATCGTTGGCCGGATATCATTTGTCTAAAATAAAACCTCTCCATACATGAGTGCCGTTTGGACCACCGTACACTTCTGGCCTTTTCAGCCGTGTCCATCTCGATCGCTCCATTGAAAATAGTCTTCGACGGTGGTGTGCATATGATGTATCGGAATACGTCTGGGGAACTGAATTCCTCGAGAGCGTTGAGCCGATTAATTATAAACGTGACAAGGGTGAATACTGACATGGTCCCTCCAGTTCCTCTTACGAGCTTACGGTCTATAGCATCAAGCACATCCACACACACCACACGGCTAGTTTAATCTGAACGTGCGAGATCACTGTTGCACCCCTATGCGCGACACGTATGAAAAATGGGCCTTAGGAGGACGTACTTCCATCGTCCATGCTTAGTAGGTGCAATCGCAACACGCGGGCGTGTCCAATTTACTACAGTATTATCCTTGTCTCAAAATAGATGTCACGGATTTTTTAAAATTAGATAAATGTAGACACTATTTATATATAGATACATCCAAATACTAATAAATTTTTGATATATGTTTTGAGACGGAGGGATGCTATTAATTAATTTGTGTAACAGCAACAATCTAGCTAGCATATGATCATTGATTCCTTCTTCGATTGATCCTATCAATTTCGTGCATGATATGTTTCTCTATTTTTCTTCCTATAAACTTATTGAGAGGCATAAAATTGGTTATGATTTGTTGGACGGTCGTTATTCTGCGCACATTAAAAGTAGGCCTATCGAAATCGTGATAGTATGATGGTGATGAGCGATTGTCTAGTTCGGCTATGCATGTCCAATTAAAACCATACTGCGACATTACATGTGCCTAATTTCGGCAAGGAGGGAGACTTATACTCCCTCCGTTCAGAAATTATTAGTTAATTAGAGAGTAAAATGCCACTAGTAGAAAACGGACCTTTGGTCCAGATCATTAGTTTCGGTTTTGGTATAAACCGGAACTAGCACTAGTAGAAACCGGACAGCCTCGGTTCGTAAGGGCCTTTAGCCCCGGATTTCGAACCAGGGCTGCAGAAGCGGGACTAAAGGTCCAAGCTTTAGCCCCGGTTCAGTTACGAACCTGGGCTAGAGGTCCAACCACGTGGCGTGCTAGGCGCGCTGGACAGCAGGACATTTAGCCCCGGGTCGTGTTACGAACCGGGACTAAAGGTTCCCTGCCGCGGCAGCATTTTGGGCCATTTGGCTGCCGCGACAGGGGATGAGGTTTTAGGGTTTTGTGTTTTTCTTTTCATTTTGTGTTTTGTGTTCAATCATTTTTCATTCTGTGTTTTCATTAGAAACAAGTTTTCGTATACATACAGAACGCTTCTACACAGTACTTGGCCACATTGACGCAATATATAATATAATTACTCTTACAAGCATATATGGAGTCCCAACAAGGTCCAGAGCATGTCTATTTGATTACATGGAGATTATTACATGGATGCTTTAGGGTCTACTTATACAGTATTCTCCGCATGGGTCTATGACCTCGTCGAGAAAAAATGCAGCAAATTCCTCTTGGATTGCTATTAGGCGGTCCTCTGGTAGGAGCTTGTCCCGCATCGCGTCCAACTACATAAAAAGGAGATCGTATGGATTAGACTCAACACGATTTTTTGTAATAAAAATAAAGCGTGAATATATTGTTTACTTACTCGAACATTTTTCGAGGGCTTCTCAATACTGATGCGAATGAATTCGCACACGTAGAATCCACATAGATTAGTTCCCTATGGCTGCCTCGCGCACTTTACAAAAATAGAATTCAATCAAATAATAATGCTAGCATGATAAATGCACATAAACTAGAATTAAATATATGCGCGGACTTAGCTCGTACTACTTACCGAGAGTGATTTAAAAAATAGCTCCTCACGCCATTGACCCTATCTTTGTTACAAGCTTTTATGAATTAACCCTATCTTTATTATAAATTTTTCAGTTTGTTGAACGCAGGTAGACGAAGAAGGATATTTTGCCCAGCTAGCTAGTTAGTTAGAATGATGAACTCACGCATGTGTGTGCTTCTAAAATCAATTTTCGAGACTCTATGTACCAAAACAAGATATATATTGATAGAATAATCCACATATTGTGATATTTACCTTAGAGTTTCTTACATTAATACACGATAGATAGTATCTAAACATTGATATCGTGCTATCACTGCAAAAATTACTACCAAACTAAATCCACAAATGCATCTATAAGATAGAGCATGAAATGGGCTAATATAGCAATGAGAGTTCAAAGGATGAAGTTGATGGGTTCGTAGCATGGAAAACAAAAAATTTCTACCGCAAGAACGAACAAAACCTAGATCTAATCTAGATAAAAGCCAAGATCTAATCTATTAGACATGAGCAACGAGATAGATGGGAACTAACCCTCGTAGATCTGAAAGCGTTAACGAGATTAGATCTCGTGGTTGATGTAGTCGATCACTTGCCGATCTCAAGATCGTGTGGACAATCCTTCCGGCGTCGCGTTCCAGCAGCGCTTCCGCCTTCGGTCAAGTAGACGATCCTTCCGGCGTCGCGTTTCAGCAGCGCTGCCGCCCTTGGTCAAGTTGACGATCCTTCCGGCGCCACGATTCGGCAGCGCTTCCGCAGTCGGTCACACGTGCGGTGTCGAAGCAGACCTTCCTCTCCCCGTTCCAGCGAGCAGCGGAGGTAGTAGATCTTCTCCACGTAATCCCAGCAGCACGACGGCGTGGTGGTGGTGGTGGAGTAGAGAATTCTGCAGGGCTTCGCCTATGCCTGTGCAGAATATGGTGGAGGAGAGAGGCGGCAGAGATTGGACGTTATGAGAGCCAGGGAGGAGGGGGCGCCCCTGCCCCTCTATTTAAAGAAGGGAGGGCGCGCCAGGGAAGGGGAGTCCTTGTAGGACTCCCCTCCTATGGGGCCGGCGGGTTGAGGAGGTGGGGAGGAATCCTCCTCCCCCACGACTCCTTATCTTGACCCAACAGGACTCCTTGATCCCTATCTTGATTTTCAAGCAAACTCCAAGATATCTTCTAGAACCTTCCGGAACATTCCGAAACCTTCTAGAATCCTCATACAAACACTCCGGAACATTTCCTATCTCATAAAATGATCTCCTATATATGAATCTTATTCTCCGGACCATTCCGGATCTCCTCGTGATGTCCCGGATCCATTCCGAGACTCCAAACAACATTCGGTCTCCAACGCACATTCCATATCTACTTAAAACAACTTCGAACGTCTTGTTCATGCAGTGCATGTTGTAGTTCATCACAAAGTTCTTGTAACTTGGTGGCAGTGATTGAAGGAGACGGTGAATCCCCAATTCATTAGGAATCGATATTCCCAACTCTTGGAGCTTCTTAGCGTACCCAGACATGGTGAGCACGTGCTCGCTAACGGAGCTTCCTTCTTCCATCTTACAGTTAAAGAATTTCTCGGAGGCCTCATAGCTCTCCATGGCCGCGCGAGTCTCAAAAATTAGCCTGAGCTCCTTAATGATCTCGAACGGGTCGTGGTGCTCAAAACGCTGTTGGAGCTCCGCTTCTAAACCGTACAGGATGGCACACTGAACTGTGGAGTAATGATTCTTTCGAGTGGCGAAAACATTCTTTTCGTCATCGGTGGCATTATCTGCAGGTGGGTCACCTAGTGGTGCATCGAGCACAAGGGTCAACTGACCAGCCCTGAGGACGATCTTCAGTCCACGGAACCAGTCCGTGAAATTGCTTCCATTGTTTTTAAGCTTTTCTTTCTCTAGGAACGCATTGAATTTGATGGAGGGGTCGCCATAATCTACAACAATTTGCAAGTAGTTTTAGACTAAGTTTATGAAAAATTGAGTTCAAATTTAATTATTAAACTAACTAGGTGAACTCCCACTCAAAACAACATCCCTCACATTGTCTTAGTGATTACACGAACCAAGTCCACTACACCAAGTCCGATCTTCACGAGAGAAGATGTAGTTTCATCGGCGAACAATCTTCATGTTCATCATATCAATTATATGACTCATGCTCTACCTTTCGTTATTCCGTGTTCCGAGACCATGTCTGTACATGCTAGGCTCGTCAAGATAACCTTAGTTTCCGCATGTGCAAATCTGGCTTGCACCCGTTGTATGCACACGTAGAATCTATCACATCCGATCATCACGAGATGCTTCGAAACGACGAGTCTTAGCAACGGTGCCAACTAAGGGTAAACACTTTATTACTTGATATTTAGTGAGAGGGATCATCTTATAATGCTACCGTCGCGATCTAAGCAATACAAGATGCATAAAGGATTAACATCACAGGCAATTCATAATTAGTGTGATATGATATGGCCTTTTCTTCTTGCGCCTTTGATCTCCATCTCCAAAGCACGAACATGATCTCCATCATCACCAGCATTGCGTCAAGGTCATGTGGCGCCGCTTCATGGTTGTCCATCATCACCAGCAACTATTACAACTACTTGGAATAAAGCTATTACAAGATGAATAGACACGCAGGTCTTAACAGAATTAAAGACAACCATTAGGCTCCTGCCGGTTGCCATATTACAACAAGGATCATTGCATACATCAAATACAATCACAATCACATGTTGGCCATATCACATCACAAATCCCCTGCAAAAACAAGTTAGACGCCTCTAATTTTCTTTGCAAGTATTACGTGGTTTGGGGCTTTCGGATAAAACCGATCTTACCTACGAACATGAACCACAACGTTGATACAAGTGTTGTCAAGATGCTCATTGTAAATTGAATCTTAACTATGGTGGGAGAGACAGACACCCGCAAAGCCACTTGTGCAAGGCAAGTTGCACGTCAAGCGTGGAGCAAGTCTCATGTGCGATGACATGTAATGTTAGCCCGAGCCGCTTCATCCCACCATGCTGCAAGATGCAAAGTACACGCTAAGACACCGACAACAAAAGCATCAACGCCCACAAAAACATTGTGTTCTACTCGTGCAACAGATCTACGCATAGATACGGCTCTGATACCACTGATGGGTTCGTAGCATGGAAAACAAAAATTTTCTACCGCAAGAACGAACAAAACCTAGATCTAATCTAGATAAAAGCCAAGATCTAATCTATTAGACATGAGCAACGAGATAGATGGGAACTAACCCTCGTAGATCCGAAAGCGTTAACGAGATTAGATCTCGTGGTTGATGTAGTCGATCACTTGCCGATCTCAAGATCGTGTGGACGATCCTTCCGGCGTCGCGTTCTAGTAGCGCTTCCGCCTTCGGTCATGTAGACGATCCTTCCGGCGTCGCGTTTCAGCAGCGCTTCCGCCCTTGGTCAAGTTGACGATCCTTCCGGCGCCACGATTCGGCAGCACTTCCGCAGTCGGTCACACGTGCGGTGTCGAAGCAGACCTTCCTCTCCCCGTTCCAGCGAGCAGCGGAGGTAGTAGATCTTCTCCACGGAATCCCAGCAGCACGACGGCGTGGTGGTGGTGGTGGAGTAGAGAATTCTGCAGGGCTTCGCCTATGCCTGTGCAGAATATGGTGGAGGAGAGAGGCGGCAGAGATTGGACGTTATGAGAGCCAGGGAGGAGGGGGCGCCCCTGCCCCTCTATTTAAAGAAGGGAGGGCGCGCCAGGGAAGGGGAGTCCTTGTAGGACTCCCCTCCTATGGGGCCGGCGGGTTGAGGAGGTGGGGAGGAATCCTCCTCCCCCACGACTCCTTATCTTGACCCAACAGGACTCCTTGATCCCTATCTTGATTTTCAAGCAAACTCCAAGATATCTTCTAGAACCTTCCGGAACATTCCGAAACCTTCTAGAATCCTCATACAAACACTCCGGAACATTTCCTATCTCATAAAATGATCTCCTATATATGAATCTTATTCTCCGGACCATTCCGGATCTCCTCGTGATGTCCCGGATCCATTCCGAGACTCCGAACAACATTCGGTCTCCAACGCACATTCCATATCTACTTAAAACAACTTCGAACCTTAAGTGTGTCACCCTACGGTTCGTGAATATGTAGACATGATAGAGACACATCTCTTATCAATAACCATCAGCGGGACCTGGAGATCCATAATGGCTCCCACATACTCAACGATGACTTTGCGATCGATTGAACCACTTACATACGAAACTAATTCCCTTTGCCTCACGATACTATACTTATCCGAGGTTTGATTGTCGGTATCTCCATACCTAGTTCTACCTCGTTACTGATAAGTACTCTTTACTCGTTCCGTGATATGTCATCCCTTGTGACCCAGTCACATGCTTGCAAGCTAACTAGATGACATTCCACCGAGAGGGCCCAGAGCATATCTATCCGTTAAACGGATGGACAAATCCCAATCTTGGTTCATGCGCTTCAACACATACTTTCAGAATACCCAATGACACTTTTATAACCACCCAGTTACGAAGCGGCGTTTGATGTCATCAAAGTATCCATCCGGTGATGGTGATTAACATAACCTCATGGTCGAAGGAATAGGTTACTATGTATTTGAAAGCTTACAGCAAAACGAACTTAATGACTTGATCTTATGCTACGCTTACTATGGGTGTATATCCATCACATCATTCTCCTAATGATATAACCTTGCTATTAATCACATCCTAATGTCCATGATCAGGAAACCATGATCATCAATTAATCAACAAGCTAGTTTAACAAGAGGCTTACTAGGGACTCTCATATGTTTACAAAACACACATGTATTAGTGTTTCCTAATAATACAATTATAGCATGGGATGTAAACATTCATCATAAACACAAAGATATAATAATAATCACTTTTATTATTGCCTCTTGGGCATATCTCCAACAGTCTCCCACTTGCACTAGAGTCAATAATCTAGATTACATGGTAATATACCGAACACCCATGGCGTTCTGGTGTTGGTCATGCTTTGCCCTAGGGAGAGGTTTAGTCAACGGATCTGCCACATTCAGATCAGTGTGTACTTTGCAAATCTTTATGTCACCATCTCGGACATACTCGCGAATAGCGTGGAAACGTAGCTTGATGTGCTTCAGCTTGCTATGTGACCTTGGCTCCTGCGCATTAGCTATGGCACCTGTGTTGTCACAGTAGATGGCCATCGGGTCCAACGCACTGGGAACCACGCCGAGTTCAGTAATGAATTCCTTCATCCAAACGGCTTCTTGTGCAGCCTCCGAAGCAGCTATGTATTCCGATTCAGTTGAAGATTTCGCCACAACGCTTTGCTTCGCACTCCTCCAGCTCACTGCAGCACCATTCAAAATAAATACATAACCCGACTGTGACTTTGAGTCATCCGGATCGGTGTTCCAACTAGCATCGGTGTAACCGTTTACAACAAGCTGTTCATCACCTCCATAAGAAAGAACCATATCCTTAGTCCTATTTAGGTACTTTAGGATATTCTTGACCGCTGTCCAGTGTTCCTCTCCAGGATCACTTTGATATCTGCTAGTCAAACTAACAGCATGTGCTATATCTGGTCTTGTACACAGCATGGCATACATGATAGAACCTATGGCCGAGGCATAGGGAATTTTATTCATTTTCTCTCTATCTTCTGCCGTAGCTGGACTTTGAGTTTTACTCAAGGTCTTACCTGACAACATGGGCACGAACCCTTTCTTGCTATCTTCCATTCTAAAGGTCCCGTTCGTGTAACAAAGCGGGGCTAAAGGGTCTGACTCCCGACCCGGCCTGCCTGAAACTCTTTAGCCCCGGTTTATTACACGACCCGGGGCTAAAGGTCCCGTTCGAACCGGGGCTAGTGTCTGCCATCCCTTTGGGCCAGTTCTAGCCGTTGGACCGGGGCATTAGTCCCGGTTTGTAGCCAAACCGGGGCTAATACCCCTGGACCAAAGGTCCGTTTTCTACTAGTGTAGTGCCCTGGTCCCAATAGCTAGAAATGGCCGCAGGACCCAGAAAACATTAGTCCCGATTCGTAGGGACCTTTAGTCCTGATTCGTTTAACAAACCAGGACTAAAGGGTCTGGCGCTAAAAAGGAGCGCATGCGTGGACCTTTAGTCCCGGTTTGTTAAACGAACCGGGACTAAAGGCTATATCTTCTTCCTCTCCCCTGCCCGAGCCATTTCAAGCTCACACAAGCATCTACCTCAAATTTATTCCCTCATGCTCGAGTTCTTGCCCATTTTTCTCAAGATTTGTGAAGATTTCTTGGCTCCACATCTATCGAAGGGTCCTAAGAGGTTAGCAACTTCATCCTTTCATATTTTTTTCTAGTTTTACCTCATTTCATGCTCTAGAAATGGAGGGATTTGTGTGGATTCTATCTCTATATATATATGGTTAATTTGGCACATATAGTTGATGAATCGAAGCACATAGATACATGAGTTTATCCTATCTATATATCTTGGTTTGGCACATAGACTCGAAATTCAGACGATTCACATATGCATCATACCGCTGTCGAGAAACAAAATATCCTTCTTTTTCTATGTGCTGTCACAAAATCCATTGCAACAAAAATAAGAATCAAAACTATGAAGGCATACATATATATAGTGGCGCCCTAGCATTTTAATCACCGACCGTTTAAGCAAACGAAAAACATGAACATGCTGGGGAGCTACCAAATTAAATTAGGGAGGCCTCTATGGCGAGCTCCTCGAAGATGTCTGAGGATGGGATTCTAAGATATATTTGAGAAGCTCTGCCGTAGTGGTGTCCCTGCTCTCGCACACCATCTTTAAGTTTATATCTTCTCTAGCTAGATCAGTATGCTGGTGGAGCTAACTAATTTCACATATTAGAGAGTGCCTCTACGGCGAGCTCCTCGAAGATGTCTGATGACGAGGTCCTAAGACATCTTCGAGAAGCTCCGACGTAGGGGTGTCCCTGGTCTCGCACACCATCTTGCAGTTCTTCACAAGAATGCATACCTATTTATAGATTAAGCAGCACAACATAGTGTCGGACACTGATGACATAATGTCGACACACTCACCCCTGGCATAATGCTGCCACCCACCCAAAATAGAGTCATCATTTACTGGCTTAGTGCTGCCCACTGAGGATATAGTGTCGACATGTTGTCGCCACTTCCACATTTAGTCCCGGTTGGTGCTTCCAACCGGGACTAAAGGTTCATCACATCTTTAGTCCTGGTTGTTGGCTTTAATTTTGTTTTTTAGATTAGTACTAATTAATTATGATTATGTTTGATGTACTTAATTAATTATATAATGCAGATGAGCCGGCAATGGATGTACGCTGACTGACTCTCTAGCGAGTTCATTAAAGGCGTGCATTCTTTTCTCCTTGTGGCCGAGGCAAACAAGCGGAATGGTTTTATGTCTTGTTCATGTGGTGTCTGTCGGAATCATAAGGAATACTCTTCCTCAAGAGTCCTTCACAACCACCTGTTTCGGTCCGGTTTCATGACCGGCTATAATTGTTGGACCAAGCACGGAGAAAGAGGGGTTATGATGGAAGGCAAGAAAGAAGAATAGAATGATAACGACTACCCTACTATGATCCCTGAATACGATGGTACTACAATGAAAGACATTGATGAAGAACGGGCATCAGATCTGCCCGATGATGATCTTAGTCGGGCCATTGCTGATGCCCATGAAGAATACGTAACTGAAAGGGAGAGGTTGAAGTTCAAGTAGATGTTTGAGGATCACAACAAATTGTTGTACCCAAATTGTGAAGATGGGCACAAAAAACTAGGTAGCACACTGGAATTGCTACAATGGATGGCAGAGAACGGTGTAACTGACGAAGGATTTGAAAAGTTGCTGAAAATAATGAAGAAGTTGCTTCCAAAGGATAACGAACTACCCGCCAGTACCTACGAAGCAAAAAAGGTTGTCTGCCCTCTAGGATTAGAGGTACAGAAGATACATGCATGCATTAATGACTGCATCCTCTACCGTGGCGCGGAGTACGAGAATTTGGATGCATGCCCAGTATGCACGGCATTGCGGTATAAGATAAGAGGAGATGACCCTGGTGATGTTGAGGGCGAGCGCGGCATGAAGAGGGTTCCTGCCAAGGTGATGTGGTATGCTCCTATAATACCACAGTTGAAACGTTTGTTCAGGAACAAAGTGCATGCCAAGTTGTTGCGATGGCACATGGAAGACTGTAATAAAGACGAGATGTTGAGACACCCCGCGGATGGGTCGCAGTGGAGACAAATCGAGAGAGAGTTTCCGGATTTTGCAGGTGATGCGAGGAACTTATGGTTTGGTCTAAGTACAGATGGCATGAATCCTTTTGGGAAGCAGACCTGCAGTCATAGCACCTGGCATGTGACTCTGTGTATCTATAACCTTCCTCCTTGGTTGTGCATGAAGCGGAAGTTTATTATGATGCCAGTGCTCATCCAAGTCCCGAAGCAACCCGGCAACGACATTGATGTGTACCTAAGGCCATTAGTTGAAGAACGCTTACAGTTGTGGCACGAGCAAGGTGTACGTGTGTGGGATGAGAACAAGCAGGAGGAATTTGACCTACGAGCATTGTTGTTCATAACAATCAATGATTGGCCTGCTCTGAGTAACATTTCAGGACAGACAAACAAGGGATACAATGCATGCACACACTGTTTAAATGAGACTGAAAGTATATATTTGGATAAATATAAGAAGAATGTGTACCTGGGGAATCGTCGTTTTCTTCCGCCCACGCTCACACTAAGAAAGAAAGATAAGCATTTCAATGGTGAGGCAGGCAACCGGTGTAAGCCTATCCGCTGTACTGGTGATGATGTATTTGATATGGTGAAGGATTTAAAAATAATCTTTAAAAAGGGTCCTAGTAGACAATCTGTTCCAAAGGATGATGTCGTACACGCACCCATGTGGAAAAAGAAATCTATATTTTGGGAGCTACCCTATTAGAAAGTCCTAGAGGTCCGCTCTGCAATTAACGTGATGCACCTGACAAAGAATCTTTGCGTGACGCTGCTAGGCTTCTTGGGCGTGTATGGAAAGAGCAAAGTTACACCCGAAGCACGGTAGGACCAACAACATATGAAAGACCGAGATGGCATGCATCAAGAGCTGTTTGAAGGTACTACCAGCTATGCTCTTACCAAAGAAGAGAAGAAAATCTTTTTTGAAGTCTTTTACAGTATCAAGGTCCCGTCTAGTTTCTCGTCCAATATAAAGGGAATAATAAATATGGCAGAGAAAAAAAATTCAAAACCTAAAGTCTCATGACTGCCACGTGCTTATGACCCAGCTGCTTCCGATTGCATTGAGGGGACTCCTGTCGGAAAATGTCCGAGTATCCATTGTGAAGCTATGTGCGTTTCTCAATGCAATTTCTCAGAAGGTAATCAGTCTAGATAGTCTACCAATGTTACAGAAAGATGTGGTCCAATGTCGTGTCAGCTTCGAGTTGGTGTTCCCACCATCCTTCTTCAATATTATGACGCACCTCCTAGTTCACCTAGTCGGAGAGATTAACATTCTCGGTTCTGTATTTCTACACAATATATTCCCCTTTGAGAGGTTCATGGGAGTCTTCAAGAAATATGTTCATAACCGTGCTAGGTTAAAAGGAAGCATCTCAAAGGGATATGGAACAGAGGAGGGCATTGAGTTTTGTGTTGACTTTATTCCTGACCTTAAGCCCATCGGTGTTCCTGAATCACGGCATGAGGGTAGACTTAGTGGAAAAGACACGTTAGGAAAGAAAGCAAGGATATGTATGGCCGGACATTCTCTCACTAAAGCACACTACATAGTTCTACAAAGTTCCACCTTGGTGGCTCCGTATATCGAGGAACACAAGAGTAGTGTACACTCCAACAACCCGGGGAAGCCTGGCTCCTGGATTAGAGATGAACACATGAGGACTTTTGGCAGTTGGTTGCAGATACATCTCATGAGTGACATAAATGTTGGAGAGCAGTTGTACTTGTTAGCCAGGTCACCATCTTCTAATATATTGACTTTCCAAGGGTACGCGATAAATGAGAATACATTTTACACGACCGCCCAAGATAAAAAGAGCACCAATCAAAACAGTTGTGTCCAATTTGATGCAACAGACGAGAATGGGAAAAATGATACATATTATGGTTATATAGAGGAGATATGGGAACTTGACTATGGACCTTATTTTAAGGTTCCTTTTGTTTCGGTGCAAATGGGTCAAGCTGACAGGAGGCACGGTTGAGGTAGACAAGAAATACGGAATGACAATAGTGAATCTCAACAACCTTGCGTATAGAAATTAACCATTTGTCCTAGCCAATGATGTGGCTCAGGTTTTTCATGTGAAAGACATGTCTACCAAACCGAGAAAAAAGAAAGATAAGAAAAAAATACAGCATACGATGAGCCAAAGCGCCACATAGTTCTTTCAGGAAAAATAAACATCGTGGGGTGGAGGATAAGACAGACATGTTAGAAAATTATGACAAGTTTCATGAAATTCTGCCCTTTGCTGTGAACGATGACCAAAGGATCCCGTTAATTAAGGAAGATGCTTCATGGTTACAGATCAGAAGAAAACTCTAACAATAGAGATGTGTGGATGTTGGTGATGTACAATATTATTAAACCTTTATTTTTAATGATCTGCTTATATATATATATGGATATGTACTATCTCGATCTCAATAGGTAGTATTGCAACTTGCTGTGGCCAGACATTTATTAATATTAAAACATAAAAATTAGTCATAATCATATCTAGCCCTGTAGTACACAGATTCAGGGTCGTCTTCGGAATCGTCATCGTCATCGTCGTCGCTCATAGCACGCAGCTGGATCCTCAGCCCTTCCGTAGCTTGTGCACAGGGGAACAGGGGAGGGGGCAACTACCACTCCGGCCTCGGATTCACGACATGCGGGGGAGGGGGCTCCCGGATGATGACCCCAGTACGCCCTAGGCCTTCACCACCACCACATCCTTGTGGCTATGCGGCTGGTGAAAGTGTGGGTACCTCAGGCGAGGATGGTCTCCCATGACGATGTAGCGTATCACGCCGGCGATAGTCCGGTTCGCCCACCACAGGCGGCGACCAGCCTCGTTGTGGTTCACGGGGGGCAGGCCGTCACCCTCGTACCTGGCGAGCTCCCTTTCCCGCCAGTTTGCGAAGAAGGTATTCCAGGTGTCGAGGTTGTCGGGATCCCAATGGGGATCCATCCACTACTCCGGCGTGAGCTCGAGGTAGAAGTGGTTCGTGATGGACGCCTAGCGGGCCGAACCTTGAGGCACCGGAGGAATAGCAACCACTCCAGCGCTTAACATCCAGTCGGCGGGCAGCCGGTACCCCGGCGGGCATTGGTAGCTGGAGGTGCACAGCGCCTCGGTCTCCTCGAACGTCAGAAAGGCTCAATAAGCGGTGTCCATTGTTGTGAGAGAGAAGGTGTGGATGTGTGGATGGACATGGCGGTCGGCCTAGATATAGAGGGAAATGGCGGGAAAACATGACGAAAAAGCAGGGGAAATGGCGAGAAAACATGGCGGGAAGCGGGGGAAATGGCGGGAAATATCTAGTCCCCGTTAATGGCTCCAACCGGGACTAAAGGCTCCTGAAATATGTTTAGTCCTAGTTACTAGTTTTAGTATTAAATATTATATTTCTAATGAGTATATTATTTTTTGTGAATATTTTGGTATATTATATGTATTTTTCCGTTTTTAAATAATAAACTATATTTTCCAACATTTATACTAAATATAATACTTGTTAAACAATAAATAGTTTCATTTAAGTTGTATAATAGAGTATGATAATATATTTAAACTATAGATCTTCTTTTTCTGAAAATTTTGATATATAACGCATAATTTTCTAAAAACTATACACTAGTTTTCTTTTTGTGCCAAAAACCCCCTTTAGCCCCGGTTTGTGATATAAACCGGGACTAAAGGTACCTTTAGTCCCGGTTTGGGTAAAGGGGTATGCGCGCGTGGGAATAGCAGCGGCCGAAAACACCTTTAGCCCGATCTGTATTACAAACCGGGGCTAAAGGATGGGGGTATAAATACCCCCACCACCACCCCGGGTCGAGCCACGACCCGGAGAGCCCATTCTTCTTCCCAGAGCAGACCCGCGCGCCGCCATTGCCCGCGTCGTTGCCGCCTACCGCGCCCGTGGAGAGGCTCGCCGCCGTCGCCGTTGCTGCCCGCCGCGCCCGTGGAGAGCTCGCCGCCGCCGTTCTTGCCGCCCGCCACGAGTTCGCTCCGCCGCCGTAGTCTTCCCGCCGCACCGCCGCCGTTGCCACCCGTCGCCCGTCGAGAGCTCGCCGCCGCCACCCATGTCCTCCGCCGCCCCTGCAGGTGAGGTCAATTTCTCGTTAGTATATATGTTAATTAGCTAGTTTAGGTTAGGTTAGTATTAGGGTTAATTGTTAGTATTAGTTAAGTTAGAATTAGTATTAGTTAAGTTAGAATTAGAATTAGTATTAGTATTAGGTTAATCTAGTTATTAGTATTAGGGTTAATTGTTAGTATTAGTTAAGTTAGAATTAGAATTAGTATTAGGGTTAATTGTTAGTATTAGTTAAGTTAGAATTAGTATTAGGTTAATCTAGTTATTAGTATTAGGGTTACTTGTTAGTATTAGTTAAGTTAGAATTAGAATTAGTATTAGGGTTAATTATTAGTATTAGTTAAGTTAGAATTACTATTAGGTTAATCTAGTTATTAGTATTAGGGTTAATTGTTAGTATTAGTTAAGTTAGAATTAGTATTAGTATTAGTTGTTAGTATTAGGGTTAATTAGATAAATACCCCCACCTCCACCCCGGGTCTAGCCACGACCCTGAGAGTCCGGTCCGTCCCGGGGGTATAACTAACCCTAAATAGCTGTTTATAGTAGTTAGTGTTAGGTTTAGGGTTAGTGTTATTAGGGCAATACTTATTGATTTAGTTATTGTTTATGTTTTATGATTGTTTATTGCTATTATTTAGTTATGCCGTGTCCACCTCGTCCGATCCTACTGGACTCCGTCGGTTCGGGGGATGTCCGAACCTGGGTTCCGCCGGGTTGGCACTGGGAGGTGCTACCTGTCGGGACTCGTACCTTGGTGTGGAATCTGGGTATCATCGTCGACCCGGAGCTTCTTTGGTGGCGTCCACGAGGTCCAGGAGCGGTGCAGAGGGAGCCGGCCTCCGAGGAGGTGGTACATCCTCATATTAGGGAGGAGGACGAGCATGCACGACGATATATGTATCTTTTGGAGACTAGGTTATCCAATATCTGGCAGGTTCACGAATCTCACCCGAGCTATTCTCCGGTGATGGTTCCTCTTCTCTGGGTGCAGAGCTGTCATGGCACAGAACGCGGCAGCCGAGTTCGCTAGTTTGATTATTATTGTACTTTATCTTATGAGTGAGATATGGGCGAGCTGTATTAATAATGTACTTTATCTTATATTATTGTACTTTATCTTAATGCAAAATTGTTTCATTATTAGTACGTAATTTTTTTCTGTATCTGAGTTGTCGCAATTGTAATATTCTTTTACTTAATGCAATATTCTTTTTCTATATTAGTTAAGCTATGGATGGTAGACAGAGTGAAGATGAGATTCTCAACATGATAGATGAGGGTACTAGGGGTTCTTATTACGATGGCTCCGAGTATCTTAATTTTTCTGAAGGAGACGAGGGTGGAGACAATAGTGGAGACGATGGTGCTGACCATGGTGGAGACCATGGTGAAGACACCATCATAATAACAAACTCCGTCGAGGTATATAAAGCCTCTACCGATCGATCACTAGTATAGATGCACTAATTGATTCATATATATGTACTGATGAATGTTTCTTCTCTTAGACCTCCGTATCCCGCCAATCTTCTACAAGGACAAGAGGCCCGGCACAAAAGTTGCCCGCTGATGTTCGTTTCAGCATTGACTTAGTCTCTGCGCTAGGTAAACCGTTGGAGCCCAAAGAATCCGTGAATGCATTTATACATCAGTGCGGAGTTATTGTTAGAGACACTGTCCCGATCACCACGTGAGATTGGAATAAGCCAGGAAAGAAAAGGGATCCAGCTGGGGATAGTTTTGTAGATGACAGAGCGAGAGATGCAATGTGGAATTCTCTCGTGACACATTTCACCCTACCAGTCTTGGAGACTGATGAGGTCACACAACAAATGACGAGGAAAGTCAAGCAGTTTGCTCTTAAGAAGATGGGTGAACTATTCAAGAAATGGAAGAAAGGATTGTACCACAACTATGTATTGAAGAAAAAAACTCATCCATTCACTGACCCACTAGAGAAGCAGCATGATAACTGGGCCACATTTGTGGATTACAAGAACTCGGCACGAGCTATGGCAATGTTAGAAAAGAATAAGCTAAATGCAGCCAAAAAGAAATATCACCATCATATGGGCACAGGTGGCTACAAGAGTGTCATGCCGAAGTGGGATAAAGTCGAGGCTAACCTGGAGGCTAAAGGGGTCACTCCAGCTATGTCTGGTTGGCCCTTGAGGTCAAGAAATTGGTTACTCGGACATGGGGCATCGTATGACCCAGAAACAAGTGAGATTGTTTCAGCCAAAGAAGTTGCTGCACCCAAGGATGAACTTATTAAAGTGATAAAAGAGGTTGAAGAGGGAAAGTGTGTTCCCGACAGAGAGAACGATGAGCTGACAAAGGCTCTCGGGAATCCTTAAAAGGCTGGACGAACAAGAGGGTTCGGACCTTCTTGTCCATTGGCTATCGGGTTTCCCGAGGACCTTGACACGTACAGAAGCCGATCAAGAAAAACAAAGCGGAAAAAAGAGGAGGATGCGGAACGGTTCGCAAGGTATGAAGCCATGCTGCAGGAGCATCGGCAGGAGCTTAATGAACTTAATGGACTCCGACAGTACGGTCGGCCCATCGCAACGGAAAAGCAGCATGGCTTCCATGGAGGGCCACGGTAATGATGCAACAATGGATGTGTACCCCGTGGATGCAATCAAGGAGAAGACTAGTTGTGAGCTGCATGTTGAACGGAAGAACATATCCATGAAGGTGGCAGTCGGCTTTGCTTTACCTTCTGCACCGGGAGCGACCTACCATTGCAATCCGATTCCAGCTGGTTATGCTCGTGTCGGTGTGGATGAAGTCCAACCGATGTGTCAGTCACTACAGCTTGACATCCCTGGAGGTGAAGGGGAGACGACACTGGGAGAAGTCACGAGTGGCTTCATTCTTTGTAAAAAAGAATACATCAAGTTTCCAGGCTTGGCACCAAGGCCACCTTCTCCACCAAGAAACAATCCATCACCTCCAAGGTCACCGTCTCCTCCCAGTAAAAGTCCACCTCCAAGGGCACCATCTCCTCCCAGTAAAAGTCCACCACCTCCAAGTCCAACCCATGACCCCAACACGAGTCCATCTCAATCTACGCAGCCGCCTCCACCCACTAGGGCCAAAAGCGGAAGAATAGCACTGCTTCGTCGAGCGATAACCGACGCCTAAAGCGACAGTTGTTGCCCCTCCCAAGAGTATCACCGGTTCCTCCCAAGAGGGCTTACGACCTGACCGATGAGGAGAGTTATGTGGTCGTACGGGCCGAAGTGGATGCTCATTTTAAAAAGAAACAACCTCAGCCAGAGGTCCAAATAAAATCAGAAACCAAGGAGCACTTTAGGAAATTACTGACGCAGCCATCCCAAGCTCAGTTAAATGCGCCAGATGACTATACATGATGTCTTCAGAAGACACTGAAATAGAAGAGATCAAGTGGTAGAGAAAGCATCACAAAATAGGTTCCCCAGTAGGGGGAACAAGCAAAACAATCGAGTGGTAGTGGAAGCATCAGAACGGACGTTCCCCAGCTGGGGAAACAAGCAAAACAATTGAGTGGTAGCCGAAGAACCAAAAGAGACGTTGCCCAGCTAGGGAAACAAGCAAATCAATCGCTCCCCCCGCTCCAGGTGCACATACCCGAACCACAACTATATGAGGGAGAACCTATGGATCCGGAAACGACAAAGATATTGGCCGAGCAATGTAATATGTCTATTCATGACATTATTCACGGCGCTCATACGCACAAGGCTGAGGTAGCACCCAAATTTGTTCGCGGAGAGCCTCTGGTCAGTTCTGAGAGGCTTCGGGAACAAAAATGCGACGATTCCATGAATGGTACATGAAAGTATCAAAAGAAGAGCGATATTGGCTCATAGTGAAAGTTCGAAAAGAGAATTACTTCGCTGAAGACGAGGTCCCTATTGAATTTATAGAATCATTTCAGTTATTCAATCTAAAGGAACTCGACAAATATATCCTCAGTTGCTATTGTCTGTAAGTGATTACTTTATTTATGTAATTAAGTCTCTAGCTTAGCTTGTTCAATTCATTACCGATAAATATACTCACTATATTCTTTTGTACGCTATATATAATGATGCAGATTGAAGATTCTCGAATGTAAAAGAAAGGCTATCAACGGATTTGGGTTTATTGACCCACATCGTGTTAATGGAGCTATGCTAAAGGATAAGCCACTAGAGACCAAGCAAAACTTGCTCTAATTTCTCACGAACCAGCATTTCTGTAATGAAATACTATTTCCTTACCACGACGCCAAGTGAGTTCTTGTACACATTAACTTTTGCTTACTCCATGTTTAGTGTAAATGATGAGTTACTGACGTATGTAAACCTTGTGTAGGTACCACTGGATTCTTCTAAGCATTTCAGTTGACTTGGAAAGAGTTCACATCATGGACTCACTAAACAAAGACATTGAAGACTACCGCAGCATTATCGATATGCGCCAGAGGTAATTTCAACCATTATCGCACTATATCGGTTTCATTCGTTCATTTTCTGGGATATCAAGTAGTTATTAACTCATACATTCATTTTCTTTGTCCGGTAGGGTTTGGACACGGTTCAAGAACAAGATCCGCGGTCAATGGCGTGAGGGCTATTTTTAAAATCAGGCTCGGTAAGTAGTACGAGCTAAGTTCGCGCATCTATTTAATTCTAGTTTATGTGCATTTATCATGCTAGAGTTATTATTTGATTTAAATCTATTCTTGTAAAGTGCGCGAGGCAGCCACGGGGGACTAATCTATGTGGATTCTACGTGTGCGAGTTCATTTGCATCACTACTGAGAAGCCCTTAGAAACTGTTCGAGTAAGTAAACAATATATTCACCCTTTATTTTTATTACAAAACGTTGTGTTGAGTCTAATTCATACGATCTCCTTCTTTATAGTTGGACGCGATGCGGGACAAGCTCCTACCAGAGGACCGCCTACTAGTAATCCAAGAGGAATTTGCTGGATTTTTTGTCGACGAGGTCATAAACCCATGCGAAGAGTTCTCTCTAGATAGACCCTAAAGCATCCATGCAATGATCTCCATATAATCAAATAGACAGGCTCTGGACCCGGTTGGGACTCCATGTATGCTTGTAAGAGAAATTATATTATATATTGCATCAATGTGTACAAGTATTGTGTAGTAGCGTTCTGTATATATACGAAAACTTGTTTCTAATGAAAACACAGAATGAAAAATAATTGAACACAAAACACAAAATGAAAAGAAAAACACAAAACCTTAAAACCCCATCTCCTGCTGCGGCAACCAAATGGCCCAAAACACTGCCGCGGCAGGGAACCTCACGAACCAAGACTAAATGTCCTCCAGCCTAGCGCGGCTCGCGGGGCCACGTGGTGGACCTCTAGTTCCGGTTCGTAACAGAACCGGGACTAAAGGCAGGACCTTTAGTCCCGCTTTGGCAGTCCCGGTTCGCAATCCGGGACTAAAGGTCCTTACGAACCGGGCTTAATAGCCTGGTTTCTACTAGTGTGCACCGAAGGTCCTAAAGGTTTGGAGGAAACCATATGCAGGTACTAAAAGTTTTAACCCGAGTACCGGAGGTCCTAATTCTCAGTTAATTGTGCACTACAGGTCCTAGTTCCCAGTTAGTTGTGCACTGCAGGTCCTAATTCTCAGCTACAGTCCCGTCTACAGTGCACATCGATCTGAGGATTAGAACCTCCGGTACACGAGTTGAAACTTTTAGGACCTGCATACGGTTACCTCAAAACTTTTAAGACCTCCGTGTATATTTTACTCTCATTAATATATGCATGAACCAATAGTTTTACATGTATGAGAAAAGTGAGAGTAAAAGGAGAACATGCATTGGACGAGATATAATAAATGAGATAGCCTTATAATCTCAAACAATATAAAAAAGCTCCTAGGACTAATAATCCTAAACAGATGTAGTATTTAGACTAGATGCAATTGTACCTAGACAAAATTGAGGTTATTAATATGGATCGGTCCCTCAAAAAAAAATGGATAGGTGGGAGTACTACAAAATCCAAGCGTTTTTTTTCTAACTTTTACAAATATACCAGAAATGTACTTTGACTGAATCCCACTTGACACCCTTCCGACTGACGGAGTGCAGTCTTCCGAGCTATTGGTTACAGTTTTTATACGATACTCCAAGTTGTGAACACGTAACTTGTGTACGTTGAAGATGGATGGTTGATGACTCACTCTTACTTGGGTCGGAAGCAGAAGTGATTACGCGAGGATCTGATGCATCTGCGTTGCGTGCTGTCAGATCGATCTGGTCCAGCGTCCATATGTTGTCACTCGCGGCAGTATTAGATAGCACACCGTGCAGATCAGAGCGCCACACCTAACACAAGAACCAACTAATGTGCTCGCAAAGATCAGAGTACTAACTAACTGTGATCACATCATCTGGCTTATCACCGTACTGGTCGTGGTCGGCTGGTCTATCTCATATTCTCACCTACGCCGGCGCAGCGCGAACCACAGCTTCCAAGCGAAGCGCGTCGTGCCAGCATGCGCGCGCGTACGGTTGAATCGGCTCATATGCGCACAGTGCAACTCACCTGGATGATGGCAGGAGAATCTATCTATCTACCGGGTGTTTCACTGCTACGTGTACGGCTCCTGCTTCAGATGTGCATGTCACGTGTGTGCCGGGCCACCGCCACCTCGGCTTGACGACCGACCGGATCCGCCCCTGAAGTGATCGCGCCAGCAGAACGAACTACTCAGGTTAACTACTTGGCCTAAGTCGTACTCGTACGTACTAGTACTATGACTATTCATTATTTCACATGTTTGTCTCTGATTCTTCCTATGAAATGACTCGCATCACTAATGGCGCTCGTCGCCAAATTTGGCCAAACATGGTGTCAACAGGTCATGCCTGGACGTACACGGAAGCACGTGGATTAGTTGGTGACTCGCAGTACTTACGGGCACGGCACGGAGGGGACGGAGAGAGAGAGACAGATGCTGAAATTTGTTCATAATCGTTTCAAGATTGACTCCAGACAGACCCCCAACTCAGGTAGAGGCTAAAATCCCGCCTGTACCAGTCGGCCCTGCCGGTGTCGAGCAGTTTGGGAAACCCACTAGCTGTCCGGCACCCTTTGCCGTCCCCAGCAACCAGAGGTCGGACTGGGGCTATCTGCAACGCGCGCCACGTTGGACGCGCCGCACCCAGTTGGCAGCCACTCAACGGAGGCGGTCAAATTTAACTTTGCGCCGTCTCAGTACACACCCCGAGTGGTTCTTCGTCTGGTTCAGACGCCAACGTGTGTGATGGTTCGCCTCGCGACGAGCCAGGGTAAATGGCGCGGTGGTCGTTCGGCCTACCCGCGACGTCTAGAAAAGGCCCTTTTGTCACCGGCGTACACCCATCCATTCCCTCTTCACTCTCTCCCTCCTGACGAGCCAGAGTAACTGGCGCGGCGACCATTTGGCCTACCTGTGGCGGCCTTAAAAAGGCCACCGGCGCACACCCATCCATCCCCCCTTCACTCTCTATCCCTCATCCACTCTCCACCGGCAATGGAACCATACCCCGCAACGACTACGAGGACAGCTAACACCATGAGCGGCGGGCGAGGCCGCGCAACCTCAGCCTCGACGAGGCAAACCTCCTCGTGTCGCTGGACTAGCGGCTGCCCGATATGTGGAACATCACCCATGATGGAAGCGCTATCCCGCCCCTCCGCACCGATGATGACCTGCGGGAGGTCATTGCCTATCGCCTTTCCCTGTTGCCGACGATAAACCAATAGGACCGCAACTGGCTGGACGAGGGGTTACTAGGCGGCACTCCTCCGTCAGGAACGCGAGGATGCGGTGCACCACTAGGTTGTGCCCTACGACGGGCATTTGCACAAGGATGGCCGCTACACCTACTGGGACGGCCTCGATGTCGACGAGTTCCTCGTCTAGCATGGTTATCTCTCTCATCGCGTCCACCCATGCTACTAGTACTTCTTTGGTGGGCCACGGGTGAGGCCGCCATCTCCCCGTCGGTCCCATGGTGCGACACGGACGTATATATGTCGTGCTAGGCTCGCAACATCTCCTTCCGCCCTGTGGCACCACATCAATCGTGCATCGATGAGCGCATGTACCAGGAGGGCCTCATGCCTGGGCAGTGAAGATGGCGCTACTGACGTCGGCTAGGAGGTGAAGGAGGAGGGGGGATCACGATGTGCCATAATGTCTCGGGACCTCACCGAGGACGAGGCGCTCGAGCTGGCCATGTTTGAGTCGCAGGCACAACATGCGTTGGAGGAGGAGGCGCGTTAGGCCATCACGTTCTAGGCGCTGCAAGCCTCTGTGGCCGCGCCTCCACCGCTGTCGGCGCAAGAGGTGTCGCCTACTCCACCACCACCCGTTCAGCACCACTACCAGTGGGGGCATTCCTGTGGCAGGTGCTGGATTGGGTCAACCTTGCCTCAGGCGACAAGGAGTAGGACGCAGTAGTGCAAACCCTAGCGTCGCCGCATAGTAGTACTTTATGTTTAGGTTTATATTTGCTCAAATTTCATTGAAACTTTATAAATTTTTCTAAATCTGAATGAAAGTCCTATATATTTCGGGTTTTTCGAGACTTGATCTTTGGAGTGCGCCGGTGTGGGGCAGCATTCCTAAACTGTCGGTAGTTTTAGTTTGGGCAGCGGCACCCAAAAAAACTGCTCGCTCGCTTGCTGGCCACCAGACAGGGACGCCGGTAGAGATGCTCTTATGCTACTACAAAGGATGGACGAATCCCATCATTGTACCGTACGTGTTATTTTTGCTCGGGTTCACGTACGCCATGGTGTGATGAGGGTGGGTCCAATTGCCAACGAACGAAACTGACTCGTAAACCATTAAACAGTGCGAGAAGATGCTCACCTTAACCAAAATATCAAGGGTGAACAGTGTGATCACATCATCTGGCTACCCTGATCACAGATCACAAAACCCCACATCTAACGCATGGACTAACTAATCCGCTGACAAAGAGACTAGTAACAAACTATGATCACATCATGCATCTGGCTCCTCACCGTAGCGATCGGCCGCACAAATCCTGCCGAGCGATCTGTCTCGCCCGCTGGCCCCTCTCACCCAAGCGAACCACGTGGTGCCAGCCTGCGCGCGCGTACGGCGAGCCTGTCCAGCGTGGTACGGTTGAATCGGCTCATATGCGCACAGTGCAACTCACCTGGATGATGGCAGGAGAATCTATCTATCTACCGGGTGTTTCACTGCTACGTGTACGGCTCCTGCTTCAGATGTGCATGTCACGTGTGTGCCGGGCCACCGCCACCTCGGCTTGACCGACCGGATCCGCCTCACCGTGCACTGCAGCATGCGCCCCCGACGTGAGCGCGCCGCCGCGCTCCTTGGCCAGCAGAACGAACTGAGTACACTTTTTTTTTAAAGATAATGGGCACCAAGTGTCCAGCTTTAAATCAGTAAAGCCATAGAGAGTTCACAAACACAGTCTTGCACACTGCCGAGGCATACAGCTTCACCAACAAGTAAGCAATGTTCAACTAAGTACAGTCACTATGACTTGTCATTACTTCACTTGTTCGTTTCTGCTTCTTCCTATCCTATGCATGACTCACGCCGCTAATAGCGCTCGATCGTCGGCCTAACCAAATTTGGCCAAACATTGTGTTTGTTCACGGGTCATGCCTGGACGTACGTCAGCACGTGGATTAGTGAATGACTCGAAGTACTTACTAGTACTTACGGGACGGAGACGGAGAGGACGGCCGGACGGGGACAGAGACAGGTGCTGAACTTTGTTCGTAATTGTCCAAGAGCGAAGACCATTCTTTACTAGTACTCCTACACGGGATGACGGGAGCGACGAATCCCATAATCGTATTGTAGTACTCCGTACGTGTTATTTTTGCTCGGGTTGACGTACGCCATGGTGTGGTGTGGGTGGGTCCACCTGCCAACGAACGAAACCGACTCGTAATAAACCATTAACAGTGCGAGAAGATGCTCACCATAACCAAAAAATCAAGGGAAAACAGTCGTCGGAAAGGGCCGTTTGAGCTAAGCGAGACAGCGGCCGGGCAGGTTTATTAGCCTGGCCTGCAGGAACCGATCGATATACTATACCGTTGGTCGACCATCTCCTCACGACCGACAAATTCCAAGCCTATCCACATCAGTCCAGCGGCACAAATATTTTTTCCTGGCGGGTGCGTACATTACAAGAGATCGCCAGCACGGATGAGCAGATTATCGGAGCAAAGATCTTCTCTCTTTTTCTGGCCACACCGAGCGAAGGATCGGTGATTGTGTTAGCTCGATCGGACCAGGCAGACACGGCGAATAAAGCAGATCACGGAGCGAGCCAAGTAAATCTCTGCCGTGCTCCGTCGTATCGTAGGGAGTGCGGGGTGGGTGTGGGTGCGCGCGCGTGTGCGTGTGTTGTGCGAACCAGAAAGGAAGCGCGGGAAAGGCGGCATGCATGTTGTACATATGGGAGCCAACTATAATCCACAACTGCAAATACGGCGTCGCTCGCTCTCTGTACGTCTCGCTAATGATGACCGGTAGACGCGCAGGTGCACGTGCATGTGCAGCAAAAACACGCGGCTTTCATCGTTCCAATGGGCCTCTCAAAAAACGGCCCGGAACACAAGGTGTGGAAATCAGAAATAAGAGCTGGATTGGAGTTTTCGGCTTCTAGCAACGAACACAAACAAAGAGCCCGTGGGGTGTGCAAAAATCTGCAAATGCTATTTGCCGCCCGCGCTAGCGCCGCACAGGGCGCAAGCACGTTGGGCCGCGGCCCAGTTAGCGTTAGGATTTTTTATTTTACGTTTTCTTTTTCTTTTTATCTGTTTTCTTTTTTCTGTTTTTCTGTTTTTCTTTTTCTGTTTTCGTTTTCGTTTTTATTTGTTTCGGTTTTATTTTTTGTTTACATTTTTTAGAAACGTCATATTCTAAAAGATGTTCCTTATTTTTGAAAAAATATTGTTTTTTTCCGAATTTTGGTTCAGGATTTTTGAATTGGGTTCATGATTTAAAAAAAATTATTCATGTTTTTAATTTTTGGTTCATGGATTTTCAAATTCGTTCATGATTTTTCTAAAAAAAATCGTGTTTTCTAAATTGGTTTATGATATTCAAAAATGGTTAATGCCTTTTTGAAACTAATTCAAGATTTTCAATTTTTTGTTCACGATTTTTGAATTATTATTTTTGAAAATTTGTTCATGATATTAAAAAAAATCTTCGCCAATATGCAAAAATATTCACAATTCTTAATTATAATTATAAAGAATGTTCAGAGTTTAAAAAATACAGAAAAAAGAAATTGAAAAAGAATGAATAAAGGAAAGGAAATCTCATCCGTGGGCCGACCCACTTACCCCGCTCTTCGGCCGCCTTGAAGCGGCGTATAGCATGCCCCCCAAAATCCGAAAGAGCGGCCTTAGTATGTTGGACGTCGCCTATTACCATTTGGAAAAAGCATATACTTCTCATTTAAGAAGGTCATGGTCCACTTCTTGAGAAAGAAAATCAGGTCACGAACCAAGCCACACAACAGTTCTAGACCATGTCCTCGCATAATTCGTGAGGCAGTGGCTCACACTGTTGTAAGTTCGACACTTCAATATTTCAACTACCATTCACTATCTCCTTAATATCTGAGATGAGGTGTGCAAGAGGCGACATATTCGTTGATGATTCCTCGATCGCTGCAACTATATCCGAGCAGTCCAATTCCAGAGCCACATGTTTGTCCCTCCATTGCAAGGCAAGGCGGAGCCCTTCATCGCAAGAACAAGTTTCCGCTTCAGGGGCATCACCGCAATGTAAGATGAAAAAATAACCTTGCCCTCCTCATCACGAAGGATCATGCCCGCACCTAAGGATCCATCCTCCCCTTTGTATGATCGATCACAGTTCATTTTTACCCATCGAGGAAAGAGTTTAAGCAAATGATTTGTAAAGGCAGCAAGAGCTGGTATAACACTCGGTTTTTGTATTGGCAATTACAACATTCTTGACCTTAATAATTTCTTCAGTAGATAATTTTTTGATGTTCTTCATAGTTATCATGTCGCTCTCTAGGAAAATCTGAGATCCTTCAATGGATGGGAGAGGTTTATCGTGTGTCACCTCATTATGTGTGTACCAAAACCTTCCAGGCCACCAACAATATACAATTAATCATACTTGCAGGAAAAAACTCTAAAACTGAGGCAAACCACTTACTTGAGGATATATGCATCTTCACATAAGTAGTCATAGCCAAAGCTTTCTCATGGTCGTCCACAAATAGTTTGCACGTGAGCACTTGAACACGGCGTGGTTGGCGTCCTCCTGCTCCCTGTCACAAGTAGGCATCTTCAGGTGGAATTTGCCCACCGGCGCACAAAGGCTTCTCGGTAACTCTGGCACCCACGCACAAAGGCTTCACGGGAACCCCAGCAATCTCACTATAAGAAATTTATTGATACAAGATCCTTCATTTTTATCACTGAATTGTCATTGTGTGTAATTCATGACAAAAACATATCGTCAAAAACCAAGCGTTAGTAATTGAACACAATGACATTTTTGCTAGAAACATCGTAACCATCTATGACGAATTTAGATCATTGTAACCTCTATGATAATCAAATATCAACACTAGCAGTCTTCCCTCACCATGTCAGATCCTAAGTAGAGGATCCTACGTGGCAAGATAGTGGCGAAATCAAATCGTCGTAAAGTAAATTCAGTTCGGTCTCTTTCGGTCATCTATACGGACCAAACCCAATAATTCTGAAAAAAAATCTACCACGCTTTGGCCTTTTTACAGTTCAGTTTCTTTTAGGACTTGGCCTTCTATGATTTGTTTTGGGCCAAAGCCTTAGCCCATTTATGTTCTAATCTTTTTATTCTTTTATTCTGAATACAAAAGTCCGATTCAATTACTTTTGAACCGTGGATTTTTTAGAGAATAAATATGATGCGTTTTCAGTAGTACTGTAGGCAAGCAAATATTGTAAACTTTGAGACCAAAAATAATATTGCAAATAATACATATTCTCATGTAGCACTAAATATTTTTTACATCATAGGCAGAATAAATGTCCAAAATATATGTTTCATATATTGACAAAAGGTGAAATTAAGCTGCCAATACATACATACAGGGTCAGGCTAGCAAAATACGAGGCCCTGTGCAATAAGCAATTGTAGATACAAAATATTAAAAATGGTCAAAAGGACATGACATTATCAAACAACGGGAGTAATAAAATTGCTAATTTTTGGGATGATTAGGCGGACCACGAAACTCGTCTCACATCATAGACCAATCCCTGCCGAAGCTATCCGAGATTATAGTATGACAAAAGACCAACATTTTGGAAAGATCGGCGAGCTGAAATCGGCACAGTGGCTCATAGTGGCTTGGCCCATCGCCTCGAGCCCTCGATGGTTATCGGCTTGGTTGCGTCCCTAGAGCCAGACTTCATGTCCCCAAACCAGGCACGGTGTCATGTGTTTTGCTTATGCTTTCGGGGGCGTGGAGTTGAGCTATGGACAGGATGTACGGTTCGTAGTAGTACCGCAAGAACGAACAAATCAAGATCTAATCTATGAAAAAACCAAGATCTAATCTACGAGATAAGTGTAACAAGATAGGTCTATACTAACCCTTGTATATCCAAAGCCTTGAGCAAGATCGGATCTCGTGGTTGATGTAGACGATCACTTGCCGATCTCAAGATCGAGTAGATGATCCTTCCGACGCCGCGTTCGGCAGCGTTTCCATACTCGGTCACACGTACGAAGTTGATGTAGACCTTCCTCTCCCTGTTCCAGCGGGCAACGGAGGGAGTAGATCTCCACGGAATCCCATCAGCACGATGACGTGGTGGTGGTGGTGGAGAAAAAATCCTGCAGGGTTTTGCCTAAGCCGGAGCAGGAGGAAGGAGGAGGAGAGTGGCGACTAGGGTTTTGGGTGGAAGGGGCAAGAGGGAGGGGTGGTGCCTCCCCTCCTTATATAGAGGGGGCGGCCTAGGGTTGCCCCCCTTTGCCCTCCTAGGGCCGGCGCACAAGGGGAGGGGGAGTTTTCTCCCCCCAAGTCTTGCCTATTTCTTTCTTGGTTTTCAAGTAATCTCCTTAGAACCTTTCGGAACCTTTCGAAACCTTCTAGAAGCTTCATACGAATACTTCGGAGCTTTTCCAAAAACCAGAAAGTGATCTCCATTATATGAATCTTATTCTCCGGACAATTCCGGATCTCCTCGTGATGTCCTGGATCCAATCCGAGACTCCGAACAACATTTGGTCTCCAACTCATATTCCATATCTACTTAAACAACATCGAACCTTAAGTGTGTCACCCTACGGTTCGCGAACTATGCAGACATGAACGAGACACTTCTCCGATCAATAACCAACATCGGGACCTAGAGATCCATAATGGCTCCCACATATTCAACGATGACTTCATGATTGATAGAACCATTAGCATATGACATCGATTCCCTTTGTCACGCGATACTCTCCTTATCTGAGGTTCGATCATCGGTATCTTCATACCTAGTTCTACCTCGTTACCGATAAGTACTATTTACTCGTTTCGTGGCATGACATCCCTTGTGATAATGTCTGCAAGTGCACATATCGTTTGTAGCTAGTTTTGAAGTATAGATATCGATCCCACAGGGAGCCCAAAGGTAAGTGTTTATGCATGAAGTCTCTATCACACTCAAAGTTGTCACAGGTCTTCGAGTGAGTTGACTACAAGTGTGGAAATAAGAATGAAATTTGGATTAAACTGGATGTATTTAAATAAAACTAAAATGTAAACTTCGGGAATAAAAAGCATAAAAGTAAAGAATGATTCAATTGTTTGTGGTTTTCTACAGATGATAAAGAAGGCGCCGGGAGATACAGTTCATGGTGATAGTGACCGTGCCAGGTGGACGAATGATAAGTGTAACAATTATAATCTTATAAATATATGTGTTGGCGAGCAACCCATAATTAGTCGGAACTCCTCTTGGTAGATTTCATCCCAACTTCAATAATCCTACTAGTTTGTTACCAAAACCATGGTCAGTCACTAGACGATTAATTTCCTTCAGGTTGCTTAGAAATTAAGCTCCTTGGATCGGACTAATACAATAAGCACAATGGTTCCTCATGATCTTCGAGTCAAACTAGTTTCCCATTGATATCCCCGTGTCACTCGGGGGGTCGCCGGTCTGCTAGCGAACAATATCCTATCTATGTTAGGCATCCCACAGTAGTCAAGCACACATAATATAATAATTAAAATGAATCACAAACTAATGGAAAATATACGGAGGCACATCACATCTCACCAATCCGTTACATCTCCCACACCCAAGGAACTTACTCACACATGAGAGAAGAAAGCATCATCGATATAATTGAATAAAGGGAGTTCTTCTCGATATTACTGTAGAGATCCACAATAAGAATAGAAAAGTAATCCAACACAATTCAAGATAGGAAGAAACAATCTCAAACCCTAATCTTACAAAGTAAAGATCTCTCTATCTCTCAAGTACAAGTAATGGCTATGACGATGTGATGGCTAGGAGGTCGAAGATCATGGAGCAAGATGAAGAACGTCTTCTCCTTGTTCTCCGGATCTCTTCATTCTCCTCTCTGGATGGGATGGCGGCTGTGAAGGGCCACGTAGAGATAAACAAAACTTTTTCCCTACGTGGTGATCCCAACATCTAGCTCAGGTAGAAGGCCATGAGGATTACCACTAGACGCGCAGTTGCAGAATTGATGAAGCATGTCGCTTGATGCAGTGCAGTCCTCGCGATCCGTTCCGGTTCCACGATCCACGATTTGTTCTTTCTTCACGATCGTCGAAGTGCTGAACATACAACACCTCCGCCGGTATCCACACGTACGAGGAGGAGCGCCGGCGATGGACTGCTAGGTCCGGTACGACGGTGACAGGACGGACTGGGGCTAGGGTTTCCAACACATAGAGTGACCTAACCTTGTGCTCTAAGCACCTGTGCCCTAGCTTATATAGGGAGTGAAAGTGGGTTCCACTCACTTGTGTCCCATTCACTAAAAGGCCTATATTAGCCACTTCAACTCTCACTTGCTGACTAAGTCTATGTCTCTATTCGGGTCCAATCCAAATAGATTTCCTGTTTGGGTCTAAACCAAACTGCTCCTGCTCTTAAGTGTGTGACCCGACAGGCTCATGGTAACTCGGACACGATTCTGAGTCTCACTCGTGATCGATTAGTTGGTAGCGGCTCCTAGCAGAACGTGCCAACTCCCAAGTACCAATAAGTCATGACGACATACCTTTCCAATGCGACTTTCGTCTGAGTCCTTTTTGCCTCACGATATACCTTGTCGGACTATGGGCGAATGATCGTCATCCCTTAAATAGTCCGACTCTCTTTCTCGATCCGAGATAAGTGATTCATCCGACTAACTCTTAGTCGGTTGCCTCGGTTAATACTTAATCATGACGCGCATGGCCATGCTTTCCGAATCATATCTTTCGAGAGGGCCCAGAGAATATCTCTCCAGATGGAGGGGCAAAATCCCATCTTGGTCATTCACATCACGCAGCTTGATTCACAGTCGACCCGAACTCCGCCTTTATAACTGCCCAGTGACGGAACAACGTTTGACAGAACCTAAGTCGGTGATCCTCAACTCGGAGTGTGCAATAACCTCAGGTCTAAGGATTACATTGATTGAGACATGCAAATGACGACTTGTTCGTTGCATCTCAATATGGGTCAGTCCGACTCGCTAAACTCTTTAGCCGAATCCCTGTAAGTCGGAATAGCATCTCCATGCCCATGACAAGTGGAACCTAGTCATCTGCCGACTTTCACATTGGTCTAAGTTGTGTGTCCGGCACAACCTCAATGACCAAGGACAATTAGTATGAACAACATGAATATGTAGTTCCACAATCAAATCACATATTCGATGATACATATCAGCAGTTCATACATGGACCATAATCTTATGAATACACAGGAATAACATCATACATGATTGCCTCTAGGGCATATTCCCAACAGTCTCCCACTTGCACTAGAGTCAATCTTCCGACATCACATGTCTAGGCATCTAATGCCCATTGCTCTCAGGTGCGCCTCATGCTTCGGCTGTGGAATTGGCTTTGTCAATGGATCTGCAATGTTTGCATCTGTGTGTACCTTGCATAATTTGATATCACCTTGATCCACGAACTAGCGAATAAGGTGGTACCGCGTGAGTATATGTTTAGTCTTCTGGTGTTGTCTAAGTTCCTTGGCTTGTGCAATAGCACCATTGTTGTCACAATACACGTCTAACGGATTGGACGAGCCCTGAACCACACCAAGATCCATGAGGAAATTCCTCATCCAAACGGCTTCTTTTGCCGCCTCTGAGGCAGCAATATACTCAGCCTCTGTCATAGACGCAGACACCGTCTCTTGCTTGGAACTCTTCCAGCTTGTAGCCCCTCCATTTATCACAAACACATATCCGGATTGCGAACGAGAATCATCCGAGTCAGTGAGATAACTCGCATCCGTGTAACCCTTTACACTGAGTTCATCCTCACCTCCATAAACCAGGAAGATATCCTTAGTCCTTCTCAAGTACTTGAGGATATTTTTAGCCGCTGCAGTGGATCTCTCCAGGGTCAGCTTGGTATCTGCTCACAACACTTAGAGCATAGGAAACATCCGGCCTAGTACAAATCATAGCGTACATGATGGATCCGATTGCATAAGCATGCGGAATCGCACTCATCCGACTTCGCTCATCAGTTGTCGAAGGACACTGAGTCTTGCTAAGTTTTACGCCATGGGACATTGGTAAGAACCCCTTCTTAGACGATTCCATGTTGAATTTCTTCAACACTTTGTCCAAATATGTACTCTGACTCAATCCAATGAGCCGCCTTGATCTATCTCTATAGATCCGGATTCCTAGTATGTAAGTCGCCTCACCCAAGTCTTTCATCGAAAAACTCTTTTCCAATGATTTCTTGGTCTCTTGCAACATCTAGACATCATTTCCAATCAGCAATATGTCATCCACATATAGGATCAGAAAGTTTACTTTGCTCCCACCAAACTTCTTGTATAAACAAGAATCATGATCACTCTTGATGAAGCCAAACGATTTGACTACCTCATCAAAGTGAATGTTCCAACTCCGAGATGCTTGCTTCAACCCATAAATGGATTTCCGAAGTTTGCATACCTTGTCAGCATTAGCCGGATCAAAAAAACCCTCAGCTTGTATCATATACACGTCCTCGGTTAAATTTCTATTAAGGAAAGCCGTCTTGACATCCATCTGCCATATCTCATAGTCGAAATAGGCTGCTATAGCTAACATGATCCGAACTGATTTAAGCATCACTACAGGAGAGAAAGTCTCATTGTAGTCAACTCCTTGAACTTGCCGGAACCCCTTCGCGACAAGTCGTTCTTTATAGATAGAAACATTTCCATCCATATAAGTTTTCTTCTTAAAGACCCATTTGCACTCGACGGGTCTTGCACCGTCTGGCAGATCAACCAAGTTCCAAACTTGATTTTCATCCATGGACTTTAACTCCAAGCCATGACTCGGAATCAGAACCCACCATCGCTTCAGAATAAGTTGCCGGCTCATCACTGTCCAACAGCATCACATCACGAACACTTTGCAATCTGGCCGATCTTCACAGTGTCGGTGCAGTTTCCAGCTCAGGTACCACGGCCGGCTCAACCTCTAAGGCTTTTGCCGACTCGCTGCTAGCCGACATCTCTCGAATTTCTTCGAGATGCACCGTACTCCCACTAACTCCCCAACTGAGAAACTCTTTCTCAAGGAAGACACTGTTTCGAGCGACAAGCACTTTGCCCTCTTCTCGGTTGTAGAAGTAGTAACCCAAGGTTTCCCTCGGATATCCCACGAAAATACACTTATCTGACTTAGCTGTAAGCTTGTCCGACTGAAGTCGCTTGACAAAAGCTTCACAACCCCAAATCTTAAGAAAAGACAAACTGGGCTTCTTGCCAGTCCACATCTCATGCGGTGTCTTCTCTACCGAATTTGATGGTACTCTGTTTAGTGTGAACGCTGCAGTTTCTAGACAATAACCCCAAAATGATAAATGCAGATCTGTCCGACTCATCATTGATCGTACCATGTCCAACAAGGTCCGATTCCTCCTTTCCGACACACCGTTTCTCTATGGCGTTCCTGGAGGAGTGAGCTGGGGAACTATTCCACAACTCTTTCGATGGTCATCAAACTCATGGCTCATGTACTCACCTCCTCGGTCCGATCGAAGAAACTTTATTTTCTTGCCAAGTTGATTTTATACCTCATTCTGGAATTCCTTGAACTTTTCAAAGGCTTCCGACTTATGTTTCATCAAGTAGATATATCCATACCTACTCAAATCATCAGTGAAGGTAATGAAGTACTCATAACCACCTCTGGCTGTCATGCTCATTGGGCCACATACATCACTATCTACTAGTCCCAATAAGTCGGACGCCCTTTCACAACTCTTTGCAAAAGGTGTCTTTGCCATCTTGCCGATAAGGCAGGATTTGCATGTCTCGAACGACTCCAAGTCGAATGAAGTTAGGAGTCCATCATCATGGAGCTTCTTCATGCGTTTCCAACTTATATGACCAAGCCGACAATGCCAAAAATAAGTCATATTCAGATCATTTGGTTTTAACCTTTTCACATTTATGTTATAGACATATTCACTATCAAGACTCAAAATAAATAACCCGTCCCGGACGAGTGTAAAGCCATGAAACATATCATTCAAATATAAAGAACAACAATTATTCTTAATATTCGACTCATAGCCCAGTCTCATCAAACATGAGGCAGAAATGATGTTTTGACTAAGCACTGGAACATAATAACAATTATTCAGCTCCATTATGAATCCAGAAGGTAAATGAAGTTGCATTGTGCTGACTTCCAACGCAGCGACTCTTGCTTTGTTTCCGACTCTAATGTCAACCTCGCCTCTTGCAACGCTCCTAGTTCTTACCAGTCCCTGCAACGAGTTGCAGATGTAAATGACTGATCCGGTATCATATACCCAAGAACTACGAGGTGCATCAGCAAGATAAATGTCTATAACATTGCAAACAAGCGTACTTGAGCCGGAAGTCACACCTATGCTCTTGGCTTTATTAGCCAGATACTTGCTACAATTCCTCTTCCAGTGGCCATCCGACTTGCAGTAGAAGCGAGTGGATCCGGTTGTAGGAGTGGCTTAGTCCCTGAGAAAGCGCTTTGGACTAGGTCCTCCGCCTTACCTCCCGACTTTGCCTTCTTCTTCTTAGTCCAAGAACTCTTCTTGAACTTAGCCTTGTTTTGTACCATCAAAACTTGACTGGCACCTTTCTTGAGATCCGCCTGAGCCTGCTTGAGCATCCCATGTAATTCAGTGAGCTTCTTATCCATACCATGCATGTGGTAGTTCAATATGAACTGGCCATACGCACTAGGAAGAGAGTTCAAAATTATGTCCGTAGCGAACTCTTCGCTTATGGGGTAGCCAAGTCTTTACAGAGACTGCACGTAACCAACCATCTTGATCACATGCAGACTCAGTGGATCGCCATCCTTAAGCTTGCAGCTCAACAAAGCCTGAGAGACTTGATACCTCTCAGTCTTTGCATGAGCCTAGAACATACTTTTGAGGCTTTCGATCATATCGTAGGTCTCAACATTCTCGAACTGCTGCTGCAAGTCCGGTTCCATGTGAGCAAGCATAAGACAGCTAATCTCCGTGGATTCATCACAAATCCGACGGTAGGCATTGGTGTGTGCGACAGTCGCATTCTCATTCGGCTTAGCTGGAAGTGGTTTGTCTTGGACACGATCCCTTTTTTCTTGTTTGAGAACAATTCTCAGATTACAATACCAGTTGGTGAAATTAGTTCCATTGAACTTATCTTTCTCTAAGATGGTTCTCAAAGTAAACCGGAAATCCGAGGAAGACTGCTAGGTACCATTGATCTGTAACAGAAAATATGCAAAACACTTAAGACATGTATCCATAAAGAGCAAGCATATTAAACACTTTAATATTTATGCTCCCACTAGAACCAACACCCCTCCGATGGTTACTTAGTGATTCAGGACCCTAAATAAGCAAGTCGACTAGTGAGCTTTAGCATCACCGCTAGCCGGCAAGTGATCAAGGTAGACAACTCCTTGTCAATCGTATCTCATATGACTCCTGTTGGATGGGTGGCATCACATGCCCCGACTCCCATCCGACTTTTCCCCGAGTCCCACAACCGTTGTGATAGACCCGTCTAGATTACCAAGTGCTTCCGCTGTAAGAGTCCGACTCGAACCCACCTAGTCGGAAAGAATTGATAGCACCTCAATTTTATGATCCCACTACCAAAAATGTCCAACTTGTGATGGTGCAGCACTGGCGGGGAAATCGACTAGACCTTCTTTGAGGGATTACTTTCTACCAACTATCTAATAGAGGTAAAACAGAGACATAACAATAACACAAAATAAAGCAATTATAATGTGAAATGGTATGGCTCTCTTCATGGCGATCTCCATCTCCATAAAGCCTGTAATCCGACTCGTGTGAACTCTTGTCACGTGCCGTCCACCATATAGCCGACTTGTACACCGACTTGCATGCCATCCGGATTCTCCAAACAGCTACACTAGCTAGTAATGCAAATTACACAGAGAATCCGACACGCAGGCCGTTATATAATAAGATGACAACACCTAGGCTCTAGCCGGCTGACAAAAACCGTGATACATAGATCACGTATGGATTACACATATCACATGCACATAAGCCATACCATTCACAACATCATCCTGCAAAAACAAGTTATGCATAGATATGATATCTACCGGTGTTGTGAAACTCGCAACGACATCTAAGGCGCTATGACAGGGCGAAGCAGGCAGCCCCGCTAGCCGAATAGCGGGCGGGGATCGAAGGGGCAGCATCCCTCGCGGGTGCGGGCATCGTCCGACGATTTTTCTGAAAAACACAGATCTCATGTGCATTTCGGACATGGATTTCGTCATTGGATAAAATAATTTTACCCAAATCTAATCCGGACTCCGATTCGACCAAACTCTTTGATCTTCGATCACCGCATCCGGGTTTACGTGTCACAGTCTACCCCGATGGTGGAAACCAACCGGTAGGGGTAATGTCGTTCCACGACCTCAACAGTTAGATCATGGAAACCAGATCATCCATTTCCCCGAGTACAATTGATCCAATCAACTTTGTACAAAACCGATCTATCTCATAGATCGACCACCAAAACTGCAATTAGATCCAATCTAATGCCAACCGCATATCACATATGCGCGATCTCGAGCCTAAAACCAGAAGCTAACGCTCTGATACCACTGAAGGGCCACGTAGAGATAAACAAAACTTTTTCCCTACGTGGTGATCCCAAGATCTAGCTCAGGTAGAAGGCTATGAGGATTACCACTAGACGCGCAGTTGCAGAATTGATGAAGCACGTCGCTTGATGCAGTGCAATCCTCGCGATCCGTTCCGGTTCCACGATCCACGATTCGTTCTTTCTTCATGATCGTCGAAGTGCTGAACATACAACACCTCCGCCGGTATCCACACGTACAAGGAGGAGCGCCGGCGATGGACTGCTAGGTCCGGTACGACGGTGACAGGACGGACTGGGGCTAGGGTTTCCAACACATAGAGTGACCTAACCTTGTGCTCTAAGCACCTGTGCCCCAGCTTATATAGGGAGTGAAAGTGGGTTCCACTCACTTGTGGCCCATTCACTAAAAGGCCTATATTAGCCACTTCAACTCTCACTTGCTGACTAAGTCTATGTCTCTATTCGGGTCCAATCCAAATAGATTTTCTATTTGGGTCTAACCCAAACTGCTCCTGCTCTTAAGTGTGTGACCCGACAGGCTCATGGTAACTCGGACACGATTCCGAGTCTCACTCGTGATCGATTAGTTGGTAGCGGCTCCTAGCAGAACGTGCCAACTCCCAAGTACCAATAAGTCATGACGACATACCTTTCCAATGCGATTTTCGTCTGAGTCCTTTTTGCCTCACGATATACCTTGTCGGACTATGGGCGAATGATCGTCATCCCTTAAATAGTCCGACTCTCTTTCTCGATCCGAGATAAGTGATTCATCCGACTAACTCTTAGTCGGTTGCCTCGGTTAATACTTAATCGTGACGTGCATGGCCATGCTTTCCGAATCATATCTTCCGAGAGGGCCCAGAGAATATCTCTCTAGATGGAGGGGTAAAATCCCATCTTGGTCATTCACATCATGCAGCTTGATTCACAGTCGACCCGAACTCCGCCTTTATAACTGCTCAGTGACAGAATAGCTTTTGACAGAACCTAAGTTGGTGATCCTCAACTCGGATTGTGCAATAACCTCAGGTCTAAGGATTACATTGATTGAGACATGCAAATGACGACTTGTTCATTGCATCTCAATATTGGTCAGTCCGACTCGCTAAACTCTTTAGCCGAATCCCTGTAAGTCGGAATAGCATCTCTATGCCCATGACAAGTGGAACCTAGTCATCTGCCGACTTTCACATTGGTCTAAGTTGTGTGTCCGACACAACCTCAATGACCAAGGACAATTAGTATGAACAACATGAATATGTAGTTCCATAATTAAATCACATATTCGATGATACATATCAGCAGTTCATACATGGACCATAACCTTATGAATACACAGGAATAACATCATACATGATTGCCTCTAGGGCATATTCCGAACAGTCTCCCACTTGCACTAGAGTCAATCTTCCGACATCACATGTCTAGGCATCTAATGCCCATTGCTCTCAGGTGCGCCTCATGCTTCGGCTGTGGAAGTGGTTTTGTCAATGGATCCACAATGTTTGCATCCGTGTGTACCTTGCATAACTTGATATCACCTTGATCCACGAACTAGCGAATAAGATGGTACCGCATGAGTATATATTTGTTCTTCTGGTGTTGTCTAATAATAATATTAGTATTTCCTAATAATATAATTATAGCATGGGATGTAAACATTTATCATAATCACAAAGATATAATAATAACCACTTTATTATTGTCTCTTGGACATATCTCCAATAGTCTCCCACTTGCAATAGAGTCAATAATCTAGATTACATAGTAATATACCTAACACTCATGGTGTTCTGGTATTGGTCATGCTTTGCTCTAGGGAGAGGTTTAGTCAATGGATCTGTCACATTCAGATCAGTGTGTACTTTGCAAATCTTTATGTCACCATCTTGGACATACTCGCGAATAGTATGGAAACATAGCTTGATGTGCTTCAGCTTCTTGTGTGACCTTGGCTCCTATGCATTAGCCATGGCACCCATGTTGTCACAATAGATGGCCATCGGGTCCAATGTACTAGGAACCACACCAAGCTCAGTAATGAACTCCTTCATCCATATCGCTTCTTGTGCAGCCTCCGAAGCAGCTATGTATTCCGATTCAGTTGAAGATTTTGCCACACCGCTTTGCTTGGCACTCCTCCACCTCACTGCTGCACCACTCAAAATAAATACGTATCATAACTATGACTTTGAGTCATCCGGATCGCCTACAACACTTCTAGCTAAGCAATGTGCTTCAACATTAAACTTCCTCCTCTCATGATAGAAAGATAAACTTCTAAAGCTACTCTTTGACTCAATGATCTCCCTGGCAATGTGTGCGTACACACACCAGGTCCCCTGCTCCAAACTTCGAATAACGTTCTGGCAGTCAGATGCCATGCGCATTAACTGAGCTTGGATGTCCAGGGCCAAAGAGATCGCTTCTCGGCAAGCCAAGGCCTCAAGCGTCTCTGGCTAAGTTTTGCCCGGGAACACCACATCGGATGCTCCCATGAACGCCCATGTGTCCGATCGTGCAATCGCCGCCACAGCTCCACGTCCCGTGTTCTTCCCCGCCGCGGCGTCGACATTTATCTTGACCACCCCCTGCGGCGAAGGAATCCATCTCGGCGCACTTCTTATTTGCGCAGATGGCTCTTGTTTCTTCGTTCTGAACTTTGTTGCAGATCGTTGATAAATCGTTGAGCAAAGCAAAACATCGACAGTGGACTCTGGTACTGCTGCTCATGAATCGCCTTCCACCGCAAGTGCCAGTAGCCCATAGCGTAACAAAAACTGTGGTTTGATCGTCAGGTTTCAGAGTCTTGATCATCCTCACCAACCACAGCCTTGCATCCCCCTCCTCCGAACAGCTCATGTGCTCGGTAATCTCATTGTCCACCAATGCCCAGACACACCTGGACATCGTGCAGTCGATCAACGCATGACGCCATGAATTAGCGCTGCCACACATCTAACATACATCATTCTCTAACATTCCTCGATGGGCTCTCACATCATTAGTGGATAACGACTGTTTGGCCAGCCTCCAAAGGAACACCTTCACCTTCGATGGAACCTGAGTACGCCATAGGGAACTCCACAGTTTCGTAGAAAACATGCTGAAGTGCTGCATTATTTCGATGGGCTCATCTGTATGTGCAGGCGTTTAATTGACTGGCCTCCATATATTCGAAGATGATGTGCATGCAGGTAATGGCAAGTCCAATGGACCTTGTGTGTAGGCTCGCTGGTCCAACAAGTCCAATGGACCTTGTGTTGAGTCGCGCAAGGTTGACAGTTCGTTCGTTCCTAGTTTCCGAGGCGAAAGACGAAGCGAGATAATAGACAAAAAAATACGTCGGCAGTAATGGCCCAGGTCCAGTGGACAAATGTGTTCAGCAGTCTAGGAGTAATGGCGCAAGTCCAATGGACCTTGTGCTGAGGCGCGCACGGCGAAAACGAAGCGAGAAAAAAAGGGAAAAATACGTCGACAGCAGGATTCGAACCTGCGCAGGCAAAGCCCAACAGATTTCGAGTCTGTCTCCTTAACCACTCGGACATATCGACTATCTTGCAAAACGGGGAGGAACCACATTACTTATAGTATAAAACAACGCGCCGCACCCGAGCGTATGCTATAGCGACTGGACAGAAGTCTCCCCCCTGTATTCAGAAATCAACAGCTTGTTCATTTACGTCCGGAGAGCAAATTACCGCTTCCATCATACACCATTTTTTTTACATGGTTTCATAATAAACCCTAAAACTACCCATAACTTCATCTAAAGTGGACTCCTCCTTGGTCCTTGCCCCCAACTTATTCCATGCATGTACGTTGCCGCTCTTTCGCTTTCGTGTTCTTTTTGTTTCATCCCTTTTCCTCTACACAAGCCGTGGGGAGGGAGCACGGCGAGGCCCGCCACATGCATGTGCTGTTCCTGCGCGGTCCTCAGCTTCGTCTCCCTTGTAACGAAAAGGAAAAACAGAGCGCGACAGGTTCCGGACCCTACTCTTTTCCCGTTGCTATATTTGATAGAACTTCACGTCATAGCTTAGCTTAGGTATATCAGTAGGACAGTAGCGGTTAGCATTAGCAATAGATCTAATCATCGTCAGTTTGAAACCGCATGATCGGGTCTGCCGAATTCAGAACCGATTCAGTGCCCCGGCCGATCCGGCCCAATCCTGCTGTCTGCTCTCTCCAAATCACTTTTGCGCTCCGTGTGACTATATAATCACACCTGGCTCCATACGGTCTAGGCTTTTCCCTAGCACGTCATTCTCTCATGCCGTAGCCTCGCCTTTGTGTGGTTTGTGGCTTGTTAGAGCAGATTCCCAAAACCGCAAACCCCACCATCTACCCAGGCCACGCCAAACACGTTTTGAAGGTCGAAGAATGGCCGCGCAGTCCAGACACGGAAAACGCGGCCCGCATAACAGCATATTAGTGGATCTGCCGCCGTCTGCTCCAGCTCGTCGTCGAGCAGCTCCTCCAAGTTCGAGTCGTCGAAGGAGGACGAATCCTCCAACAAAAACAACGCGCACGGATCCATCTGCAAAGGCACAACAACCGCGGCAAACCATCAGAGCTACAGCGGATGATCCGCGGCTGGGACAAGCTTGGGAAGAAGCTTACTGGCGGCGGCAATTCCGGCCGATTGGTGCCCGATTCGCGCGCGCCGGCGGGCGGAGCGAACGCGGGCCCATGAGCGTGCTTCTGCCGGTCGGAATCGGAGGGGAAGGGCGGGGGAGGCCGGGATCTGCGGCGGCGGCGGTTGGCGGGAGGAAGAGAAGAAGGGGAGAGCTGAAACTTCCTTCGCGCCAAGGGGCGGAAATGGATGGAGGCCGGCCTCGCACAGCCCCTCCGACCCGGAACTTGGGGGTCGCGCGGCGCGAATCTGGGCGGCCCGGGTTTTTTTTTTTTTTGGTAATGGGGATCCGATGCAGGATCTGAACGGTGCATTTTTTTGCCCTCCGAATCGGAAATCGGCGGTTATTATGCGGACGAGGTCGGATGGGGATCTATTATGCTCTTAATCCCGTCTTATCTGTCGAGAACATTCTCCTGTTCTTCTCTTCTCAAGATGTTTTTTTTTTCAGAAGAAGCAGTCTCATCCGTTTCGCTCTTTTATTCGCCGTGTTTTCTTTCTCTTTTCCGTGGAGGAGCGATGAGGATTGCTTGCGTTGGGCAGCGGTGCAGCGTAAAGCTGGAGCACGAAGTCTAACTTAAGATTAGATTTTCTACAACTGGGCTCCTTCCTCCCACGCCGCTGCCTCTGATTTTGGAGGCTTCGGTACTCGCAGTAGGAGTAGATCGTTTGATCGACACTCCCAAGAACGCAGGGGATTGCAGACGCACGGACGCGTATGTTCTTGAAACTAGTAGCACTGATGATATTTTCCAGGACTGCATGGCCCTCATCGATGCCCTTGTCCTCGGTCGCCAGCCACACCTCCGCAAGGAGGATAAAGCGTGGCGTGCAAATGTTTATGCAGCGGTTGAGACTGCACTTTAATTGTCTCTGGGATTACTACTCAACTCACTTTGGAGGCAAGATTATGAGACTACACAATTGCCTTTGCCTTATTCTATCTTAGATAGGCTAGATGTTGTTCAGGCGTAGGAGACATGACAAAGCAAGTTTGAACACAGAAAAATAATGCTGTCACGAGGAATGTACTAGTATTAGCTAATGTCATTTCATGGAATGCTAATCATCATCAGTTGCAGCCTAAACATCACCAAAGTGATACTAGTACTAAGTCCTCTATACGGCTAGCTGTACGTACTCGCTTTACTGGCAGACACAACGCAGTCATTGCAGATACACTTGATGATTACCGCGGCGCGAAACGATCGCTGCGAACTACCATGTGGCCGAAAAGTGGTGGAAGAAGACTCTAGATTTGGCGAGTCCACTGGTAGGTAATTTGACGCAGCTTTTTGGGCGGATCCGCTGCCTGCTACTCGTAAGAGGATCCTAGGCGAGATTCTTGGCGCATGATGCATGGGATGTGTGCATGCAGGCATGGGCTCCGAGAATCTATCTATCTTACTACTGCACAGTCTCAGCCTTGGAAGCTGAGGAATGAAGACCAAGACTTGACGGCACGTACGTACGTACGTGCCCAGGAGAAAACATATCAAAATGGCTTGGCTAGATTTAGTTTTATATATACTGGATTGGGTTCCCCACATATGTATATGTATCCAAAATTTGGTTCGATGTTGGTTAGGAGTTGGGGGCCAGGGGGTACCAAACCAATTACTTCCTCGGACATAGTTCAATGACATGTTGGGATGAGTGAGCTCCCCCAGCTAGCTCTCGTGGCAACCACAGGCTCATGTCATGTCCCTCCCTCCTCGCCCAAGGGACAGTCTGCTGCCTATCTTGCATTGTACCCATGCACACTCATGCACCATGCTACCATAGAGTTGCTTAACCACTGACAATTAGATCTAATATGTTTTCGCAGACACACTGATGACGATAATTAGAGCATGCGGCGTACTTATGTCTGGTAATACACCAGTTGATCGATGTAGAGGTTCAGATGGAGAGAACAAGCAGCCTGTACAATGGTCATGTGGTTGCAGCCTGTACTCGCGGTAGGCCCCCGGTTGCCTTGGAGCCTCAAAAGGCCATGCCTCCCTGTCGTCCTCCTCCTCCTCCGCCCATCCCACCAGGCAACAGGCATTCCTTTGCTTCCCCATAGCAACAAAAAAAAAATGCTCTCCTGTATTTTCTTTTTTCCTTTGCGAGCAAAGAGATGTGCTCCATTCCCCTCATCTTCTTGGTTCTCTCCCCACCCATCGTTACCAATTTCTGAACTCGTACCAATGTGTTGTAGTACATGTGAAATCACTCCAGCAACACTCGTGCATGTATTTACTGATGTCACGTCACATCACGGTTCACATGCGAAGATGCTGCTAGATAGAAATGCATGGGCGCGTTTTCAGCAGAGAGGCAGCACGCTGCCAATTTACCTGAGCCGCCCCCTGACACCACGCACACACGCCATTATTGACACTGACTTTCATTATCTGATTGGGGATCCTGCCACCAGGCCAGACCTCCCAATCCATTCTTTCCATGCACCTGCTTTTTTCTTTCTCTAGCTTTGCCTTTTCCACGGCGTCCTTTTGAATCATTTCCTCCTCTTCCTACTCCTTCCCCCCCCTCACTGCAACTACAGGTCTACAGCCATGGTCGTCGTAGGGGTCGTGCATGGGGATGAGGAGCCACTGTTTCTGAGCTGAGGCGCCCGCCCAGACATGATTCTCTGATTATTATTTTCTGCACCGAGCAGCCAGCCTTCCCGGCCCATGCATCATCGCACTGTTGAATTTCTTCTGTAGAAGGAGAGGAGGGTGGGCAGCCTCAACGCAAGGGCGCCCACGCTTTGCTCTTTTTGTTCTTCCCTCTGCCTTTGCCTTTTGTACCTCCCCCACAGCGCCACCCCACCACCACCATTGCCCAAGCGAGATAGATCCCCCATCCTTTAAGTAGAGACACAGCCAAGCTGTTGCTCCTCTTGTAGGGTTCTTGCCAATTCAGAAGTACCAGCTCGGGATCCAGGTTCTTCTTCGCTGCTGTACTTAAAGGTTAGTTTCTTTTGCCAGCAATTTGAGTATTCCTGACTCACTCGCGGCTCGCTGGGTTCAAGAATGAGGAGTACTTGCTTCTGCTTGGGTTTCAGTCTCAGCAGTCATTCTTCTTCCCCTTTTCCGCATGCTTTTCAGCTTTATCATTCTTGATGATAGACAGAAACAGAACCATTGGTGAGAAGCTGGAGAAATGCTACCGTACTGTAAAAGTTCCGCATTTTGATTTGTTTCCACAGTAGTAGTAGTGTGATTCTCGGGTAATTTCCCTGCTCTGAAACAAACAACAGAAACCATGCATTTTGTGTGCCTAGTCTAGTGTGATGACATTGTGGTTGCCAATTCTGTTTGTGTCACACTGCCACACCACAATGCCTATCCAGCCATTTTTGCTTAATTAACAAAAAACAAATCGGGTGGAAGGTTCCAGTAGTCGTGCTGCATTTCCCTTTTTTTTTTTTCCTACTACCTCTTCACATGTGGAACGTGATACTAACGTCTTGAGTAGCGTCACATGCACATGGCGAGGCTCGCTCAGCAGATAACGATGAACTCAGCCGCATTTGGTGCATGCGTTTCCTCTGCTTAGGCGGTCGAGCAGCACAGCTGATTGAAGGATCGATCTTGGCAGAGAACGGGGCGGAGCGATCGAGGCAGCGAGCTGGCTACCTCGCAGGCCATGAGCGGGTTCGCGGGGCAGCGGTCGTGGATGGGGGACGCCGACACACCGTCGGAGCCGGCGGCCGACGACGGCGCCGCCTCCTCCATGAAGGACCTCGGCCCCTCCACGAACGCCAGCGCCATCTCCTTCGGCTTCGCCGCCACCGCCATCCTCATCGCGATGTTCCTCCTCATGGCCATCTTCGAGCACCTCATCAAGCCCGGCTGGGCGGCCTCCCGGGCCTCCCGCGACGGTGCCGACGGAGACGTCCGACACGGGCACGCCCAGCCGCCCCACTCGGCCCGCCACCGGCCGCGCGACCACGGCTCGCCGGAGAAGCTCGCGCCTCCGCCCAAGGTAATAGTATAACGATTAATTAAAGATTCTGGCCTGCTCCGCCTCCGTGCATTCGGTTCACGTGCGTCGTGCCAGTAGTGAGTAGTGACAAGAGCGCGTAGTGCACGTCGTGTCGCGCTCGTGTCTGCAGTGGCATGTCTACGTGCGTACGGGCGCGTTGCTGTTTCAGGAGAAAGGAAAAAAAAAGGAGCGCCAGCTGCCCACCACCTGAATCGATCCCTGATGATTTTCCTTTGCGTTTCCAGATGGAGCCCGTGGTGGCCGCGGCGGACCTGACGGTGATGATGCCGGGGCAGCGCTACCCGACGTTCCTGGCGCAGCCGGCGCCGCTCCTATTTCCGTGCCCGAGAGAAGCGGTGCGCTGGCCTCCGCACCATGACCGTCGCCATTCCTTTCTGCCGCCATGACTCTCTTCAGCGTGCGCCGTGCGTCTCTGTCATGTTTTTCCTCGAGTAATTTGTATACAGGCTAGGCAATGCGGAGATGATATCGGTATGTGCGCGAGGGGAAATTCTACTGATTGCCTGATGTTCATCGGTCGTAGGTAGGCATGCCGATCATACTTCTTCATCTTCGTGCACTGCCGTTCTCCTAGTCTGATGAGTGATGAAGGATTTTTCATGGCCGTTGAATGCATCGTGCATGTAATTGGTCGGTTTGGGCCATCAGAGAATTATATCACCTGTCGGGGTGCAGAAATCTGCTGTTGGCAAATATTACGCCCGTCGGCCCAGAAGGCCCAGAGGGCGTCCTAATAGTAGTTACTTTCGGGTTGTCGGTTGTTTTGCAGCCAGAATCCGTGGTATGTGTCGTCGTGATACAGGCAAAGTGGCAATGTGGCATAGCAAATTTTGCTAAATCGCTACTACTCCCTCCGATCCAAATTAATTGCTTTGGATTTGTCTAGATTTGGATGTATCTAGCCCTAAAACGTGCTATATACATCCGAATCTCGATAAACCGAAGTCAATTAATTTGAATCGGAGGGAGTAATAAATTTTAAGAGAGATGATATACATCTACTAATAGACAAGATCCTCAAAGCTCTGAATTCAGTTGAGGGAATCTACTCTCTTACAATTCAGTCTGGAGTAATTCTGTGTAGGACTTTCCTCTCTCCACAGAATTCATCTGAGGAAATCCCCACCCAGAGTATATGTTCTCCTCTCGTTACTATCTCACAACAAGATCATGAAACAACCTTAGGAAGAGACAATGCCAATACCTAAAGACTATTTTCTGTTTTCCGTAGAGTTTCATCAAATGAAACTTGGCCACTAGTTGAATTCTTCAATATTCAGTTTGCTACTCCCTCCGTCCTAGAAAGGACGTCGAAGATTTGTCTAAATTCAAATGTATCTAAGCACTATTTAGTATATAGATATATCTATTTAGATAAATTTGTGATATCTGTTTTAGACGGAGGGAGTAGTCCTTATGGATCTATTTCTATATTTTGGGTGCAAATAAGAAGAATTCTGCCCTCAGTTTCATTGACTTTGTTATTTTGTGGCGCCTTTGGAAAACTCAAAATAGCATAGTGTTTAACAATGTTCCGTTGCTGAACATTAAGCAGGTCTAGTATTTGATTTTTAATGACAGTGAGGACATTGTTAATCATGACTCAGGGACCGATACATAAATATGCTAGAAGCCTTTTGTCCGTTCCTAACTAAAAAAAACCAAGATCACTTTTTTTTTCGAAATTCCACGGATCTATAAATAATAATCGATAATAGTACAAAGAGTATCAAAAATAATAAAAAATATAAATAGATTATTGGACCACTTTTGTTATGAAATGGAGGGTGCGACTCCCGGCCTCTACACCAAAGAGATACATACGACATTTATTGCTTTATTAATAAGCGAGTCAACAAAGTATGAACAAAAATCATATATCACAAAATCCAAAGTTACCACACAACACCTACATATCTGATAATGGGTGAAAATCATGTCAACGAGCCTTGTGCCCGGAAAATAACGAAATTCATCCATCATCTAGTAACCGGGAAAATATCACATATCCCGAGACGCCCTCTAGGCGAACAAGAGCGCTCATCCAGTTTAGCAGACTCTTAGCGAGCACCTCATGTACACACCACAAAGGGCGTCACCACCATCGAACCACCGAGCAATCTTTATGATTAAGATCTGCATAAACTTTGCCGATCTTGCCACCGCCACCACCATGATGCCGGAGAAGGAACTCCATGCTGTGTGTCACGCCACCGCTGGAGACCGGCGGCCGCACCACACTAGAGAGCCATCACGCCGAGGTGCCCAATGGCCACACCACACCAGAGAGCCACCACACCAAGGTGCCCAACGGCAGCACCATGCCCAATCTGGGAGAAGATGACCCGCACTAATTTCCTCATGCGAGGGGACGAGGAGGCCTCCCCCACTGTTGTCGGCGGCTAGGCTTTTCCCAGTTGCGCCCTAGAGCAGCAGGGGGGATAGAGGTGGGAAGGGGAGGCGGCTAGAGTTTCCCCCTCCTGTCGCCTTGCGAAGCCAAGAGGAGGAGGAGTCTCTTTTTTGTGACCGTAGGGATGACTACTCACACTAGCACGAGCCGAAGGTGAGCCGCTGTCCTCGCCCCTCCATAACTAGAGCCGAGCAAAGCTTGTTGTAGTAGAAAGGCACGAAGTCTTTATGCTAAGACCCTGAAAGTCAGCGCACCAGAGCATCAACAATCGCCGAAGACGAAAACTGTAGATATGCAGAAAGTGACATCAAAACACACCAACAGATACGAAAAATGACAGGATCACGAGAGATCCATGGGACACACGACACCCTGCGTCCTCCGCTAGCACTAGACACACCACCGGAATGAGGACCTAACAGGGTGGGCATTATTCTGGCTTCCAGATGTAGCCGTCGCCTCACCATTCCAAAGAAGACACTAAAAAGGCTTAAAAAGGAACGAGAACCCTCCCGTTGGCGAGGGGCCATGGTCCGCCAAAAAAACCTAAGGTTTTGGGTTGTGCACCAAAAAGATGTATTTCCTAGCATATGCCACTCTATATTATTTAACAAATGTCATCAATAATTCCGAAGACACACAACACCTACAGACTCGAAAATTGGTGAAGATCATCTCAGCAAGCCTTATACCATGAAAACAGAAACCTCCCTCCCACCAATTAGGAACCGGCAATATCGCAAACCATGAGAGACTCTCTAGGAGAAACGAGAATGCTCATACGGTCTAGCAGACGCTTAGCGAGAACTTCATGCAAATGGTATAGTAGTCGTTACGGTTGTTAAACCACTGAGCAAACTTCAGGGTAAATATCGACATAGTTTTCATTGGTCCTGCCAATGACGTTGCCATGACGCCAGATAGCCCCTCCCCTGCGCAAGTCCATCATGGCACGTCTCTCATCGAGACCCCACTGCACCACGCTGCCAGAGTTGTTGTAGATACCCACAACTCCTCTCTCGCCTCCTCCTTCAAGCAGCTGTTCCAAAAACTATACCCCCATGAGAGAGTGATACTGATAGCACTGCCATCATCCGATCCGGAAACTCGGGTCTAGGGTTTCCCCGCAGTAGCACAAGTGAGTAGATGGTGTCTGCAACGGCGATGCCTTCAACAAGGAAACGACGCGTAGACGCCACCATCGCCTACCATTACCGAAGTCGAGCATGGTTTTCACCGGCAACGACACCTCTCCCCAACTCGTCGTCGGGACAAGATGGGGGATTGATGGATCCGCCACAACTAGCCGGCCGACCCACTACAACAGGCCTCTACCGCCACGCCCGCTAGTGCCCCGACTTCCTCTTGTTGCGGGCCTAGACTAGGAACTCATGTACCATCGAGCCGGTGAAAAACAAGAGGTTGAACAACCTAGGTTGCGGCCCTTCCAAGCCCATCAAGGCCCAGATTGTGCAAATCGACCGCTGCCAACATCCGTTGACCTTCACCATCGGCCGCCGTCACCCCGTGACACCACCGTTGAATGGCCAGAACGGAACACCGTTGTTTTGATCTATGCTTTGGCCAAGGAGAGCCATTGTTGCCACCACGCCACGGGGTTTGCCAGGCGATGCCCCCGGCGACGGCAGGAGAGGAGGACTTGGCGCGGAGAAGTCCTGGAGGTGGCCGGCGGTGGGCACCCTGGTGCAAAGCGCGTCGTCACACGGAGACGGGGGAGAGGTTAGGTCAGGGAGAGGTGTCGATTTCCATGCCACTATTGAGTTCTATCTCGACTGTGTTGGGTGGCTGAATGGAAACTCAGACGATGTTGAAGGCACCGGAAATTGCTGTCATATTACTACATCGGAAAATCTCAGATCAAAGATAACATCAATTAGTGTCGCCAGAAGAGGAGCAAACACCATGAGAAAGAAGCTGACGTCCCTAAGCCCGACTTCTTTACTAGAGATCAAACACCCCGAACCCCACTGACACTAGCACGAAATCGTTATGCTAAGGCCAGAAGAGGAGCAAAAACCATGAGAAAGAAGCTGACGTCCCTGAGCCCGACTTCTTTACTGTGGCATTATATTGTCCCTAACTTCCTATAATGTGACCGTGGGTAACCATAAAACTACCATAGTCATTTTCATTTAGTTTTGTTGCAGGATCCCAACAGTAACAGATACTATAAAAGCACGAAAGCTGTGAAATTCTAACGTGTATCCGGTTTTGTCTCGATAAGACACAGTAAAAGGCCGCGGCCCATAGGTAGAGCCATAGTTTTACTAATGGGTATTCAAAATTAAAAATTACCAAGAAAAGTACAAAATAGTGATAGAAACAACATTTGATCCAAAGATCTTTTGATGTTTGTTCATTTGCCATAACCAACTATGACACCACTTCCTGACATATGGGTGGGTTTCTATAAAAAGTATACAGAGTTGATGGATCTATATATATCATATGATTTACTAAGTTCGTCAAAATTTGGGTACTCAAGTGCATACCCATTAATACATGTGTACCGCTCACTGTTGTGGCCCTTAAACAATTATACACTACACCAAAAATGTGAGGCTGCAGCCAGTATATCTATTGGTTGGAGACCTATACACGGGTCTCGACCTGTCACTTTCCCCCTCGTCTCTTTCGCAGCCCACCACCGCAATCTGCCGCCCCCGCACCACGATATGGTCGAGGAACTCCTCAATCAGAGTTGGGGGCGGTCAGGCGAGTCTAATGTCTACGCACTTCTATTCCTGTAGACAGTTGTTGGGCCTCCAAGTGCAGAGGTTTGTAGAACAGCAGAAAGTTTTCCCTTAATGGATCACCCAAGGTTTATCGAACTCAGGGAGGAAGTGGTCAAAGGTATCCCCTATCAAGCAACCCTGCAATCAAGATACAAGAAGTCTCTTGTGTCCCCAACACACCCGATACACTTGTCAGGTGTATAGGTGCACTAGTTCGGCAAAGAGATATAAAATACAAGTGGTATGGAAATTATAAGTGGTAACGGTGCTAGAAAATAGCTTAATGCACATGTTGGAAGCCCAATACACCCGATACACTTTTTGATTTTAAACAGGGAGAAAAAGAGGTATTGCCCGAATCTTGGGCAAGGTTTTGTGCTTTGATTCATGCACATGTTGGAAGTCCGTTACCTAAGAATGAGCTTCTTGATATATTTTATAATGGACTAACCGAAGAATCTAGGACATACGTAGATAATTGTGCTAATTGTGTTTTCAGGAATAGGACTCCTAAGGAAGCTGAGGAATTAATGGCTAAAATAAGCAAGAATTATGAAGATTGGACTCCTCCTAAACAAGTTGCACCTGAAGTAATTGTACCTGAACCATCTATTCCTGTGCCTATTCCAACATCAAAGAAGAGGGGAGTTATTGAATTAAATGATGAAGTGATGAAGGAAGCTAAGAAATGTCTTAAGGAGAAGGGAATTAAAGCTGTAGATGTCAAGAATTTACCTCCTATAGAAGAATTATGTAAGCCTATTCCCTACTCACCCACTATTGAGGTACACACTCTCCAACACTTTGATGAAGGTTATATCCCTTACTTGAAACCTCTTGATCAATGCTTAGAAGAATTTGATATCTTTATTGTTAAGCAAGATAACTTTAATAAAAGGGTGCAAAATCATCTAATGGAAAACACTAGAGCTATTGTTGAGTTGAAAGATATTGTGGAAAGAACCTCTAATGATGTCAAAATGATTGTTAAACACTTTCAAATGGTTCAAACTCAAATAGATCAACTCGTTAAAGTGCAAAATGACTTGCTAGTTAATGCTGCTAAAGAAAAACATGCTTATGAAATTAGAACTAGAAGTGGAGCTGCTACCCAGGATCCTCTATATCCTGAGGGGCATCCCAAAAGAATTGAGCAGGATTCTCAACAAGCTGAAAATGGTGGTTCTACTCGTAAGAAAAGGAAAAAAGAAACATAAAACTGTTATAGAACCCTCTGAACCTGCTATAGATCCTAATAGTATATCTATCTTTGATGCTGAAACTGAAAGTGGTAATGAAGAAAATGAAGTTCCTAATGAAGAAAAAGTTGAAGAAGAACCTGAAAACCACACTAAGACTACTAAATACACTAAGGAAGATTTTATTGCTAAGAAACATAGTAGTGAAAGAGAACCTTGGGTCCAAAAACCTATGCCTTTCCCTGATAAGAAACACAAGTCAAAGGAAGATGAACACTATAATAAGTTTTGTGAGTGGATGAAGCCTTTATTCTTGCAAATTCCTTTGACTAATGCTATTAAATTGCCTCCTTACTCAAAGTATATGAAGGACATTGTCTCGAATAAAAGGAAGATTCCTAATGAAGAATTTTCTACTTTGCTTGCTAATTATTCCTTCAATGGTAAGGTTCCTAAGAAACTTGGAGACCCAGGGATTCCAACTATCCCTTGCTCTATTAAGAACAATTATGTTATAACTGCTTTGTGTGATTTGGGAGCTGGAGTTAGTGTTATGTCTTTCTCTCTCTATAAGAGGCTTCAGCTTGAAAAATTGATACCAACTGATATATCTTTGCAAATGGCTGCTAAATCTACCACTATTCCTGTGTGTATATGTGAGGATGTACCAGTTCAGGTGGCTCATAATTGTTTGATATTAACTGATTTTGTTGTGCTTGAAATGCCTGAAGATGATAATATGTCTATTATTCTTGGGAGACCTTTTCTTAATACTGCAAGAGCTGTTATTAATTGTAAGCAAGGAAATGTGACATTCAATGTTAATAACAAGGAACATACTGTCTATTTCCCCAAGAAGATTGAAAGGACTTATGGCTTCAATTGAACATGTTGAAGGCATTCAAGTTGGAGAAGTATACTGTCCCGTACCAAGAGAAAAATTTGAAACTATTATGATTGGGACCATTGCTATCAAGGTTGAGGTAACATAATCATTAGTGGAGTACAAAGATTTGTCTCATATGCAATTTTTTTGGTAGCAATACTTGATCAACCTTGCTAACAAAAGGATTCCATTGA